>CM053625.1:46164106-46188197 GCA_028646595.1 Phalanger gymnotis | reverse complement strand
AACTAAGTGAATGATATTTGTATGCTGAATTAAAGTAAGCTTGCCAACCCCTTCACCTTGCTTTCCTTATTAAGGCAGATCAAAAGAACCTGTGCTTTGACGGGTACTGGCAGCTTTCTGGGTGCTGGTTGTTGGTGGATCTTGCACCCCCACAGAAGCTGCTAGCCAGATTGTGGAAACACAGAGTAGCACAGCAACCATATCCTTCCCCCTAAGTCCCTTCCACAAATGGGTGGAGGTTGCTGGGCTTGTTTCACTTGCTCAGCTATCTGGCCGTTCAACAAGGTAGAGGTCAGGAGAAGAGTTACCAATAGTAAGTCAGTTTGTGTCCACATGTGTTGTTCTTTTATACGACCTAGACAATCTCAACAGAGAACCTCAGAGGAAGCAGGCTGGGGGTCTCTATTCCAAGCAAGAAAAAACAGCAATAAATTCAAATACAGTATTGCCAATGGATGGTTGCCTGCATTTTATTTATTTACCTAGTTTTTAAAAGGGGTGGTACACTGAGCAGAAAAGTCATGGTTTCGATTTGCTCACAGATAGAAATGTTACATGAATGAAGCACCTTTCCAGGAATGCAAACAGCTAAAGTGGGATAAAATTAGGCTCTTCAGCACTAGACAAATTGCAAACTCCAATTGATGAAACAGTGGTAAACATCACACTACCATTTTCCAAAATGCCCTGGGCATTTTCAGAAGGATATGAGGCGAACCTAGGTTTTCTTTTTAATTGTTATTAAATTTAATTTTTCAATTAACAATAATTCTTTTTCTCTCCTCTCCCCACCCCGATTGAAAAGAAAAAAAATTTTAAATCTTATAATAAACATACATAATCAAGCAAAACAAATCCCTAAATTTGCCATGTCCAGAAATGTTTGCATCATTCTATATTCTGAGGCTACCACCTTTCCTTCGGGTCAGTGGCACGTTTAATCATCAGTTCTCTGGAATTATGATTGGTCATTGCCAAGACCTAGGATTTTTCACAAGTCAAAGTGACATCCTGATACTAAGGAGAAGACCTGTGGGGTGCAGACACGGTTCTTGGCATGTGGAAGAGCCTCACAATTCCCTGCATGAAAAAACCTGAACTGGAGGGAACCTCTAACCTTATCCCTAAATATTGAGAAAAGGCCCATAACAATCTTCAGCTAGCTTTAGTCATATACAGCATTGTTGTTGCATTTGTCCTTCATTTTCAAAGAGGACCATGACATCAGGGAAATGATGACATGACTTGCAGTTGATTTGATTTGAGTGAGGGAGGGCTGTGCAAGGTCACCAGTCTTACTTTCTCCTCCAGAGCCACCTGGATGCAGTGACAGCATAGACGTATATGGGTACCAACTTTTCCTATGAAACATTTTGCTATGGAGAAGGTTCAGAAGAATCCACCTAACTTGCAACAAAACTTTAAAAAAAATTTTTTTTTTTAATTTTTAAAAAAAATTTGCGCAGCCTTTGTGCCAAAGTAACAAAATCTGACCTAATTAAAAAATCCTTCTTGTAAAATTCTCTTGGAAGTAAAATGCAGAATTACTCAGCTGTTATAATGTCCCAAACCTTTCCATGACAGTTTTTCCCCCTCAACTATTAAAACCTGTGGCTTGTCATATTTGTGAAACCCAAATGTTTCTTATTAATTTTTAAAAATATTCCAAGTAGACAGATGTCTTTTTTAAGGGTTTGGCTGGTTGGTTGGTTTTTCCAAATGTCTATCTTTGTTTGTCTGAGTCACATTCTTAAGTACATAAGGGTACATGTATATACATACACACACACACACACACACACACACACACACATACATACACACACAGAGAGAATCTCCTGCATTAAATTAATGTCTACACATGGGAAGGGAGGATTAAAAAAAACTTCATTGAAAATAATCAATCATATGTGTTGTGTGGCCCTGTGCAGACCAAACGAATACCCAATGCACTGATTAGATTATCCTAGCACCTTGAGACCTCTATATGAGAGTCAGGTAAAGCAACTTGGAATGTTCAATCTAGAGAAGAGAAGATTTGAGGAACAGGGGACCTGACAGCTTTCTGTAAGTATATGTTGTTGTGGGGAAGAGGAATTAGTTGTGGTCTGCTTGGTCCCAGAAGGTGGAACCAGGAGCAATGGGTGAAACTTGCAGGAAGACAGTTTTCACCTCGGTGTCAGGAACTGTTTCCTAATTCTTAGAGCTTTCCAAAAGTGGAAGGGGCTGGCTCCAGACATCATGACCTGCCCTTCCTTGGAAGTCTTCAAGCTGAGGCTAGGTGAATACTTAGGCATATTGAGAGTGGTTCTGGGCTTAGGTATCAGCAGGATTGCAGGACATCTAAAGTCTCTTCCAACTATAAGATTGATTCTGTGATATTTAATTAGTTGTTTGGCAGACATGTAAATGTAACCTCAAGTGAACCACTAGCAAAGTTGACTGAATGACACTGAGATGGCTTTCTCCCCACCACTTATTACTTGGATGATCTAGGGCAGCCCATCTGACCCAACTAGGTCTTTGTTTCCTTATCTGTAAAATGATGGGATGGCCTCTAAGGTCCCTTCTCACTCTAGAGGTAGAATCCAGAGATATATTTGTGGAGAAAAATAATAATACAGCTAAAAGGGATACTTAAAGTCTCCAATTTGTCATGCAAGATAGGGGACTGAAGTTCAAAGACAGGGTAAGTCACTTGCTCATGGGAAGAGAGCAAAACAGTTGAAAAACCAAGACAAGAACCCACAAAATGACAGAAGACTCCAAAGGCCATCTTGTCCAAATGGTAAGGTAGAAAGAATCCACCTTATGACATCCTGGAAGAATGTCCACCCAGCCCCTGATGGATGACCTCTAGTGGTTGCAAATGCATAACTAACAAAGTCATTGGTTCCTCTTTTGGATAGCTCTAACTGTTAATGAAGGGCAGCTAGGTGGCACAATAGATAGTCTGCCAGGCCCAGAGTCAGGAAGACTCATCTTCCCAAGTTCAAATCTGGCCTTAGACACTTACTATCTGTGTGACCCTGGGCAAATTGCTTAACCCTGTTTGCCCCAGTTTCCTCATCTGTAAAATGAGCTGGAGAAGGAAATGGAAAATCTTTCCAGTATCTCTGCCAAGAAAATCCCAAACAGGGTCAGGAAGAGTCAGACAAGACTGAAAACAACTGAACAATAACTGTTAATGAGCTTTTCCCTTGTATCAAGTCATTGTCTGCTTCTCTGTTATTCTACCCAACAGGATAACTCATGCTAACCAATTCTCTCACCACAACATCTTTCACATTGATTCCCCTCTTTCCACTCACACAATCACCCTAGTCCAGGGTCTTATCTCTCTCCTGGACTTTTAGGATCCTAAATGATATCTGTGATGCCAATCAGTGATTAAAGATCTTTCCCAACCATTCAATAGGCCTCAGGTGGGGCTAGTTAAGGGAGGCTTGATGAGAGGCAGGGCTATACCCTTTACTTACTAAGCACTAAGCCCCAGGCCTACACCCTTTTCCTGACTAGGCATGAGACCCTCAGGCCCTAAGAAGAGTGTATATACCCTGAAGATAAACATTAAGGTCAGAATTCAGTCCAAGGAGAAGAAGTAAGAACTCTGAAACAACAATGCTGAGGGTCTTCAGACTAGCAAGGTACAGAACTCAGAGAGCTGTGGAGAGACTAGAGATTGCTGCAGAGAGAGTGCAGAGTGGAGAGTGGAGACCAGGGAGCTGCAGAGACCACATAACTGAGGGGGGAGAGAATGCAGGCAAACAGACAGTTCGGATTTGTGAGTGTTTAGGGGAAGGCTCCAGCAGGGGGGAAGGTTACAGGATGACTTGGTTCTTTGCTGTCATACTATGTTATAATTTCCTTGTTGTTACATTGAGGTGGACTTACTGCTCTTGGAATACAATTACTGCTATGTCAAATTGGGGTTATTGGTTTTAGGCTTTGATCCTCTAGTATCTAAATAAATTACGTATTTCCCCTGCCTTCTACCTAGAGAATCTCTTATACTTAGTGATTCCAAGCTATACAAGCATGTTCATGTTTATCTTCGAGGTCATGGATCTTGCCTTACTAATAGAGTATCCCAGTCCCTCAAGTTTTCCACTTTTCAATCTATGTTCCATATAGCTGCCAAACCAATATTTCTGAAACAAAGATCTGACCATTTCATTCCCCTGCAAAAGTCTTAGCTGCATCCCCAATTGTAAGATAAAATGCAAAATCATCAGCCTAGTATTTAAAGTCCTCCACAATCTGACTCCCAATCTTGTTTCATGTTCTTCCCCTTTTGTGTACCCTCTGTTCTGCCTCCTTTCTCTGTACACAGACTCTCCCCATTTGGAATGCCTTCCCTCTTCATCTCCATCACTTAGAATCCCAACCTTCTTTCAGATCACAGCTCGGGGGTTCCCCCATATAAGCATTTTCTTGATTCCCCTCTATTACTCAGTGCTCCATACCTCTCAAAATTACTCTGTAATGCTGTGTGTTTATCTGCATGCATGTAGTATTCCATCCCCCCAACTAGAATGTAAGCTCCTTAAGGGTGTGGACTTTCATTTTTGCCTTTGGATCCCCAGTGACTAACACGGTGCCTTCTATATAGTGGGCACTTAGTAACTTTGTTGAATTGTTTAATTTCATTTTCATTTTACATGACAACCCTTCAAATACTTACACAGCAATCATGACTCCTTTAAAACGCCTTTCCAGGCTAACCAGCTGCTATTCTTTCAGTGTCTTCATATGGCATGGCTTTGAACCCCATCAGCATCTTGATGACCCTCCTCTGTCTATACTCCAGCTTGTCAATGTCCTTCCTAATATGAGCTTCTTGGAACTGAACACAGCACCCTGATTGAGGTGGTCTGACCAGAGCGTGGTAAAGACAGACTATTGCTTTGGTGCTTTAGGACACGTGTTTCTTGTGAAAGGATTGATATCTACCAGGGTTCTTCCTTCCCTTCCTCCAACATGGGTTAGGCTCATTTTCCCTTAAAAAGTGTTAAGGCAGAGACTTGGTTAGCCCAGGGCTACAGCAAGCCTCAAATTGAGTCTTCCTTGATGCAGTTTCCTGGTTGCCTCTGGGCTGTGCAGTCTTGGCTTCCTTAAAATGTCCCACCCACATACAGGATGAAAGAGGTGTCTGGGTCTGCCCCACTTGGTGGATGTTCAAAAACCACAAGAGTCACCACACCCTGACCTGCTGAACAATTTTTCCACATGGAGATAAAGCTGGCCTCATCTACAAAGTTAAAACTGAATCTGAAATAACAGGATCTCAGTGTTAGGTGTGCCCCTAACACTCCTAATAATGAAGGCTAGTTCAAAGTAGCTTGTTTAGTTGTTACCTAAGTCTGTTGGAGTTTATGGAGTTTACAATCTGTTAAATACCTTAAATCCCTTTCATATGAATAATATTGTTGATCTGTGCTTCTCATGTAGCTAAGCGAACAGAGCTCCAGGCCTTGCAGTCAGGAAAGCTTGAGTTCAAATCCAGCTACAAACCTGACTAGCTTTGTGATCCTAGGCAAGTCTCTTAAACTCTGTTTACCTCAGTTCCCACATTGGTAAAATGAGGGTGATAATAGCACCTGTCTCCCAGGGTTGCTGTGAGAATCAAATGAGATAATCATTTGAAGTGCTTAGTACAATGCCTGAAATATAATAAGTACTATATACTGTGTTTCCCCATGTATAAGACACACCTTTTTTCGAAAAATTTGGGGTCTAAAAACTGGGTGCTTCTTATACAGTGGTTGTAGGTGTTTTTACTTGCATTTCCCACTTTTTCACGCTTGTTGTCCTTGCGCTCATTGTTTCGCATTTGTTACTGGTATATTAGGTTACGTTTCGCCACATTCTGCCCAGAAATGGCTCAGAAAAGATTTTTGTACAATGCTGAATTCAAGTTAAAAGTGATCCAGTTTGCAAAGGTGAATGGAAATCATGCTGCTGAACGTAAGTTTCGTCCTCCTCCGATTGGCTACGGGAAGAAGAAACCCTAATGAAAATGCCACAGCAGAAGAAGGCCATGAGAGGCAAGAGTGAAGAAACCAACTATAGGAGAAGTTTGTACCTGGGTAAAAAGATCCTGGGATAATATCGAGATTGAGATCGTTGTCAAGTCATTCAAGAAGTGTGGTATTTCAAATGGAACTGAGGATGGGGCAATATATGAAGACAGTGATTTGTCATGAAACGCAGATGAGGACTAGCTAATGGGTGGGAGTTTTGACAGCGATGAGGAGTTGTATGAATTTTGTGATAAATAAAGTTCAATAACTTTATGTAATACATTTTTTTTCAAATTTCAGGTGCCAAAATTAAGGTACGTCTTATACATGGGGAAATATGGTAAATGTTTGCTATTATTATTAAGTGGCACAGTGGCTAGAGCCTTGGACATGGAGTCAGGAAGGCCAGAGCTCCAAACCAGCCCTAGACATTTCCTGGACAAATCACATTACTCCTCTCCACTTCAGTTTCCTCCACTGTAATATAGAAGTAACAATAGCACGTGTTTGTCAGAGTTGCTATAAGGATCAAATGAGATCATATTTGTAGAGTGCTTAGCAAAGTGGCTGATACATGCTAAATTTAATAAATGCTGATTCCCTTACCTTCTTCCTATTCCCTGCTTATAGGGTTGGTTTGGGGGTTTTGTTGCTTTTTGGGTTTTTTTTTTGACAATATACAACTTAGCATTCATCTCTATTCAATTTTATCTTACTAAATTTAGGTCATTTCTTTCAGCCTGTTTTAGTTTTTTTTAAAGATAATTTTAGACAATAGTTCTCTCATCTAAATTGTTAACTGTCTCTCTCTCCCAGTTTCTGTCATCCAAAATTTGATAAGCATACTCTTTGTGCTTTCATTAAGTCACTAAAAAAAAATGATAAAGAACAAGGCCAAGGACACAACCCTAAGCTACTCTACTAACGATGGTTACTCTCCCAAACAGTAACGAATCCTTCTGATGGCACTCTCATCCACTCCTTCCCTCCTCTCATCCACATCTCCATCTTTCCCACAAGGATACTGTGAGAAACTTTCTTAAATGTGTTTTTGAAACCTGAGTATATCACGTCTGTGGCATTCCCCTGATTTATATATTTGTTTTGAGGGAACCTCAAAGTTATAAAGAAATTATTTTAAAGCAAAATGTAAGAGAACATTTTTCAATGAAAGCCTTTTCTTCCCCTACTAGCGATTTCAGTGGTATCAATTGGTGATAACCATTTTGACATGACAAAATCATGGTTGTATTCTTACAACATTCTCTGTTGTAAGAGACAAAGGGTTAGCTGTAATAGCTAGTGACCCCACTCAAAATGGAAAAGAGGTTATAATAATATCTGCAAGAAGTATTTTGTAATCATTGTGCAATGTTCCCCTAGCAGAAAATAAGCTCCTTCAGCAGAGGGACTGGCTTTTGTTTGCTTGTTTGTTTTGCCACTGTATCCTCAGCACCTAGTATGGTTCCTTGTACCAGACAAATCCTCATTGGATTGGTTAGTCTGGTCTAACTTGCTCTTAATAGACTCATGCTGACTCATATAGATCACTGTCTCCCCCAACGCTCTTCCAATTGCTCACACATTTTCCTTGTAATAATGCCTTCTAGGATTTTGCCGGGAATTGAGGTCAAACTGCTGTCCTGTAGTTTGACAAAGTTGCCAGATCTCCCGACTTGCAGTCCAATAATCTTTCCAGGACATCACCCAACCTTCTGGGTTCTTATAGTTCACTGTCTCCTACAGAAAAGAGTGTTCTGAGAACACAATAGTGACTTTGTCAAATAAAAAGGGTAAGAGGAACAAAGATGCCATTGCTAAGGGAAGCAAAATCTTTCCTTGAAACAATGCTCTCTTGCATTTTGCTCTCAAAGAATCTCTTTTTAACTGCAAGAACTACTCAACATAAATTTGTGTTGGAAGGCACGGGGATGCATCAATATTTCTGTGTTTTGTTTCCCTAGTAGGCCCTAGGTCTAATACTGACCCACCCTACCTCTTTCTACAGCCATTCCTAGAGATTGAGGAAATGGGAGGAAGCTTGGCCTCATAAATAGTGGACTAGACTTGGAGTCAGAAATATCTGAGTTCAAATTCTGTTTCTGACCCTTACTTGCTGCGTGATCATAGACATATCATTTAACCTCTCCAATTCAATAAATATTCATTAAGCATCTACTATGTGCCAGGCACTGTGTAAAACTGGGGATACAAAAAGAAACAAAAGACAGTTCTTTCCCTCAAGGAGCTGACGATCTAATAAGGGAAACAATATGCAAACGAATATATAAAAAACAAGCTATGTATAGGATAAATAGGAAATAATTAAAAGAGAGAAAGCTTTCTGTAGAAGGTGGGATTTTAGTTGGGACTTAAAGGAAGCCAGGTAGGTCAGCAATCAAAATCGAGGAGGGGAAGTGTACTCAGAATAGGAGACAGCCAGAGAAAATACCTGGAGCTGAGAGACGAAAACGTCTTGTTCCAGGAACATCAGGGAGGCCAGCACCACTGGGTCAAAGAGTATATGTTGGGGAGTAAGGTGTAAGAAGACAGGAAAGGTAGAAGGTGGCTAGGTTATGAAGGGTTTTGAATGTCAGAGTATTTCATATTTTCTCCTGGAAGCAGTAAGAAGCCACTGGGGCTTCCATTTCTTCATCTCTAGGGTGGAGATAATAATACCTGTACCAACTACCTCATCGTATTCTTGTGAAACTCAAATAAATTAAACTCTGGTTTCCCTAAATCCATTGCTTGTCTGATTTCATCCCAATACCCTTAGACACTAGGCTGGAGGTTACATGAGGAATTTGCCCCCAAGAAACATTATTTCCTTGCGGGGAAAAAGCTGAGATCTTCCTATGCAAACATCCTCCCCCTAGATGTTTTCATGTCCTTGCTTCCTGTCTCAAGATTTCTAAGACAGGGAATGCGCACCCATGGTAGTGCCTGTTAAGAAAGAAAGGGAACCACAAAGCTCTGCAAAATCCTGACAAGGCTTGATTGAAATTCAGGTCAAGAAGCAACCCAGGATTCCAGCTGGTCCCAGTTTTCTCTCTGTGAGGGCAGCCAGCCGTGAGGTCAGCTTGAATTCCTCCTCCCTGCCAGAAGCACCGATGGCATGTACAGAGAGTGTCTCTTTCCAAATTGGCTGTTGAACTTTGTCAAGTCAGGCAGGAAAGTAAAATTGTTCCTTTCAATTACAGGTAACCACAGGTCAAATCAGTGTTCTCCCTCCCCAGACCACCTAATATTTATTTCGTATGCATATCCTGAATGATGGAGTCAGGAGTTCAAGTCCCATCTCTGATGCATACATACAACCTGTGTTGCCTTGGACAAGACATGTAACATCAACAGTGAGTCAACAAGCACTTATTAAATGCTTACTGTATACTAGGCACTGTGTTAATCCTGCTAAGAACTTGACTATAACATCGACCTTAACTAGGTAGCACAATGGATAGAGCACTGAGCCTAGAGTCAGGAAGGCCTGAGTTCAAATTCAGCCTTAGACACTTACTAGCGAGAACCTGAGCAACTAACTTAAACTCATTCTGCCTCAGTTTCTCCAACCATAAAATGGTTCTGACAAAGGGTTGCTGTAAGGATTAAATAAGATATTTGTAAAGTACTTAGCCCAGTGCCTGGCATATAGTAGGTGCTATATAATTTTTTTTTTTTAGAGAGGTTCGAAGGCAGGGTAATTGGGGTTAAGAGACTTGCCCAAGGTCACACAGCTAGTACATGTGTCAAGTGTCTGAGGTCACATTTGAACTCAGGTCCTCCAGGGCTGGTGCTCTACTCACTGCACCACCTAGCTGCCTCCATAGATACCACATAAATGCTTATTTCCTTCTCCTCTTATTCCACTAGAATGTGAGCTCATTGAGAGCAGGGACTGTTTCTGTTTTGTCTCTTCAGTGCTTAGCACAGTTCCTTGTATACAGTAAGTGCTTAATAAATGTTTGTTGACTGATTCGAAAATAAGTAGCATATTATTGCACTGTAAGAAACCATGCATATGAGGAATTCAGAGAAACTTGCAAAGACATGAATAAACGGAGGCAGAGTAAAATGTGCAGATCCAAGAGAATAATTTACATAATTGCCATGACAACAAGGTAAAGGAAAACAACATTGAGGGATGTCTAAACTCCCATCAATGCAAATTTGACCTGTTGGCCTCAGTTTCCTCAGCTGTAAAATGGGGATAACAGCACCAGAGCAATTATAGGATTAAATGACATGATATTTGTGAAGAACTTAGCAGAGTTTCTGGTACACAGTAAGAGCTATATAAATGCTTATTCTCTTCCCCTCTTCTTCCACTAGAACGTAAGCTCATGGAGAGCAAGGGCTGCCCTGTCTGATGACAAAACCCACCTGCCTCCTTCACTCTCACAGCAGAGGGCGGATAGACCCTAGTTAGAGAGTGAAGCATGCATTGTCAGTCATGGCCAATGTGTTCATTTGCTTTATCTTAACTAAATGTACTTGTTACAAAGGAGAATTCTATCTAGAACAGCAAGGGGGAGGGGGGGTGGAGAAGCTAGAGCGACATGAATGGATTATTGTGAAATAATTGTTAAAAAAAAATGGATAAAACTTAGGAATCCTTCCCATTATCAGGCAGGGGGCTCTTCACTACCGTCCAGGATAGAGAGATGACTTTTCTTCTAGGTGCTATTAATACAAAAACAATAAATATAATTAATAATTATAAACTCCATTGGCTCCCTATTACCTCTAGGAAAATTTACAAACTTCTGTATTTGGTATTTGAAATTCTTCACAATCTGGGCTCTTCCTAACATGGTCAGACTTAAGCTTTAAGAAAATCACTTTCCATCTATATGGAAGATGTCTTGCAGTGGGGAGAGACTTGACATAATGGGTCAAATTAGAAAGCTATTGCAATAATCCGAGCAAGAGGTGACAAGGGCCAGGACTAGGGAGGTGGCGGTGTGGGTGATATAGGGATGTAAAGGCTGTCAGGGGTCTTTTGAGGAGCATGGCTGACCAGCTGTACAAAAAGTTTAGTAAAAACAACACAAAGAATTTTGAGGTTGAATCCAGTAGAAAAGATGCCCCCGATTAGCTACCAACATTCCAATTAGTCCATTGATTTAGACCAGGCAAAACCATGTAACCATCGATTTAGACTGGGCAGAAGCTGTGGAATTAAAGAGTGGAGCTGAGGAGGCAAATCTCCTACTATCAAGGTGTCCCTATTGTTGTTCAGTCTTGTCAGACTCTTCATGGCTCCATTCAGGGTTTTCTTGGCAAAGACACTAGAGTGATTTGCCATTTCCTTCTTCAACTCATTTTACAGATGAGGAAACTGAGGGAGACAGGTTAAGGGACTTATCCAGGGTCACACAGCTAGCAAGTGTCTGGCGTCATTTCGGAACTCAGGTCTTCTTGATTCCCGGCCCAGTACTCTATAACCGCTGTGCCACCTGGCTGCCCCAAGGTATCTTTAGAGACACCCCAAATCTGGAACAGCTGCTTTTCTTCTCTGGATTAAAGAAGAAGGTATGTGGAGAAACCAGAACAAATTGCAGCCTTGATTAAACTCTATCATATGTGATCATGGCCAGCCCATGTCAAATTTTAAAATTTGCTTTTGGAACACTTTTCCTATGGCTCTCCCCTTTGTTTTGCCATCTCATTCCTCAATCTCAGACACCAGTGTCCTCATGTTAGCCCCTGGCTTTCCAAGCAATTTTCTCACAAAAACTCTGTGAGATAGGAAGTACGTTCACTATCGTTACCACTTTTCAGATGAGAAAATCAAGCGGGGCCAGTCCTAAGTAAAATTTTTCAATTGTTGTTGGTTCCCTCTCTCAAGTTCTTTTCATTTTTTATGCTTCTACTTTCCCCATATATCTGCATCCTTGCTTTGTCAGCTGGCTCCCAGGCTTTCCCATTAGAATGTCCACCATGACCTTCTCTCTCACTCACTCATCAATTATGATAGCTCACATTTATATAACAATTTGCTTAAAACTTACAAAGATCCTTCCTCACAACAACCCTCTGAGGTAAGTTGCACAAATATTAGTACTCCCATTTTCCAGATGATGAAACTGAGTTTCTTAAAGTTTAAGTGGCTTGCTCACAATGACACAGTGGGATTTGAACCCATATTTTTAGACTCCTTGAGAAATGGTCTTTCCACAATATCATGATGCTTCTTCAACAAAGCCACTCCTAGAGTGGCTTCCCCGTGGACTGAACCTGTTTCCTCCTCCCTCCTTTCAACTAATCAAAAATTGTTTTCCCATCATTCCATTTCCTGTTTTTGAAGATAATAGCTAGTTATCCAGTAATATAATCTATACTAAGATGTTAATGGATAACCTAAGATGACTGTTATCTTTCACAGGTAGCCTTTTAAAACACTTGCAGGGAACAGCGATCTCAACGGTCACTTAATATTCATTAACAATCAGGTAATAGTCATTCATTGAGAACTTATTTTGTGCCAGGCACTATGCTGACCTCTGGGGATACAAAGGAAGGCAAAAATATCATGTCCCTGCCTTCAGAGAGCTCCAAATTTTAATGAGAAAGACAAGATGAAAACAACCCATTTAGGGCCTACTTAGGTTATGTGTATCCATACGGTTTTGTATAAATATGGCTTATAAGGAGGTGTGAATATATTTCTAGAGCCCTCTGCCTGCCCTTCTCTAAGAGAAAGGAGCCATGAGGACAGCAGGAGAATAGGGCAACAAGGCTAGCCATTCTACTCTCCTCAGAGAGGGGGTACCAGGCTAGACTTATGTCTATCTGCCCCCTTAGATATTGTTAGGCTTTTTGTAGTTGTTCGGTTGTTTCAGTGTGTCCAACTTTTCATGACCTCATTGGAAGTTTTCTTGGCAAAGATACTGGAGTGGTTTGCCATTTCCTTCTCTAGCTCATTTGACAGATAAGAAAACTGAGGCAAACAGGATTCAATGACTTGCCTAGGGTCTCAAAGCTAATAAAATGTCTGAGACCAGGATTTGAATTCAGGGAGGCGAGCCTTCCTGACTCCAGCCTCTTCAATCTATCCACTGAGCCATCTACTTGCCCCATTGTTAGTCTAAGGAAAATAAATTTCAGTTCAAGTCATTCTTTCAAGTCATTTTCCTAGTTGCTTATCCCTTAATGGGGAAGGAGTATCCTAAGCTATATGTCCAAAGGCTTGACTTTATTGCCACTAAATGCCAGTTCCACAAAGGCAAATAGCAAATAAACCCATTTGTTCAAACCAATAGCAGAGAAATCAGAAGAATTATACAGATTAGAATATACCAGACAATACACAAAACAAATGAACTCACCCATTGAGAATGAGCTATCTCAGCTCAACCATAAGAGAGAGATCCAGATCTTGCCCACAGGAAAATTCCCCAAAGTCTCTAATGTAGTAAACTGGGGATCAGGACAAGATCCAGATGCTGGCTCCTTTATATGTTAGCTTCCTCCCAGGGTCTTACTCTCCCTCCGGGGATCTCTCCCAGAAAGGATGTACAACTGTAAGTCTCCACTCTCCAGGCTGGAAGCTGAAAGAAGTAAGATCTCTCTCCTCTCCTAAGCTCTTACCAACTCTACCCCACACAAAGGCATGGAGCACCAAGCAATCATTCTCTATCAATGAGGAAAGTCTAATGCAGATGGGCTCAAACCCCAGATTACATATATACATACAAGATTTATAAAGATAGGTAGCCTCAGAGGGAAAGAAAGAAACATTGATGAAGCACCTATTATGTGCCAAGTCCCCCACTAAGCTCTTTACCAATATTATCTCATGTCATCCTCTCAGCCCTGAGAGGGAAGTGCTATTATTATCCCTGCTTTATAGTTGAAGAAACTGAGGCAGACTGATTTTAAGTGACTTGCCCAAGGTCACACAACTAGGAAGTGTCCATGAACTCAAGTCTTCCTGACTCTAGGCCCAGCACAGCATCAACTGCACTAACTAGCATCCTGTAAGAAACTAGCATGTAAAAGACTAGGAAATGCTTCTTTTAAAAATGGAATATTACATCATACTTGGAGGAAACAAGGGAAGCTAGGAAGTGAGGATGGAGTGCAACCCAAGCATGGGAGAAAGACAATAAAAATGTAAGAAGTTGGGGCAGCTAGGTGGTGCAGTGGATAGAGCACCGGCCCTGGAGTCAGGAGGACCTGAGTTCAAATTCGGTCTCAGACACTTACTAGTTATGTGACCCTGGGCAAGTCGCTTAACTTTGTCTCAAAAAAAATGCAAGGATTTTATCTGTGAGGAACAACAAAGAGGCCAGTGTCATTAGATCATAGAGGATAGTGAGAGGAATAAAGTGAAATGAAACTGAAAAAGTAAGAAAGGGTCAGGCTTTGAACACCAAACAGAAGAAGGCCTCTAGGGCGTTGGGTAGATCCTCTAGGAAGGATGTATGAAAGGACATGGACAAGAATTTCTCCTGCTACTTTACTGATTTTTTTCAAGGTGTCTCAAATTATCTTATATTTACTTCTCAGTGTAATGCATACGGTACATACCTCAGTAAATTGTAAGCTATTTGAAGGCAGGAACTGCTTCATTTTTGTCTCAGTATCCTCAGTTCCTAACACAGTGCCTGACACTTAGTAGGTGTTTAATACATGACGAATCATATTGAGTTGGGAATGAGAAGACATAGATGGTTTTCCATAGGAGTACACATACTGTCAACAGCACCACCAACATTGAGGCTCATTTACCCTGGACTTTTTACTCTCTCATCTCCTAAGTCCAATCTGTTACCAAGTCCCCATAATTCTGCCTTCCTAACATCTTTCACATGAGTTCTCTTCTCTCCTCTGACATTGCCTTCACCCTGGTGCAGGCTTTCATCACTTCAAGCCTGGACTATTGCAGTAGCTTTCCAAATTGGACTCCCCGCCTCGTCTTGAAGACAGGGACTGTTTTGTTTCTAATGTACTTCCTCTCTCACCACATCTTCCCCCTCTCACTCTGCTACCCATAGCTGAGACTACATAGATGGAGGGTGGACATACAAAGGGAGGAAGGAGGAACAGCAACGGCAGGGAGGATTTGTGTTGGAAGCTAAAGGTCAGAGATAAGGGAATACTGGGATGATAGCGATGTAGGTCAGGGGTCAGTAAACAACCAGTCAAATCCTCCCCATAGCCTGTTTGTGTGCAGCCCATGGACTAAGAATGGTTTTTACATTTTTAAATGAAGTTTTACTGCACTTAGAAATATGAAAACCATTCTTGCTTGTGGGCTATACGATAGCAGGTGATGCCTGTCTGGATTTGGCACTACTGGCAATAATAGGGTCGAATGCTGAATCCAATCATTGTGTCCTGTAATGGGCAAGTTCAAGACTGACTCAGACTCCAGAGTTTCTCTTTCATCTTGTGGAAATTGTGCTGTTTATACTCTTTTACACGCTCATAGAAGAAGAAGTTATGGGGAATCAAAGAAACCACAGCTACAACTCAAATTCCCCATCCTCACCTGATGTGGACTTCTCCTCAGTTCACTTTTCTTCATTTTTCTCCTATTGGTGGGCACAGGGGATAATCAGGATTTGAATACTTCTTCTGTCTCTTCTGATCATTCCTGGGTCTTCCTTTCCACTCCATCTTTTACTGGAAGGAGAAAATGTCTCCTAGTCTCTAACAAATACTAGAAAGGAACTGGGTCTATGATTTCATTGTTGGAGGGAATGCCAGGGTCCCTCTATCCTACAAGTCTGTGTCTTCTCTGCAATTCATAGTCTTAGTGAGCTGCCTAGAGAACAGAAAGGTTGGGACCTGTCTAGGGTCATTCAGCTAATATGGGTCAGACGTAAGACTTGAACCCAAGTTTCCGTAGCTCTGAGGCTGTAGATCTTTCTATCCTCTCCCATCATGCTGTCTTTCACATCAAAGGCACTTATTAATAATAAGTCTGTGTTAAATTGGCATAGGGAAATCCCAGCAAGGGGACTCCCAAAGCACATCAGCAACTGTGTAATTTATACTCTTAGAGAACTGCCTGGGGCATTGAGAGGTTAAATGACTGCTCTGTTTATAAGCCTTAAAGTGGGTTAAATGCCAGTTGCTATTACTCTATCAAAGTATAGGTGGAGACTAAGTGAGGCATCTGGACCACAACTACATGCAAAAAAAAAAAAATGTGGGCCTTCTACCCTCTAGGAAGATGACATATGCAGGGTATGCTGATCTATTCACTCGTTTTCCTGACCTTCTCAAGTATTAGTGTTCCCTCCCTCCTCAAATTATCTTATTCTTACTTATCAATGTAGAAAATAAATGCTTTATCTCTTGGCAAATCCCTCACATGTGCCTGGCTCTAATCAGCTGGAGCCGATGGTTAAATTTCAGTGGGAACATTTGCACCATGGAAATTGGCCAAAAAACAAAGAAAAGCTATACATCGGGGTTTGATTTATTATTGTTCCATTGTTTTCCAGAATTAAGGAGGGTTGGAGAAAATATCGATGATGAAGATTAGGCTTAAAAGTGTATTGTAGGGGCAGCTAGGTGGCGCAGATCACCAGCCCTCGAGTCAGGAGGACCTGAATTCAAATCCAGCCTCAGACGCTTGACACACTTACTAGCTGTGTGACCTTGGGCAAGTCACTTAACCCCAATTGCCTTCTCTTCTCCCCTCCAAAAAAAAAAGTGTATTGTGGTTATATTTGGGGGATATCCTGTTGTTAAATATTTACCAGCACATCTCTGCATATAACCAACCATCAGTATAAAGCACAAAAACTGGTACACAGTAGGCATTCATTGTTAGGGGCAGGGAGATGCTGCAGTGGATAGAGCACTGATCCTGGAGTCCAGAGGACCTGAGTTCAGATTTGACCTTAGATACTTACTAGTTGTGTGACCCTGGGCAAGTCAACTCTGACTGTCTCAAAAAAAAACCCAAAACTTTAAAATGCTTATTAATTAGTAGACTAATTAGTAAAAGCAGATACTTTGAGCAGTTATTAGTTGTCCTTATACAATCACACTCCTTTGCCATGTTTTCCTTTTGAGAGAAAGCTGACTGATTTAGGGGTGGGGATAGGAAGGGGGGGGTATTTGGTCACAGAATTTCTCAGGAAGAAGCTGAATGGCCCATGTTACGTATTCAACCTTGACCTTGGCCTCATTAATATTCAGTCTTACCAACAAAATAACTGATGCCAGGCAGAACAGTGACTGTCGTTTTTCAAAAGGGTCTGACTCCTATTATGGACTTCCTCAGATAGCTTTTACATCCACCCACTCTTCTGTTTTCTGTAATCATGTATTTCCCTTGAAGGCCCCAATGCCATTGCCTCTGGCAAGGATGGTCTTTCCTTCACAGGCATATATCTGAGCTGCAAACCAGCTTTTTACCCACGTGAGCCTCATTTCTGTCAGCTAGCTCACTCTAACAACTTTCCTGATAGCACTGCTGTTTATAATGCAGGAGTTGTAGGAATGAGGAAAGCACATTTTCAATGATTACGTGGCAAAAAAAATCTAACGAAGGATAGGAGACCCCATCATAACCAAGTTTGCTCTGATTAAGAGATCTAGTAGGAATATAATTCTGACCAATCTTCTTTAATTTCTTGTTGGTTAATAGAAGAAAGGTAGCACTTTTTAAAAATCTAACCAACAACTCAAAAAGGATTTATTTCTATTTTTTAAAATACATTTCTTCGATTTCCAGCTATACTATGAGACTCCCACCACCACCAAAAGAAAAGCAAGGTCCATCTTGTTTCACAAAAACGATTAAGCAAAGCCAACTGACTTGGTGCTATTCTTCTAACAGAATGCAATACTCTGAACTCATTATCCCCTGCTCTCCACAGAAATGAAGGAGGTACTTCCTCACCCCTTCTTGGGGCCAAGAATTGTCATGGTAATTACTCCACATTCAGCTTATTTTTAGTTCGACAAATCTTCATCAAGATTTATTTTGTATTTTGCCCTGTGCTGGGCACTATGAAAGAGAAAAATCAATATAAACTGTCTCCCCTAACTCGGAGGACCTTATATTCATCCGTACAACCAAACTAGGACAATAGAGGACAATATTAAGGAGTAGATTTTCAAGTGCTGGATTCTGTGATGCAGTTTTTCCTACTGTTCAGAGTTCAGAGGCGAGGTCAATATTGGGTTAGAGTTATTAGGAAAGATGGGTCAGTCCTTAAAGGAAGCATTTGGGTTAGCAGAAGAGAGAGGGGGACCATTACCAGGGGAAGTGTGAAAGTGGAAATGAACTTTCTATTTGTGGAATGGAGAGGAAACCGGTCAGAGTGAGTTAGCCTTAATGTGACAGAAAAGAATGCCCTAAAGGTTATTGAACAAGGGGGTAATAAAAGGTGATACATTGCTCCCTGTGTATTATTTGTAAAGCTCTTAAAGTGCCTGGACAATAGTAGGCACTTGATAGAAGCTTGTTCCCTTCTTTTTCTCCCATCCCTTCAAAGAACTGCTGCAGCCAGACTGGCCTCTCTGATCCCTTCATTAGAATAATGAGAGTGTATTGTTGTGTTCTGTACACAATTGCCAGGTACTGTTGTTGGTCCCTCAGTTTTCAGAGAGGACCAATGACATCATGGGCTGATGTCTTGACTCACAAGTGAATTGGATTCAAGTGAAGCAGAGTCGTACAACGTCCTTGAAGTCCAGTGGCAGGACAAGAATTAGGATGACTGGCAATGGCCCAGGATGCAATGGTTGACCTTGGCATCTTCAATATCTGACCAAGCTCTAAGCACTCCACAGTAACTGCTACAGTCGCCTTCGTGGCTGTTGGAACAGATTATTCCATTCCACCAGGGGAAGTCTTCACATGCTAGACATCCCCTAACTCACCAGAGTTTGAGGCCTGTCGGTTACCTTCAAACTGGTTTAGCCCATCTGAGATGGTTTACTGGGGTGTAGCTGCTGTGCATGCTTCTTGGAGCCACAGGTGAGAGCTAAGTACCAGGTAGACACCAAAGTGGATGAGCAGCCCTGAAAAGGGCTGAGCAAGCCCTCACACCAGAGGTGCTAGTCCTCCTGAACACCCCATACGCCACAATGTCAGTACTTTGCCAGGCGCTAAATGTCTACTGAATGATTGAGTGAATGAATGAATCTTACACATTTCAGTGTGTAAGACCAATTCAAGGCACCCCTTCTCCTTGAAGCCTCCCTAGCCCAGAGTGATCTTCTCCCTCGGAATTTTTCCATAGCCCTTATCCTCTGTATCCTTTCCATTTCCTGATGCCTCTGTCCATTCTGATTCTCACCTAACTTCTGGCTTGTCTCTTCAGGGATGGCTGATTTGATGATCGGACATTTGTTACATACTGCCTTGGGCTTTTTATCTTTTACACAAATATCTTGACTCCCTAAACAGACAGTAAGTCCCTTGAGGGAAAGGACTACATCTTAAAAGTTTTCGTGTCTCACACAGCACTAGGCACATATCACTTGCTCAAAAATATCTGTTGATTAAGAATCTAGGCTCAACTCAATTCAGTATTTATTGAGTGTGTAGGACCATGAGGAAACTTAAAGCCTGAGTTTAAGGAGTAGATGGGTAACCTGTAGACATAAACATGTTACTTGCTCTCTGAATAGCAACCTCCTAGGTCCTGAGGTTTCTATGGAAGAATTAGTCATGGAGAAAAGTACATTTGAAAAGCCTATACTTGACATTTTATGGGCTGATTCTGTATCAGTCTGATCTCCTAGAAACACAAGTAAAAAATTTGTGATATTGTCATATCATTACAAATGTTAAGGGCCATCTGCACCTACTTGTTTCTCTGATCAAGTTAGTGTCAGTTTGCCATTTTACCCTCTAGCTCAAATACTAGCATTTAGGAAGTGAGATGAATGAGGAAAAGAAAGGTAAGAAAAGAAAGAAAATAATCCTGATTATTTCTGTTGATAGACAAATGTTCAGTATTTATCAGAGAGTATTTAATCTTTATCCTGATGAAATGGAAGCTCCTTGGGGGCCCAAGCTATTTCAATCAATAAACAATTATTAAGTACCTACTATGTGCTAGATTGGAGATACAAAAAAAGGCAAAAGACCATCCTTGCCCTCAAGGAGCTTACATTCTAATGGGGGAGACAACATGCAAACAAATACATACAAAGTAAGTTTTATATAGGATAAATAGGAAACAATTAACAGAAGGAAGATACTGGAATTAAGAGGGGTTAGGAAAGGCTTCCAGTAAAATAAGGGATTTTAGTTGGGACTTAGAAGAAGCCAGGGAGGTCAGCAGCTGGAGTGAAGTAGGTAGGGAATTCCAGACATGGGGGACAGATAGAGAAAATGCAGGGAGCCCCAGAGATGGAGTGTCTGGTTCTTATACAGGCCAGGACTCCGGTGCCACTCAATCCGAGAGCACACATCTGGGAGTAAGGTATAAGACTGGAAAGTCTTTTGTCTTTATTGTCGCCAGAACCTAAGAGAGTACCTGGCACCAAGTAGTGCTTAATAAATGCTTAGGAACTAATTGTGGGGCAACTGGGTGGTGCAGTGGATAGAGTACTGGGCCTGAAGACTCATCTTCCTGAGCTCAAATCCATCCTCTGACACTTACCAGCTATGTGAGCCTGAGCAAGTCACTTAACCCTGTTTGCCTCAGTTTCCTCATCTGTAAAGTGAAGTAGAGAAGGAAATGACAGACCACTCCAATATCTTTGCCAAAAAACAAAAACAAAACAAACAAAAAAAAAACCAAACAAACAAATGGGGTCATAAAGAATTGGGCAGGATTGAACAACAAAAAGGACTATTTGATTGATTAGAAGCTAATTTTCACTATTACAAAGTAAAGATAGTGGGAAAAGCAAAGATATGGAAAATATTACTCTCCTTGGTGAGTTAGAACAAAGGTGTCAGACTCACTGCCCACAGCTACAAATGACTTTCAATGAGCCCAGTACAAATCAAAATCTAATTGTGAAGCACTTAACAAAATAAATAAAAATACAGTGTAACATACATAATGCTAATTTGTGGTTTTCTAAGTCAATCTGCACAGGCAGAGATCATTTCCCTTTGGGTTTGACACCTCTGAATTAGAGGAAGTAGATTTTAATCCTGTCTTTGCTACCTACTAGTTTTGTGGCCAGTTTTGAGGAAGGACCAAAACCAAGTCACTTGCCCTCTGTAGATCTGTTTCCTCATTTGTTTAAAAAAAAAAAAAAGTTGAACTATATGACTTTTTTTGGTACATTCCAGCTATATTTGAAATCCTTTGGCCCTGTTTAGGGCATCTAAAACAGAGAGAGAGAGTCCTTCTGTGCATTTACTTATTTGGTGAGGGTAAACTAACTTCCTAATTCAAAAACCAAAACAAAGCAAAGACAAAATGTCTTTATGCAATACTCTATAAGCTGTTCCTTACAGCTTAGGATAATGTGGCTAATTCTCTTTCACAGTTAGAGGGGTGAGGGAAGTTAAGTGATTTACCCAGAATACACATTCCCTGCTAAAAGGGGATTAGAATTCACACCTAGTCTGAAAGCTTTGCTAGGTCAAATAGGTCAAGCAGCCTCTACCTCTGTTAGTCCCATCATGCTTTTGACAATCTGCCTGTTACTGTGAATTATCCATTCTACCAGGTTTTTGGAATGGGTTTTATTTTTAAAATAACTAACTATAGCTCACATAGCCCTGACAATTTACAAAATGTATAAACAAAAGTACTCCGAGACACAGCATGGAATAATAGAAAGAGCATGAAATCTAGACATCAGAAGACTTGGATTCCATAGCCATCACTAGGAATTTTTATAGCAGGGACAGGCATTTTAAGTTACACCTGGATCAAGTGACTAAAAAAAAGCACCTTGAGTTGGTAGGGTAGTGTCTGCCCTATGGGGTGAGATGGATCTCAGGACATCCTGAGGCCTGCATGCTCCTACCAGTGTGATACAAAGGGAAAGGCTCTGGATTTTGAATCAAGTGATCTGAATTTGAGTCCTGCTATGCCAGTAACTAGACTTGGAATCAGGATGACATATTCAAATCCTGCTGCAAACACTTATTAGTTGTGCAGCCCTGAACAAGTCCCTCGGTCTCTCTGAGTCTCAGTTTCCACATCCGTAGGATGAACGGACTGGACCAAAGGACTGACTTCCAAAGGTGCCTTCAAGTTCTAAATCCCTGGTGTGATCAGATAGAACCCCTTCCAGAAAGATTGCATCATTTGGTTGCTTCCTACTTGAATTAATAATTTTGACAACTAGCCAGGGTGAGTTGTTTCTTCCCATTTGGCATCTAAGAACCTTATTTCACTGAGGTAAGAGAGGGGAAAGTAGTATAAAAATCCTCACAGCAAACAGATGCTTTTTTGGAGGAAGGGGCTGAAAGAAACATAGGATCATAGATGTAGATCTGGAAGAGATCTCATAAGTTACCTCATTCAACTTCCTCATTTCACAATTAACGAAACTAAGGCCCAAGGAGATTAAGTGATGTGACTTCCCTAAAAATCACATAGGTAGTAAGCATGAGAGATAAGATCAGGGGTGTGCTGGGGCTAGCTCCTTTGGAATCACTTATTAAATTTTCAGGATGAGCACTTACTCTTTGGAAATCAGAAAACTACAAATCGGGACTCGGTTTATTGTTTTGTTGACTATCTAGATTTTAAGAAAGTGGTGGAGAAAATATTAATAATACCGATGAAACTTAAAAATGCATTGTGCATTTTTGGAGAGCTGATTGTCAAACACTACCAGTGTATTCCTGAAGGATTTGAACTCAAATATTTGACTCCAGAGCCAGTAGAACAACCAAGCTCGCCCCCAGAAAGTTAGATCTGGAAGGAACCTTAAAAATCAACTAGACCAACTCCTTTCTTTTCAGAGGAGGAAATTGAAATCTTCGGAGAAAAAAGGGCTTGCAGATAACAAAGGAAAAGTTTACTCAACTCTTACTGAAATTAAAGCTGAGCTGGGATAGAATCCAAGGGAGCCTAAAGCTCATAGACTGAACCCTGCTTCTTTCTGGTCAAAGGATATGGTTTCCAAGCCTATCTCTATGACCTTGGGCAAGTCATTTTCCATCTCGGAGCCTCAGACATCTATCTGTAAAGTGAGAGGGTCCCTTCTATTTCTAGATCTATAAACTTATGACTGACAGAGCTAAAAAGTACCATGTTTGTTTTGTTCAGTCATTTGAGCCTATTTGTGGTTTTCTTGGTAAAGATACTGGAGTGATTTGCCATTTCTTTCTCCAGCTCATTTTGCAAATGAGGAAACTGAGGCAAACAGGGTTAAGTGACTTGTGCAGGGTCACATAGCTAGTAAATGTCTGAGGCCAGATCTGAACTCATCTTCCTGACTCCAAGCCTCACTTTATCCACTGTGTCACCTAGCTGCCCCAAAAAGGGGCCTATAGAAATGACATAGTCCAAGGTCTTCATTTTATAGAACAGGCAGCCCAGACCCCCAGAGTTGGTGGAAAAAGGGGAATTAGAACACAAGTTTTCTGAAACCTAGGCCAGCCCTCCTTCAGCCAGGTTGTTAAATATGGCTTCCTTGGGGGCCTCTAGGGCATTGGCCTTCACAAGTACCTGCCTCTGCTCTCATGCCCCAAAACAGGCAGCTAAGCAGGGAAGGAGGAATTGAATCTCAAAACACACACACACACAGAGAGAGAGAGAGAGAGAGAGAGAGAGAGAGAGAGAGAGAGAGAGAGAGAGAGAGAGAGACTGGGAGAGCAAAGCTTTAAGGAAAAGAAAATTCCTCCCTCCCCTTTGGTTTATCTCACCTGGAAATCACACACACAGAGAGACACACAGAGCACTAGCTCTCTACCAGGACTAAACAAGCTTTGGGGAAACTATTGGGGAGAGCTCTTAGATTCCCCCTCCCTGGGGCATCTGGCTCTCTATTCTCTGGGTCCTGAGGCCCCTCAGCACTCTTACTTGACCCAAAGAGTTAGCCTCCTCCAAATTTTCATCTTATTCCTCCTTCCCCAACCACTCTCACCTTCTACCCTTCTCTGGGACTTGGCAAAGTTTGAGAAGCCAGGGAGGGCAAAACTTACAGGAAAAGAACAGGTCTTT
>CM053625.1:46152341-46163606 GCA_028646595.1 Phalanger gymnotis | reverse complement strand
GGGTTGGGCAGTTATCTTCAAGAAGATATGCCCCTCTAGTAGGGGGCTAAGGCACTTTCTCCTTTCCCAGACCTTAATGTTCTCCTCATGGGCTCCACACCTCTGCAAGCTAATTGTGAGTAGAGGCCCCACTTTCCAGATTGTAGGTTAACCAGTAACTATACTGCCCCCTCTTTCCACTCATGAGACATGATATGAGGTGACCCTTGAAAGCACATAAGTGTTGGCACCAAGGGAATCAGTTCCCTGACCAGGAGACCCCAACCAGTCCAGAGCTCAGGTCTTATTAACCACGAGGTCTGCCTTCTTTCACTCCTCATCTGAGGAAACCTACAACTGATCTGTTCCTGTTCCCATTCTCCTCATCTATTTTAAAATTCTCATCTCCATCCAGCCACAGCTCTGCTCCCCTCCCACCGCTGGGGTCCATCCCCTCCCCACCACTCATCTTTCTTTCTTTTTTGGAAGAGGAGAAACACTATCAGAAGCCCTTTAAGTTTTCTTCATGGAGGCAAATCTCTAACCCTTAGGAAATTTGGAACAAAGCCCCGGTTAACTCTACTCTCTGCTGGGTTCAAATACTAGTTTTACTATTTAGTACCTTGTGAATTGGACCCATCAGTTCCCTTTTGGGGGCCTTTCCCCCCTCACTTGTAAAAGGATGGAGTTGGACTATATTATCTCTAAGATCCCTTTTAGGACCTTTTATACTACGAAATACACAGTCAAAAGCATCCTAAGTCTAAAGATTCTGCAGATTAGCATCTGGAAAGTAACATGAATTTAGATGTAAATATCTGAAGATTGCCAAGAAAGGAAGATAGAGGCCAGTTATCAGAAATCCCTAACTTTTCCATAGCAATCATTTTCACCCACTAAGACATAAAAGCCTTCTGTCCAGTCTCAGCAAATAGTGAAGCTTAATAATGCTTGAAGCTTCAAAAGTGATAAGTAATTAGACCTCACCCACCCAAAAGAGGTAATTATCATCTGTATTTCACTAATGAGGAAACAGATTTGGAAAGTTTCATAACATCTTTCTCTACCCCCCTACCTGACATATCCCCTTCCTTTTCTCTCCCCAGATATTACAAATCATAGCACAGAAGGTCAAGAAATTTTGTGGCCAATTATTCACACTAATAATGATGGAAAGTTCTGAAGGTAGATGGGATCTTTTGGCAGGAGATACCTGAAACTCCGTTTCCAAGATAAGCCCAGGCTTTTGGAACATTTAAAATGCCTCAGCACTTTTGTGTCTGTTTGGTTAAGGAGACAGGTAAAGAAATACCTGTCAATTACAGCCAGGACTCTGGAGTAAGGAGCTAAATCGTTTTTGAAAGACTGGCTTGCTGAAACACTTCCCTTTCATTGGCCATTTGCTTTATCCATGGCTGACTTCATTGGATGTGCAGGGACAATGGAGTTCTGGCCCGGAGGCCAAGCTCTGTAGGTGACTTAAGTGTGGCTTCTTGTCGTAATGGATTTTCACACAAATGTACAGCTCTCAAGTTTGCATGTCTTTTGTCAGTATTGCAGTTCTCAGAGGGGCCTCCTGTCAGCTTCCTACATGGTTTCATTTGACTGTTGCCCAATCCTTCTGTTACACTTCCTCTGTTCCCTGTTTTGATGGACAAAGCCTTTTGACAACTCTTGTCTCTGTAGAACTCTTACCTTACTGCGCTTTTCCTTTTCTTCCCTGACCTGATAATTGTGTCTTTTATTGAGAGTGGCAGGGTCTTTGCTGTTTCAAGCATACAAGCAAATGGTAGCAAATGACCCATGCAAGGAAAATTTTGGAAAACTCTCTAGCCCTGTCCTTATACCTGTTTATTGATCATAGATTTATATCAGGAAGAGACCTTGGAAGGCATCTAGACTGACCCCTTCATTTTGCAGATGGGTAAACTGAGACCCAAAGAGGTTAAATAGAAGTTAGCCAAAGAGGTTAAATGACAAAATCACACAGTAAGTACCAGATGGAACCCATTTCTTCAGACTCAAATCCTGTATTCTTTCCAGTATGCCTATGAATTGGCTCCTGACTCTCGGCAGCTGTGTCACACTGGCCGAATCACTAAACTTCTTTATATCTCAATCAAATGAGGAAGATTAAACTAGAGAAAGTCCTAGCTCCAAATTCATATACTCTACTGTGTGTATGCAGTTTTGTAGCATGAAGGCTAGGGAAACACAAGAGTCAGTGTGATATAATAAGTAGGAAAAGCACAGGACTTGGTGCCAGGAGATCTTTGTTCAAATTGCTACTCACTCCCAAGTTGATATATGGTCGAAAGACATGAATGGGCAGTTCTCAGGAAAGAGATGCAAGTTATCAATAACCAGCTGAAAAAATGTTCCAAATCACCAATAAAAAGAGAAAAGTAAGTTAAAGTGCTACCTCATACCCATAAGATTGGCAAAGATGACAGAAAAAAAAGGAAAATTACAATTATTGGAATGTATATGAGAAAAGTTCCAGCCTTTCTAATAAACCACTTGCAATTATGTCTAAAAACCCACCAAACTGTGCATACCTTTTGACCCAGGTTTACCACTACTAGGCATATACACCAAAGAGATCAAAGAAAGAAAGGATCTATATATACAAAAGTATTTAGTATTTGTTGTAGCAAAAAAACAAACGGGAAATAGAGAGGTGCCCATCATTTAGTGAATGGGTGAACAAATATGTAGAAGAATATAATGGAATATTATTGAGTCTTAAATGCAAAAAAAAGGATAGATTCAGAGAAATAGGGGAAGACCTGTACAAATTGATGCAAAAGGAAAACCAACAGAACTTGGAAAGCAATTTATATAGAAAACACAGCATTGTAAAGAAAAAATACCTTAAAATTCTGACCAATGAAATGACCAACCATGACTCCCAGGGGACTAATGAATGATTAAGCAGTATCTTGAAAGAGAAGTGGTGGACATCAGATACGTTTTTAGACATGGCCAATGTGTGGGTTTATTTTGCTTGACTATGCTTATGTGTCACAAAGGAAGTAGGTTTTTTTTTTTTAGAAGGAAGGATTTAAGGGGGAGAGGAGGGCAAGTCATATTAAAAATACAAAAAAAGGAAAGAAGGAAGGAAGGAAGGAAGGTACGAAGGAGGAACAAAAGAATGAAAGAAGGAACGAAGGAAAGAGAAAAGGAAAGAAGGAAGCATTAAAAAAAATACACCAAAGAAGAAGATAAGTAAAGATGGTGGAGTAGGAGGAAGCAGTTCAGCCCATCTTTCCTCCTCTTCCTGTATTAGTACTGCAAAGATCAGTTGACCTCCTTGGCTTCATCTAAGTCTCAACTAAAATCCCACTTTCTGCAAGAAGCCTTCCATAAGTCTTCTTGATTACAGTTCTTTCTTTCTTATAATTATGTCCTATTTATTCTGTCTCTAGCTTGCTTTATATATATTTGTTTGAATGTTTTTGCCTTTTTTTGTATCTCCAGCCCTTAGCACAGTGTGTGGCACATAGTAGATACTTAATAAGTCTTTACTGATTGATTAATTAAGATCAC
Organism: Phalanger gymnotis; assembly: GCA_028646595.1. Taxonomy (NCBI): domain Eukaryota; kingdom Metazoa; phylum Chordata; class Mammalia; order Diprotodontia; family Phalangeridae; genus Phalanger; species Phalanger gymnotis. Next base: position 46,160,078 of record CM053625.1, on the reverse strand, counting down.
CAGAGCAAATAATGATCAGAAAACCCAAAGAGAAAACACAGTGAATCATTTTTCCAGCCCAGGAAGCAGGAACAGAACATATACTTAGGAAGGAAACTTCAACTAGTGTCAGGGCAGACCTGTATCAGTGTTCCTAGAGCAGATGTGGATCCTGCAGGGACAGTTCCTTATTGTGAAGGACCCTACTTGCTGCTGGGTCATTCCAACACTGCACCAGGGTTGCTGACTCAAGTTGAATTTGGAAGAGGACCAGCAGCTAAGCACAGGGCTGACTTGTAGTTGTGTACCAATACAAAGAGCAGTCCTGGGTGGACCCATCTAAGTAAAGTTACAGATTTACTTTCAAGCTTAATCTGAGTTCTGCATCTGAGTGACCAGGCCAAGGAGCTCAGGCCAAAGGAGGGGCCTTATAGTTCCATCACTCTGAACCTAGAGAGCCTTCCAGGTAGCTAACAGGGCCTGGGGCCAGCAACAGTTTACTGGTGCTTCAAATAAGGGCAAGCTCTTGTTTCCCCTAGACCCAAACTGGAGTCAGGATCTTGCAAAGCTCACACTAGGATGGCTACTGCTGGATCGCTACCAGACTTCATCTTAGACCAGACCAGTTAGGGCACAGTGAAAGTTTGCAAGTGTCTGGTCTGAAAACACTGAAGAGTACAGTACTCAATACACAGCAAAAGCTGTTAGAAGGAACCCAGAGAAAACTAAACAGGGCTAGATAAAACCCTGTCCTTCCTTCCAAAAATGTACAGAGGTTGTAATACAAAATTCTAATTCTGAACCTCAATTTCCTTATTTGCAAAACAGGACAATAATACTTGCATTTTCTACTTTACAAGATTGTTGTGAGAAAGTGTTTTGTAACTCTTAAAGTGGTATAGAAATATCAGTTATCATAAACAAGATCTCAGCTAGGATCCTGAGTTTATAATCTATTTTTAAAAAATGACACAAACATGAATCCATCCAGGACAGTTAGGAGGCAGGAAGACCTATCACCACAAACAGCACCCTTCTCCTCTCACATCTTTTACCAGTCCCATGTGCATAGGAGCCATCTGGGCTGCTTGACTGCTCACACTGCTTACATGAGATGAGAGTCACCCATCTGTTTTCCTTACAATGAGATGGAAGACTACCAGACCTTAGCATCTGCCTCTGCCGTCATTTCCTAAGGCTCTCCATCTCCTACCATTTGCACTACCTCTATTGCCTCCAAATACCTCCTTCTCCCATACTGTTCATTCTGTTTTCTGATCTACTGATATTGCAAGAACCCTTAGGCTTTACCGTCTACTTTGCTGCTCAACCTTAGGATTCCTGGGCCTTTCCATCCACCCTGCAGCTAATCTCTCTTTGTGTGTGTGTTGTTTTCCCAATTAGCGTGAACTCCTTGAGAGCAGAGATTGTCTCACTTTTTCTATTTGTGTCCCCAGTGCTTAGCACAGTGTGTGGCAAAACACTAAGTACTTAATAAATTGACTTATTAATTAATTCTTAAACACTGTGAAGTTTAAAAAAAAAGGTGGAGGAAGAGAAGTATCTTTTTGGGTAGGTTTTTTTTGAAGGTTCATCATGAAAGAAAAAGATAAGGATAGTTGGACAAACCAAGTTTTTTTGGATACAAATAATAAGAATCAGCATGTCCAATATATATTTTATTCATCTCCACATACTTTACTTTGAATGGCTACAAGTCATAGACCACTATACTCTGAAGAAATGAACATGAATATCACTCAGAAGTCAATAAAGAGGTTCCTGGTTGGTGAGAACATAGAGCAACACATTAAAAATGAAGAATTATGAAGGAGAAGTAAAATAAATGGTGTCGTCAAAGAAATGCTTGAGTGAAAAAGAAAATGGGCTAGGCATGTGTAGAGAGTAAGAGATAACCAATGTGCTCCATAGATATCCTTGCAGACAAAATCAATGAAGGCCCCCCCGAACACTGGGTGAATCCCCTGTGGTGAACCTATGAGAGGACACAGACAAAAATCACATAGAATGAGAAAGCATGAATGGGTGGCAATCTATGTTGTTGGATGAAATGCCCATATTGAGGAAAACACAGATCTATCTGATTATCTGAATATCTATTTAGTAGCAAAAGTGCACAAGAGATAACATATACATGGCTCTTGCATTTCACAGGTATCCATGCATTGCCAAGTGATCCAGAGGAAGGGCCCCCACATATTAAGGGGGGATAGGGAAAAGAGTCATGCAGCAAGAATAGAAAAAGGTAAGTTGTGATATGTACTACAAAAGTAAGCACCCACACCACACTAAGGAGGTCACTGATCCATCCAAGCGTAACCAGGCTTTGGCATATGCCCAGATAACTTATGGGGGCACCTGTGTGGGAGATGATAGGTACCTGCTTTTAGGAAAAGTCATTCTGCATTCCCCTATCACAGGCATAGGGGCAGCTTCTTTCCATTGGCTACAAAACCAGAATGGGCTATATCTTTAAAACTACCACATGAAGATAGTCTCAGTGTCACTTCTTTCTGGTCTAGGGGTAAAGGTCTTGTTTACCCATAGCATGGGCACCATGCACTATGCTGGGGGAGGGGAGGAAGGCCTTCCTTGCTCCCTTCCTTAGGTCCTATGGTCCCCAAAAACAAAGTTGGGATTTTGATCTGTTTCAGTAATCCTTTTAATTTCTAGGCGAAGGAGGTGGAGTTCCCAGCTTTGGGAGTTCAAGTTATGATGACTTTGGAACCAGGGTTCCAGGCCAGAGGATGCTGCCAGCCCAGCAGAGCAGCCCTGAGAAGCCAAGGTACTAGGACACAAGCCCAGAGAGCTTTGGACCTGGAATTTGGTGGGACCAAACTATATAGGAATAAGTTAGACTGTTAATGTACTCTTCCTTCACTGACTCGGAGACTGAGAAGGCATAAGGGGTTTATATAACCAAGGCAAAGATGTTGGTCTGTTTGTTACTGTATCTTTGAAGTAAATATTCATTTGTGAATGCTAAGCTAAGTGGCTAAATAGGGACCCTTAAATTTAAGAGAACACAAAGGTGGGGACTTGAGACAATGACAGAAACCAGACTTCTAATCTCCTTAAGGGTACTGAAGAACCCTGAGAGATGGATAGAAATGCCTATTACCTGGCTCTCAGATAATAGGGACCAGGGTAATCACTGTTACCCAAATAGAGAAGTGTTTATGCCCATCACAAAGCTAGGAACTGTTCCATCCAGAAGCACTTCACTTAATTGTTATTTTTATAGGAATTGCATTGCTTGCAAGAATTTCTTTCCAGCCAAGGTAAACACTAATAGCTAATGACTTTTTTCTAAGAAAAAAAAAGTATTTTCTCCGAGCACTTTTTCTCTTTCCTTATCTTGATATTTAATATCAAATACGATGGTAACAAGTCAGGGAATACCATTATGGACTAAAGGACAGCTACAGAGCTCTTTAAAATGCTTTCTGATTGACTGTTAGAAGATGTATTCCCTTTTGTAAGGAACTGATGCAGACATGTGACTGGATTTTGAATATGAAGTGGAATCCAAAAGTAAAACTCACTAGAAAACAGAAAGGAAAATCAGAGATTTTACAGGCAAAATTGCTTTTCAAGTTATTGATCTCTCTTGCAAATATCATCGTTTGCTAGTATAGCCTGTTTGCAATGCTATGGATACTAACTAACCGGTTTGGTCTCCATTGGGGCCTCAGAATAGGAGTGCCTAAGTAAGCTGCTGCACCGGGAAAAACCTGTCTAGCCAGTAAAAGATAGTAGGGCAGGCAGGCTACAGCTTATTCCCTTCTCCCACTCAACGAAAGCTCTTTAAAGTTTACATTTATGGGCCAATGACCTTTCATCAAGTGTGAATGGGGCAACAGCAGTGCTGCAGTGAGCTGCAGCCAGCCATGAGAAAAGATTGTGAGCCAGCCAAGCCATGTGACTTGTAAAGGGTTTGAAGAGCAGCGAAGGGCACAAATGCCATATTCTGCGGAAGGACAGAAGGAGGAAGGGAGGAAAACCTTAGAAACTGATGTTGCAAGTTTCCAGTCCTATTTCTTTCGATAACCTGGTATGCAGGCGGAAGGGGTATACAAGGGCTATCTCTCACTAGTGGGGTTCAGTTTTCACAAAGGCAGCAGGGGAAAACGCACATCAATGAAATCACACTAATCAATGGTCTATCCATCTGTTATTTCTCATTCTTCTTAAGGGATTAGTTATTTTTACACAATGCCAGTAGAGGATTTGAGAGCAGGTTGATTTGTCCAATTATCCCTTTCTCTTTCTTTCACAATGAACCTTAAAAAAAAAACCGACCTACCCAAAAAGATACTTCTCTTTCTCCACCTTTTTTTTAAACTTCACAGTGTTTAAGAATTAATTAATGAGTCAATTTATTATTCACGCATTAGCATGAAGCCTTGCTTGAAGTATATGCTTAATAAATAGTTGTTGAATTTGAATTCATTCATTCACATAAGAAACATGTATAAATTCCTCAGGAGATCTATCATTTTGATTTTATTGATCATGGCTTTTCCTGTTCAGAATAGGATAAATCCCCTTTGGTGAGTTTATGGGAGGACATGGACAAGAGGCATGAGGGTAGACAAGCATTGATAGGTTGGGATCTGCATCGCTAGAGACAACTTGCAAATCAATGAAATAATAAAGTAATGACTCACTGCTCTTGGAAATCTTTGGCAAATGTGGAATAAATTACCAACCTCTCTAACATACCAATAAATTATATCATTCTCAAACTTATTTCCCCATGATGGTCCTATATATGCTACCAAGATTTTGACTGGGTAGTAAGTATCTATAGCATGAACCTCAAAGGAAGAGAGATTACTGAGCAATAGAGGTAGAGGGAGAACCTGAAAGTGGCAATGGGGAGCTACTCCTCCTCCTCTACTAGCGAGCAGAGGAGAATGAGTAAAGGTGGAGCCAGTTCTGGAAAGCGAGGCCAGGGAGACTGTGTCATCACATAGGAGCCAGTATCAGTATCACTCAGATACCTAAACAGTGAAAGAGATAGGATTAGATCCTGAGTACACTGATTCCAAATGCATCCTATGACTCAAGTCTAGCCAATGTAATATATAAGTGACAAAGTCCAATTTTGGTGTTGCCATCTCCCTTACTAGCCTTTTCTCCTCCTTCAGTGTTATCTATCCCTGATAACCTCTCAGCTGAAAAGAATGCTGATTAACTAACCTGCTGCAAAGATTTAACTCTCTAGGCCTTCCAGCCTTAGTATTTGTATTTAAACAAAAGATTCCTGGAGACTCTAAGGCAGGGCTGGGGAAGTTTTGGCTTCAAGGCCACATGTGGCCCTCTAGGTCCTCAAGTAAGGCCCTTTGATTTTTTTCTGTGAAGGCTCCTCACCCCTGCTCGAAGGCCTAAACAATAAAGCTGGGTGGAGCTCAGGCATGACTGTAGAAAAGATGGTAAGACAACAGTGCCTTCTCCTCCCTCAGTTTATAGACTGAGACCCTCTCTTCTTATCCATAAAATCAAAATCTGTTTTCAAATCCTCTACTAACATTGTATAATAATAACTAGTCACTTAAGGAGAATGAGAAATAACTGATGGATAGACCAAGTGCTGCATTGATACCCCTAAGATATTTTGAAAAAGAAAGAAACAAAATAAAGGCCTTCAGATAGTTGGATGATCCTCTGGAGGTTTAATGGAAATACTTAATGGAAAGATATGAATGAGAATTGCAGAGAAAGAGTGTTCAGTTTCAAGATTACATTTGCAAGAGTAATCATGCCAAGGAAATCAGAGATCCATCAAAATCCCAAAATACCCAACTTCTATAAGAGGCCCTAAAAGTATCAATATTTCAAGAGAGTTTTATTTGAAAGAAGAAAACGAAGAGGCAGATTAAAAGCTTAAAGCTCTAAAGAAAGAATTTCAAAGATCAGCAAATGTGTACAAAGATTCTTTGTGGCAATGGGAACTTCCCAGAGTCCCTAAAATCGCACCAAACAAGCCTTCCCTGCCCGTGGCAAACTGGGCCAGAAGAATAAAGCTCTAACTTTGGCAGAATGAATGTATTTTTTTCATTTTCATAGGTATTTATAGGTATTATATACTTACAAGTACATACACATATAGGAATAGATACATATGCATGTGCCTATAAATACACATATTGACACATGTATACATAAGTGTGTGTCTCTAGACCTTTGATTTTCATTGGTGTAGGACAATGGTTTCTAAACCTTTTTTTTTATAATCACTCTTATGAGTAAAAAAAAAAATTGAGCATACATTTCTAATAGGTGCATGTTTATTTATAAATTGCATGTCTAATAGAGGCCTGGCCAATGAAGGCCCGATCGATCCTTAGAGCATGCATGGGTTTGCCTTTCCTGGTTGGATTATGCAGAATATATTTAATATTCTCAGCCTGATGCCAATATACTACATGGAACATTAGCGAATCTGCTTCCAGCTATGAGTAATGGAGAGGCTCTTCCTCTTCCCAGAGGAGCAGGAGCAGGTATCCTCTGCAGTTTTCCTGTCACTGTACTGCATGTTGACAGAAACATCTTTTAACTGGCTGCTAAGCCAGAAATGAGTGTGCATACAAAAGGTTTGAGCAAACAATCTCTCATTTTCTTCCCTGGCAGCAAGAAAGATAAAAACTAATTTGGGCTAGCTGTGAGGTAAATACCTCCCCCATCCAGTTACAGTGTGACCATGATCATACGGCATCTTTATTTCTTCTGTCTCAGTCATGTCTCTTCTTTCTTGATCTCAGACGAATGAGCATCCAAGTAACTGTTGAGACTGGGGGATCCAACAAAGCCATCCAAAGTCCTGGAACTGGTGGCTACAATGGTTGAATCTGGTGAGGATTTTGTCTTTATTGCTCAGTCAAGTGAGCCTCTTTCTGACCCATTTTAGGGTTTTCTTGGCAAAAATACTGGAGTGGTTTGCCACTTCCTTCTCCAGCTAAGATCCACCTATTTCTATTTCCTAAGTTTCTTTCAGACACTTAGTATCCTAACTAACCGACATTTGTAGTTACTATAATATTCTGTCAATTGTCATTTAATTGTTTTCAACTCTTCTTGACCCCCTTTATGGGGTTTTCTTGGCAAAGATACTGGAGTGGTTTGTCATTTCCTTGTCCAGTTCATTTTACAGATGAGGAAACTGAGGCAAACAGGGTTAAGTGATTTACCCAGAGTCACACAGCTAGTAAGTATCTGAGTGGATTTAAATTCAGATCTTCCTGACCCCAGGCCTAGCACGGTGAGGACACCTCAAAGCAACCTGGAGGAGTAATCTGCTTGAACTTACCCAGCAAAAAGCCAGCTCGGCTGAGGGGGTAAATTACTCATCCTTCAGTTACCAGACAAAGAACTTGGTGGGGACTCCATGAAGGAAAAGGGTCTCTGAGGACCAGAAAATACCCCATTCTTAGGCTGGGGGAGGGATTTTTATAATAATCACTTTAAATTCGAGTCCCCTTTCTCTGGGTACCAAGTAGATGTGTAGAGGAGAGAGTGCACCACCCTGTTAGGGTAGATTTTTGGTATTTTGGCCTTTGCTAGACTTTCTCCATGAATAAATCTCTCTTTCTAAAAGCTGACTGCGGTGTCCCGAATTCTCGGCGTCCCATCCGCCTACCAGCCCACCAGCCCTCCAGCCCTAAGTCCGGTTCCCCCGCTCCTCTGGCCCGTCCACAGGCCCCGCGCAGCCATGTCCGACGGCCGCGAATAGGC
>CM053625.1:46133356-46152241 GCA_028646595.1 Phalanger gymnotis | reverse complement strand
GGCAGGAGAGGGCCGGCCGCGGGCTTTGTGGTCAGCATCGTGGGCTACGCCGGGTTTCGGGGTTCGGGGGAACGGCGAAGCAGCCCTGGCTCCTCGTGGGGACGATCTTGATCCTCATCTTCGCCGAGGTGCTCGGCTTGTGCTACCTCATCGTGGCCCTCATTCTCTCTACCAAGCTGCCCCGCTTTTCCCCTTCTTCCCAGCGCCCCGGCTCAGCCCACCCCAACTCGCCCCCTGCAAGCACAGAGTATGATGTGAAGCCCTGTCTTGAACCTCCTCGTCCCGCCCAACTCGCTCCGGAACTAGTGACCCGGCACTTGATGGCGTTGTCCAGTTCTCTTGTAATGGTCTTGTAAATGTCCAATGACTTAGTAACTCTTCTGTCCGTGTGGCGCCGGATTGCTTGGCTGGGGCCTCTTTGCCTGTATATAAAGATGAATTAGAATTGTCATTTTTTTCTCTTCACTGGCTATTTATTTATTTATAAAGATTTGACATGTTCATAACTTTTACAGAGCAAGAATTTTCAATTTCCCATGCCATATAGTAAACTTAAATATTGGTAGAATATTGCACTGTGGGGTTAAATGTCAAATGCTGAGACTTCCTTGGATGTGACCATTTGAAATTCAAGACTGCTGTAGTGACCTGCTATTGGTAAGAACTGTATGATTTGGGAACATGTTCAACACGTGTTTCCAGTATTGCTGTGTAGCACGGAGCCAGGGCTTCTAAATAAAATTCTGACTGGGAAGGGGGAAAAAAGCTAATTGATGTCAATTGGTTAAAAAAGATATAGAAAAAACACACTGATGTGGCCTTGTGAGTGGCAGTATTAGAACATACGACCCCACAGAGTAGCAGTAGTTGCCCTCTGAGGACCCTATCTGCTAGTGGGTTATTTAAGTGAGCACACAGTCTGCACTATACATACATTTCCTACTATACTAACATATCATGCACAAAAAAAATAGAAACTAAAAAGACAGATACAAATGAATAAACATTTTAAACATATTTTATTCATTAGCAGTACAAAAACTTTTTTGTTCTCAATAAAAAGTACTATTGATAATAATTTTAGGAAGAACAATGTAACTGAGTATGTTTCATTAATTTTATTTTTTTTAAATCTTGGTTTAACACTTTGTGATGCAGTGACTGAAAGTCTGGTTCTGATTTTGGTTTTAATGGTATCACACCGAAAAACAGTTTACAAAGATGCGTAGATAGAAATAGAAGTTCATCATTGGCTGTACTTACTAAATCATGATTCTCATTTTTCAAATCCACTTTCTAATAACGCAAAGGTTTTCTGGTGAAATTTGCTTAGTAAATTTCTATCTTCTCTGATGTCAATCATTTTTTTTCTTTCAAACTAATCAAATGTTGCATTTTTTTTATCTTTAACGAATGCCACTGGAACATTTTCATTTGAAAGATTTTTTAAAAGGTTAGAAAATTTTATTTCTAAGTTATTTAGGTGTCCTATGTGAGAGTTTTTTAGATGATACGCTTACATAGTATTTAATAGCCAAAGCTTAGTTTTTAAATGTCTTTCTAATCATAGTGGCTTCGTAGTATCATTCACTAATATCTTAAGATACAATATACACTTAGGATAAGGATATCATTGATGGCAGTGAATGTTAATCTATATTTCAAATAACCTTCTTATTTATTTCAATGGGTGGGGCAACTTTCAGATCTGATTAGATCTTTGTTTTTATTTTCTAACATTTTTTACAAATAGTTGGGTGGAAGCATCAGCATTTTTTTTATTCACTTGTGCTCATATTGTTTGCATTATCCCGAGTTTTGTGAGGATTACTCTAGTTAAAACTTAATCATACAATCCGTAAAGCCATTTGACCAGGAAAACATGTTATATTACGTCACAATACTCTAAAAACACCACTGTCAACTCCTCCATGTTGAGAGACTCCTAATCTTTCCTTAAGTTGCCTCCCATATACTGTAACAATTAGACATCTGGACCAACAACAGGTATCAATGGACCATATATTAAATATTAACAAAGCTAAATTCATTTCTTATTTTTTAACTTAAAAATAAATACAAATATTTTCTTCTCACATCCCAAAGGATCATTTTGTATCCTCCCTAGGATATGTATACCCCACTTTGGAGAAGCCTGGTATAAGGAACTTCTCCTTCCAATGCAGATCATTAACTATTCTGCAACTTAGTCTTAGAGAGGTGGCTAAGAGACTGAGAAGGAAAGTGACCCACCCAGGATCACATAGCCAGTATATGTGAGAAACTTATCTTGAACCTAGGACTTTCTGACTCTGAGACCAGCCACTACACATTTATCCATTATATCATTCTGATTCTCATCTATAACTAAAACAATCTCTATACATGTCTATTTATCTTAACTTCCATTGACAAGTATAAGCTTATGGAGAGAGAGAGAGAGAGAGAGAGAGAGAGAGAGAGAGAGAGAGAGAGAGAAAAGCTTTCTTTTTCTTAGGTTTCATTTATTTATTTTTAAATTTTTATTCATTTTATTCTGAACTTAAGAAATTAAACAAGCATTTCCATAACACAGTAGAATAAAGAAAAAAGATATGAAAAGTATATGAAACTGCAAATCTATTATGTACAACTTGCTATTCCTTTTAAATATATAATAAAGGTATCACGTAATTCTTTCCTTTTTTTCTTCCCTCAACTCCCCCACCCTAGAGATGGCTACCATTAGACACAAATATGCATAGATAGATAGATTGATTGATAAAGATATAGGTATGTAAAACCATTTTTTATATACCTCTATTTATCATTTCTTTCTCTGGATGCAAATAGCATCTTCCTTCATATTTCTTTTCTAGTTAATTTGGGTATTTATAATAGTCAAAATAACTCAGTCACTCAAAGTTGTTCTTAAAACAATATTGCTGTTAATGCATACAATGTCTTGGTGTAGGGAGTGCCAGGTAAGGAAACTCCTTCTACCAATACAGATCTCTAACTGCCCTGCAACTTTTTATACTGGATAGTTGTCTGGGGGCACTGAGGGATTAAATGAATTGCCCAGGATTATAAGGTCAGTATCTGTCAGGGTCAGGACTTGAACCCAGGTCTTCCTTAGTCCAAGGCCAACTTTCTAACCATTACAACAATGCTTCAAACAAAAATATAAGGAAAGAAAATAAGTAAAAACAAACAAAATGAAATATAAATTAAGAGATTTAAAATGAACGTGCATGTGTCTGTAAGCTTCTTTCATTTATCGATCAACCCCAATCCAAAAGACATACCTATTGACTTGAACACAGTAACAAACATACCATCCTTGTTTTCATGATTCTTTCTCGACCTGGGTTTCTTAAGCTTCTTTGTGTCATGGACTCCTTGGGCAGTATGGTGAGGCCTATACAACTCTTCTCAGAATAATGTTTTTAAAGGCACAAAAGACGCAAGACTATTGTTCTAAGCCTGGCTTGACATAGGCCATTCCTCTGGTAGTTCAGACTCAGTATTGAAACAAAATGAGACATGCATAGGTGATTCAATAGCGAACATAAAAAAGAGATTTGCTCATAGCAGGAGAAGGATAGTCAACAAGGATGGGCATTGAGGACATCTCAATCTGATCTGTTCCAGTAAGCTCACTTGCCTGAGTTAACCATCTTGATTCACTAGCCATCGGTGGGTCCCTCGAGCTCCTTGTGTTGACTTTCAGGGACCAGAAAGTAATAGTCTGAGCCTTTAGTCCCCTTGGGGCAGCGAGGTGACACAGTGGACTGAGTACAGGGCTTGGAGTCAGGAAGACCTAAGTTCAAATCTGGCCTCAGATACTTACTAGCTGTGTGACCCTAGGCAAGTCACTCACCCCTCAGTTTTCTCATCCATAAAATAAGCTAAAGAAGGAAACGGTAAACCACTCCAGTACCTCTGCCAAGAAAACCCCAAAAGGGGTAATGAAGAGTCAGACACGACTGAAAACGACTAAACAACTTAGTCCCCTAAGTCATCCATGGTTCAAGAAATGTCTCTATAGCTTTTAAGGAAAAATTAGCCTAACTCATACAGGGGCTTAAGGAAACAGAGAACAATGGTTAAAATATTGCTTCTACTATCATTACAAAGGAAACTAATTATTTTGAAACATAGTTATCAATTTTTTTAAAGTTCATAGACTTTAGTTTAAAAACCCCTGTTTTACACCTTTTCTTTTAGAAGTAAAACATGACTTTGTTGCTGTTCTTGTTGTCTTTAATCACACAGTTGCAATTAGGATATTCTTTGTCCTTATAGCTTCCATTTTTGCCGTTTTGCATCATTTCATATAAATCTTTCCACATTTCTAGGGGATTTTTATATTTGTTATTGTTTTGGTACAGTAGTCTTCCATTATATTCACATATCATAATGTATAATATATTCAGTTATTCTCCAGTCATTGGATACCTAGTTTGTTTCCAGGGTTTTTTTTTTCTATTGCAAATTGTACTGCTAGAAATATTTGTGTATGTGCAGTGCCTTGCCTATTAGTGCTTAATGAATGTTTGTTGAATTGAATTGAACTGAACCGATTGAATTGAACTGGGGAAGTATTTTGGAGCAAGGCAGGCATTTCTTTGCTGTCCGTAAAATCCCACTAGTATTGTCAACTGTAAAGCATTGTACAAAAGTGAGCTGTTATTATTGTCGCCACCTTAGAACCTTGCCAGGTTTGTTATTATGGCTAACAAGGAGATTTCTAGAGTCAGTGATTCTGGGGCAATGATTGGAACCAAAATGTCTAGGGTTGAACAGGAAGGAGGAAGAACGCCTGACACAGGCTAACAAGTAAAATAATAATTCCCGCTATTCCTATTGTCATTAATAATGATGTCCTGCCTTTTAGATGTGCTGTATTCATTTGGTCTTGCTTTTTTTGTATTTCTTAATCACATCACTGAATTCAGCACACATCAGCCTATCATTAGGGAGCTAACCTGAAAAAGAACAGTGCTCAGAAAAGTATCTGGGGACACTATTCTGGCTGTTTGGACTCTTTAAAAACATTCTATTAGCATTCTAAGTGAGCCAGTAGGGAGTTGACTTTCATGCTGTGTCCAATGAGACCATCCAAAGTACAGCAGTGGCTAGAATGTTGGCAGCATTACAGAGAGAACAGAGGCCCAGTTTGCCTCTAGACCTGCTGGATGGGAATGGATGGGCAGACCTGACAGGTCTCCATAGCTAATTATTAATTCTGCCAAATCTCCTTGGCATCTGTGGCAGTGGGGCTCATGGGCACAATCCTGGGGTTGCAATGCCAGGTGAGAGATGGTGTAATGAATTCAGCCAGTCAGCTGTGAAATCTAAGGCAGATATTCCCTAATTTGTTTAGAGAATTTTCCCAGTTCTTTCTATGAGGGTGGAAGTTGATAGCATCCTATCCCCACTTATCCTTCATATTTTTGTCAGGAGACAACATATCAAATTGAAGTAAGAACCAGCTACTAGTTCCTGCTAGGAACCAAGGAGTCAAATAGCCCTAAATGCTTCTATCAAATCAATCATAGGCTTTTTAGACTAAATTTTAAAAGTTGTCGATCAATTTAGAAGTCCTTGAAAATCAACGGATGAAGTGAAATAACACCACACAAGGAGTCTTCTCAGGTTCCTTGAGAGTCTTCACACTCTCTGGGGCTTCTATAAAACCAGAAAGCTCATGCAGAATCAAGGATTCTAGAATCTGCAAGCATGTAGGAAACCCTTGAGAAGAAATTGATTGGTGGGGAAGAAAAGAGGTACATCCCTGGCCTCAGCAGTAACCTCTGTCTTGGTTCTTCATGCCATTGGTGAAGGACCATGTAAGCTTTGAAGAGTCTAAAGGATTTTGGAATTCTTATCTTCCTGTACTATCAGGTGAAAGACAGTCATCAACTCAAACTGTGAAATACATATGAAATAATTTCTTTGTCAGACCTTTCTAAGAAAGCATCCAAAGAACAGCTGAAACCATATTCTGCATTGGAAGCCAAGGACAGATTAGACAAGATGAAGAAAAGCAGATTCAAGGGAGCCCAGCAGAAAAACTGCATTCTACCTAAGGGGAATATTTTGAAGACTCCAATAAGAGGATTTCTAGTATCTGTGTTAACTCTCTTTGCCACATGTCCTCTAAACCTGATCCCACTTTTCACTGGACTCTGTAGATATAGTTGGAGAGTGCGTCACAGACTTCTTTGGGGGGGGGGTGAGAGAGAGGAATGTTTTATGCCAACTATAATAAAACTTAATTAAGTCTGACCAGTTAACTGGTATCAATTGGTAATCATGGGGGTAATACTGAGCAATAGCATTAGGGAGAGACACCCCAGGACCCTTCAGATTTGTCGTGGGGCAGGCAGGACACATAATAACTGCCTTGTGAAGACTTAAATTGACACCATGTGAATGAAAGTTAGGATGAATGTTAGGATAATCCCCCAGAGCGTGTGCTCCATTTCAATAAGCAAGTACGCAGGCATGTATTCATTCATTCAATAAGTATTAACTACCTCTTATGACCTTGGAGTCAACTTTTTCTCCTGTCCTTCCCCAAGTCCACATCAGATCAGTTGCTAAGACTTGTTATCCTACTTCTACACCATCACTTTAACATCTGTGACCTCTAATCCCCATTCACTAACTCAATCAATACACATTTATTAAGTTCCTACTATGTGCCAGGCAATGTACTAAACTGGGGATGGAAAAAAGAGGCAAAAGACAGTTCCTGCCCTCAAAGGGCTTATAATCTAATTGGAGAAACAGTAATCAAACAAATGTATGTATACAAAGCAAACTATAGAGAGGGTAAGTAGGAAATATTAAAAGAGGAAAAGCCCTGGAGTTAAGAGGGATTGGAGAAGACTTCCTGTAGAAGGTGAGATTTTAGTTGGGACTTAAAGGAAGACAAGAAGGTTAGTAGGCAGACTGGAGCAGGGAGAACATTGCAGGCAAAGGAGATAGAAAATGCTGGGAGCTGAGAGGTGGAGAGTCTTGTTCACTAAGAAGATTGGAAAGGTAAGAGAGGTTGAGGCTATGAAGGGCTTTAAATGCCAAACAGAGCATTCTGTATTTGATCCTGGGAGCAACCAGAGTTTATTGAGTGGGGGGAGGGGTGACATGGTCAGACTGTTGAGGTCTAGGGGTGCTAAGAACCCCAAAATGACAGGGCAAAGGGCTCGGGTCTGCCTCAAAAGAATTGGACCACTCAAGTCTTCTTTCAGTCAGAGACAAGGTATACTGTGATGTCAATAGAAGTGGGTGGGATTTTACGCATCTGCACTTTTGGTAGGGATAAGACTGACTTTTTTTGGGGGGAAAAGATTTGGGATAGGATCAAGGGGTGACCAATAGCCTGGGATGGTGCTAAGGTAACAGAGAATTGAAGGTTGAGCTGGGTCAAGGGCCACAATGAAAGAATAGTCGAAAGGATTACTGAGCATCTAGGTGGAAATATACGGGAAGGAAGGTTCAGGAGCTGGGTTGTGTTTTGGGGGTCAAGGTCCCATACTTGTCATCCCCCCCCAAACAAATGGGACCCAAATTCTTTTGGGGCAAGGGGCAAAGATCTCAGCTCCTGAAACTACTTCTTGATGGCAAGGGTGGTAGAGCTGTGCCTGCTTCACTGGGTCCTGTTTAAGGGGTCAGATTTCAAAACCTCGCTGATGCCAGGTCCAGTGAGCTACAGACCTTAGACTCGGTCAGAGGTTGGTATATAGTATATATTCAGATATATAGCCTGGAAGTTGATGGCTCAGACCCTGGAGGAAACAAATCTGGCAAGCAAGTTAAGTAAACAAGGACCAAATAGACACAAGAGGAATATAATCAGGAGAGGAATAAGAATAGGGGCAAGTTTAGAAAGGAGCTAGGATTTCCATGGAGAAGATGATTTGGGGGGCACTGAGGTTATTATGGATTTCTTGCATCCAACTAGCCTTTTCCAAAATACATTCAGTATGGATCTCCACCAGCCCAGAGTCATTGATGTACATACAGCAAGAAGTGTTTGCTAGAGCACAGTACACTTTTGGGGTCCAGGTCCCATACCCACTCAAGACCCACATTTTAAGAAAATCTCTTTGGAGGTTAAATGGAGAATGGATTGGAGTGAGAAGAGATGAGGCAGGCGAACTGATAAGTAAGCTATTGCAGTTGTCCAGACATGAGGTGATGAGGGCCTGCACCAGTGGTGGCAGTGGCAGAGGAAAGAATCGATATATTTGAAAGATGGTGAAGAAGCAGAATCAACAGGCCTCGGCAACAGCTTGGATATGGCAGGGTGAGAGACAATAAGGAGTCCAGGATGACTCCTAGATTGTGAGCCTGAGAGACTGGGAAGAGGGTGTTGCCCTCTGTAGTAAGAGGGAAGGTGGGGGATGCTGGGGGGGGGTGTCAGTGTTTGAGGGAAAAATAATGAGTTCAGTTTTAAACATGTTTAGTGTGAGATGTCTATAGGACATACAGTCAGAGATGTCTGAAAGGTTGTTGGAGATGTGAGATTGGAGGTCAGCAAAGAGGATGGGGCAGGAAGGGTAGATTTGAAAATCATTAGCATAGAGATGATAATTAAATCCATGGGAACTGATAGTGAAGTAATGTAGAGAGAAGAGGGCCCAGGGCAGATCCCTGAGGGACCAAAGGGGGTGATCTGGACTGATCGAGTGAACAATTGATACCACCCCGTTGCTCTAGAAACTTCAGCAATTTCCAGTGCTCCTAGGATAAATAATAAACCCCTCTACTTGTCATTTAAATCACATCACAAACTGGATCCAACCTCTTTTCAGACTGAGTTCACTTTACTCCTCTCTTTTATATACTCTACGTTCCAGTCATACTGTTCTCCTCTATGTTCCATCTCCCGGCTCTGAGTTTTTGCAGACGGTCTTTCATGCCTAGGATGTTGTCACTTCTCACGTCTGCTTCTTGGAATCCTGAGCTTTCTTTGAGGCATAGTTCAAATGTCATTTATTATTTGAAGCTTTTTCTGATCTCCCCAGTTGTTAGATTACCATCACCGCACTCCCCACTCCCACCCCCCTCAAAAGACACACATTCTTGAAATTACTTTCTGTATATTTTATATTAACTTACCCAGGCACATGTTGTATACTGCCTGCCTCCAGTAGAATGTAAGCTTTTTGAAGCTGTTAAAGGAAAAAAAGTACTAATATTGTACTGTATCAATACTGGGTTTTAGGTACAAGTCTGTCAGAAACAATTTTTATTAATTTTAACGTTATCCTAATATTTAAGTGTTTTCTAGCTTGAAGAACCCTCTAAATTGGAAGAGTCCTGCCTATGCCTCCAGACATCTCTACCTCAAGAGGATTTAAAGTCATATTTATAGGAATCTTGAACCAAGAAAATATCATAATGTGGTAAAATGCAGTTTGGAGTTTACATTCCAGAACAGCAATCTCTGCTCATTATTTCTTTGACCATCCCTCAAGGGTTGAAAGGTTATCTTCCCTTCTTAATAACAGAAGAGGGCAGTCCCCTAGAGAAGATCACAGGTCCTTGCTTCAGGGAATGCGGAAGAAGGCAAAAGGATCTAAACCTGAGATAAACTCAGTTCTTCCCCCTTAACCCATTTAAAGTCAGGTATTTGCTTCAGGGGATGGGGAAGAAAAGGAAAGGATCTAAGCCTGAGATAAACTCAAACTCAGTTCTTCCCTCTTAACCCATTTAAAAGTCAGGTCTTACCTTCTGGTGTACTTTCAAATAGGGAAAAATCAGGAATAAGTTTTTTAGACAAGATAAATTTTTCCTGATATTTCTAGAGAAACTGAAGAGGAAGATTTTAATTTACTTCTACAACAGCTAGGACCCCAAGCACCTAGCACACCACCTAGCTTAATTGATGTTTATTGAATTAAATTAATTGAAAGGAGGGACCCAAGAGTCCTTAAGTGGTGAATTGACAAAGGATCTAAGAATTCAAACTTACTTTTCTGATTACCAGCTCATTGTTCCTTTTTCCTTTGAGGGTAGCAGGTAGGGTAAAGAAATAAAGCTATGAGTCTTTTCCTCCCCTGTTTTCTCTCCCTCATTACAATAACCACTGTCTCCCACCATATTTGAAAGTATTATTGTTAGGGCGCTGAACCCTAAAAGGTGAGAGAAGAGAAAAAGAAGAAAGGTAACAGTGAAATTTGAATGAGCTATATCTAGAACTAGACATAAAGGAAAGACCTCCAAAGTAGAGGGAAATTACTGGTTCCCGTGTCTTCCATCATGTTGTTGCAGTGTAAGGGTCCTGGGAACCTCGAAATTTGAGGGCAAAAGGCACAGGTCTGCCTTGAAAGAATTTGACCACTCAAACCTTCTTTCAGTCAGAGACAATGTTTATTTGTGACACCAATACAAGCAGGACAGATAGATACTTTTATAAAGAAAGACTGTGGGAAGATCTGGATGCGATCAAGGAGTGGCCAATAGCTTGAGAGGACCTAGAGGTTACAGAGAAGGGGTCTAGATGGAATAGAGGGTGGGAAATGGTTGGGGTGGTCTGGAGGTAACAGACAATGAAGGGTTGGAGGCGGGGCACAATGAAAGGACAGTTGAAAGGATTATTGAGTAGCTAGGTGGAGATGTGTGGGAAGGTTCAGAAGCTGTGTTGTGTTTTGGGTTCCAGGTCCCATACTCCATCAATGTGATCAAGGCCTGACTGGCTATTCGGCCTTGGGTTTTAAAGCCCTACTGAACCCTAGCTCATTTTTCAGATTAGGCTAGGAAGGCGGGCGATAGCTGATGCTAAATGATTTTTATGCCGTTCAATGAATCAGTCAACAAACATTTATTAAGTACTTACTATGTGTCAGGCTCTGAGCTAGGTGCCAAGAATACAAATGCAAAGAATAAAATAAATTCTTAGGCTAATGAGTATATTCAGCATAAATGTAAAGTGAATAAATACAGATATATGCATACACAGGTATACACACACACATATACACATACAAGGTAGCTTGGGAGGGAGAAACTAGCTGACCCAAAAGATAAGGGGCTGGATTACAGTCTCCTGTGCAGACTATAACTCACACTTACAAAGCACTTCACAAAACACTCCTCATCACCCTGTGAGACAAGCAGTGCAATGAGATGAGAGTGATGAGTGAGAGATGAGGAAACTTTGTCTCAGTGCTCACAAACTCCAGTGCCACAGACACCAAATTAAATGACTTGCCTGCCACATGGCTGGTCTACAAGGCTTAGAGTGAAACTCAGATCTTCTAGTACAAAGTTTCATCTGTGGTTCTTCTATCACACCACACCGCCCCTCACAAATACCACCTAGACAGGTAGTTGTGGTATAACCTGCAGGGGTGGGGAACCTTTGGCCTCTAGGCTACATGTGGCCCTCTAGGTCTTTGGGTGCAGCCTTTCGACTGATTCCAAGTTTTGCAGAACAAATCTTTTTATTACAGGAATTTGTTGAATTTGTTCTGTGAAGTTTGGATTCAGTTAAAGGGCCACATCTGAGGACCTAGAAGGCCACACATGGTCTGGAGACCTAAGGTTCCCCATCACTGGATAGGGGAAATATCCCTGACAGGGAATCAGAGGACCTGGGTGACTGAGATTATAGACACATTTACATATAAATATATATGTACATATGCATGTACATACATACAGTATATACATATATACACATACACGCTTATACATATGTCTTGTTTGTACAAGGTTGTTTGCATGTTGTCTCCCCTATTAGACTGTGACCTCTCTGAAGGCAGGAACAGAGTTTTTGCTTTTTTTGGTAACCTTATCATTTAGCCCAGGGTCTGTCACATAATCAATGCTTAATAAATGCTTATAGACTTGCTGACTTTTCTCTGTGCCTCGGTTTTCTCATCTGTAAGATTAGAGAGCTGAATTTAAGGACATCCATTGCTCCCACGTGTTTCTTGGTTGGAAATTATTTGCAAAAATTAGTGACACCACAATCCCATTTCATCATTCATGACCAGCTCTCTGAATCATTCAGTTCCCAGCTTTCCTCATTAGCAGCAGTCTGTCTTCTTTTGAAGAGGGTTTTGCTGAAGATCTGCCAGTAACTTACACTCTATTCTAGCCCATAGCCAGGAAACAGATGGAGGGGATGCTCCATGGGAGGCAGGGAAATTATTTCCATAATATTTCTCCCTCACTCTATTCCCTCTACCCCTTGTCAATGCCTTCACATTCACATTGGAGAGTTTTGATTTGATTCTAACTTTTACAAGGCTTAGCTTGCCTCTTGAATTTGTCCACCTGAGCCCCAGTGGCTACCCTGACAAGGAATTCAAGTTCATCTTGGAAGGGGCCAGACCATGGGGCAGAACAGAGAATGTCCTGGGGCATACCTGAGTGAACTACTTACCAGTTACACAGTGTTAGCAACTCAAAAAGCTCTCTGATTCTGAATACCTTTTCTTATTCATTTCCTCTCCAATTATTCTTGCACAAATATTCCTCCCCACCCCCCACCCCCAGCTGCCTCCCAGAACTGCAGTCCCAACAATAATTCCCACCTCACTATTCAGTGAAAGTGTTATAATTCCCTTCTCAACAGCCGAGGAACCAAAGGTTCAGAGAAATAAAACAACAATGCCCAGGGACATCACTCACCTAGTAAGCCTTGGAGTGTGACACTTGAACCCAGGCAACCTGATTCGAAAAACAGTGCTCTCCTCACTAGTGGGAGAAACAACATCCTTCACCTATATGTGTGCCTTTGCCCAAATGTAGTGTATAGTATGTATTGTTAGCTTCCACTAGGCAAGGACTATTTCTTTTTTATTTTTGAATCACCGGCTCCTAGTACATAGTAGGTGCTTTAAAAATGCTTGTTGAATTGAGTTCAGTTTAATTCAAAATTCTCCTGAAAGCAAGGCACAAGTATGTGTTTAAAATTAAATGGAGAAAACACCCGGAACCTCAACATGTTATGAAAGTAGATAGTGTCCATTCTCTATAGCTGTTTTCTGCACAGAAGTAATACAGCTGTGTATAGTTTTTCTTCCAAAATGTGCATAGGTTTCAGCCTTGCTAAATATATCATCTTATTTGGTAAATATATGTATTGGGTTGTTTTTTTTGTTTTTTTTTTTACTGAGGGGAGGGGCAGTTGGTTTCCCTTTTGTTTTTTGTTTTTTTTTTTAACCAGGGACATATTTAAATTGCAAAGCTGTTACTATGGAAACCTAAATTCTTGCAAAGAAAAGTTATTTCTACAGATAAATCCAGCAACACTTTGTTGACTAGGACATTAAACAAATGACACTCCCCAGAGAAGGCTTACTTTACAACCTATCCTTCATTTTGGTCTATCTATTTTGGGCTTTCTTAAATGAATGGCACACACATCATTTTCTGTACTGGAGCAACCTAAGCAAACCAGAGCAAACCCCAAAAAATCTACAAATTACAATTTTGTAATATATGTATCCCTCTCCAACAAACTGGCTAATTGCTTGTTACAAGCTGGTCATTTTGTACTCAGGCATTTCATAAAGTGCTGTGAATGTGCTAACTGTTTTTGGTAGTGGGAAAAGGGGAAGTGACAGGACAGATCCACTCAACAGTTATAATCTGGGCCCCATTGTATGAAAGTAAACTCTTGTTTATGCAAAGTAGCTGCTGTGCCTTAGCTGCTCTGGCCACATTCCACCCCTTGAATCTTTGTCTGGCAGTCCTTTTGACCTGAAACATAAACATCTTTTTTAGAAAACCCAGTCCCACCTATCTGGGTTCATCTTTGCCAACCCCCACCCCTTCCCACTCACACCTACATCACCTCTTTGTATCTGCCATGTCCTCCTACCTTGATACAGTTTTGAGATACTCCATATACCCTATATACCCTACTTCTAATTCTAAATTTTTTCTTTTGCCATCCCAATCACATCTGCCAACCAGCTTCCACCAAGGCCCAGTGTGCTCCCTGAAACCTTCTTCTAGGCCACATCTCCTAACTGGGTGAGTGTGACGATCCCAAGGAAGCATGTTTTTGGAAGGGCTGGAAATCAGGAGGCCTGGCTTCTAGTCACAAGTATGCCATCAATTCAGTGTGATTTTGATAAAGTCACCACCTTTCCAAGCCATGTCCTCCTATATAAAACCTGGAAGAGTTAGACAAGATGATTGTTCATTGGGCAAACATTTCATTAAGCCCCTCCAGTGGGGAAAGCCAGTGCTGAGAGGTAGTGGGACAAAATGAAACACAATCACTGCCCTCAAAGAACTTACATTCCATTGGGGGAATACCACATTTGCACCAGTGAGTAAGTATAAGATAATTTGAGGAGGAGGTAACTAGAGAACTCAGGAAAGACTTCCTGCAGAAAGTAGAACGAGTTGAACCTTGAAAGACCCTAAGTATTCCCGGAAGCAGTGACTGTATTCCAGGTATAGAAGATGGTTCATGTAAAGGCACAGATTGCTGTTGTTGAGTCATTTCAGTCGCGTTCAACTTTTTATGACCCCATTTGGGGGTTTTCTTGGCAAAGGTACTGGAACAGTTTGCCATTTCCTTCTCCAGCTCATTTTACAGATGAGAAAACTGAGGCAAACAGGGTTAAGTGACTTGCCTAGGGTCACACGGCTACTAAGTGTCTGAGGCCAGATTTGAACTCAGAAAGATGAGTCATCTTCACTCCAGGATTGGCACTCTATCCACTGCACCATCTAGCTGCCACACAGGCATGGATGTGGGGGATCAAATACCAAGTTCATGTGAAAACAAATAGGTTAGAGTAGTGAAAAGGAAAGTAATATGGAATAAATTTGAAAAGACAGGAGCCTGATTGTGAAGGTGGCAAGCTAAGGAGTTTGTATTTGTTCTTAAAGGAAACAGGGAGATATTGAAGTTTCTTAAGCAAGGACATGGCATGGTTAGACCTATATTTCAGGAAGGTTGTTGTGGAGGATGTATTGGAGAGGGAAAAGTCTGTAAGCAGAGAGGTCCCTTCAGGGTTCAGAAGTCTAAAAATCTGTAATCACTTTACCAGGACAGAAATGAGCTAAATGTGAAAAAAAAAAAAATAAAGGAGCAACAGCCACCATAACAAAACCCTTAAATAAATGTCTTCACATAAACTTAAAACACTTGAAGAGCTTGGAAAAATGGGAAGAGAAGCATGGAAATATACTGAATTTTGAGTCAATGGATCTGGGTTCAAGTCCCATTTCTGTGTGTAGCATATAGGCTCTAGGCTAGCTCTGCCAATCCCACTTGCACTGCTACGTGGGGTCTCCAGAATATGGTTACTACTACTATGGTCTCCGTCAGCATGCTAGGTGTAATCTTAAGAGGTACGATATAAGATACTAACAAACATTTATAAAGCATCTACTATGGCCCAGGCACAATGGTAAGCACTAGGGATACAAATGAGGAAAAAAAAAAAAGGCAGTCCTTGCCCTCTAGAAGTTTACTATCTAATGGAGAAAGACAATACACAAAAGGCAATTCCAAGGGTGGGGAGGCACCAGAGGGTATCTGGGTCAAAACCAAGCAAAATAACTGGTGGCAAATGAAGAGATGGCTGGAAGGCTATGGGAGGAGGTTTTTGCTCTCTTCTTGAATCAGTGAGACAGAAGCAATTAAGGGTACTGATGAGGTGTGAATACCAGAGCTGAAGCAATCTCCATAATGATGAAAGTTTCCTGGTGATAAGCTGATCCTGAGAGGGCTGAAGCTGACGAGTTGGAATCAAAATGAAGCTTAATAGGCTGGGGTATCTACTAATACTGTCACTTTCAATTCTCCATTTGGTGTGTCTCCCCAATATCATTCACCTAGTTACCATCTCCCCATTATCAACAACCAGTGAGTGCTGACCCAATATCATTTTAGCCAGATGATATTTGGAAACAAATATTCTGGAGATAAAAAAATCAATTACTTTTTTGTGGTTGTTGTTTGCTGTTTGATTTTATTTTTCAAAATTTATTTTTGCTTTATTTTTTATATTTATTTATTTATCATGTTTATTTTATTTACAACATTATTTTATTTTTTCCAATTACATGTGAAGACAATTTTTAACATTCATTTTTTATAAAATTTTGAGTTCCAAATTTTCTCCCTCCCTTTCCCCTTTTAAGGCTGTAAGCAATTTCATATAATTTACATATGTGAATTAGTCTTTTTAAAAATAAGTTTTACTGATTTTTTTCTGGTGCTTACTTCACTATAGTATCCCATGTAGCCCTTCACCTCCTCCTCCTAGAGAGCCATCCCATATGACAAATAGTATATTTTGGAGAGAGGGGGGAAAATCAGCACAATTGAGTAATATGTTGAAAAAAGTCTGAAAACGTGCATTGTGTAACATGTGTGGATCTCCCACCTCCACCAAGAGGTAGGTTGGGGGGGGCAGTCTTCTTATATCTCTTCATTTGAGTCTCACTTGACATTTACAATTTTGTTATACATACTTTTGATTTTTCAGTGTGTCATTTTTTCTATTTACCTTCTTGTAATTACTGTGTATATTATTTTCTTGGCTCTGCTTACTTTACTCTGCATCATAAGTTCACAAAGCTTTCTCCATATTTTTCTGTATTCATTATGCACACCTTTTTTTAGTACAGTAATATTCTATTACATTCGCTCATTTACACTGGCTGTTCCCTATGCCTGGCATTTTCTTTTTCTTCATCTGTAACTCATAATTTTCCTGGGTTCTTTTAAGAAAGTTCAAAACTCACCTCATATAGGACTTCTTTACCAGTCTCTCAGTTGCTATTTCTTCCTTCTTTTCTTCCTATTGAAACTACCTTCATCATATATAGAGATAGATAGATAGATAGATAGATAGATAGATAGATAGATAGATCGATCAATCGATAGATAGGTAGACAGATATCCTGTATGGCAGCTACTTATTAGGTGTGTGATCTTCGGTAAGTCACATAACATCTCTCAGACTCAGTTTCCTCATTTGTAAAGTGGTGATACTAATAGTACCTACTTCCTATGATTGTTGTCAGGATAAAATGAGATAATGTATGTGAAGCACTTTGCAAACCTTAAAGTGGTGTATAAATGCAAGCTATTATATTATTATTATATACAGTCAAGGCTCAACATGCTTCACTGATCTTGTTCACCTTACCATTGTAAAGAGCTCCCCTATATTCACTGTATATTTTCATTGTTTGCTTTTAAAACTCAAGTTTTGGGTTGCAACTGTGGCCTTGAGAATCTGATCAAGCTGGTGTGTCTTTCACCATCTCCAATACCATCTACCAGTCATGAAGGGCAGAGTGTCTGAGGTGATGTAGACACCTTACCAATCTCAGAATCTTCCAACAGTAGTGACTAAAGTCCCAGCAACCTCTCCCTTAGTATTCAGAGGGCAGCCAAGGTAGAAAGGTTTACAGCAGTATAGTATACAGTACAATGACCTGACATCACCAGCTGACGCAGTGGAAGGTAAGATTCAAGTTAAAAAAAATTTAGTTTTAGGAATTTTATTTACTGTACAGTATTCATAGTACTGTAGATTACAGGTTTTGTAAAAAGTAAATATTGTCTGAAATCAATGTTTTTTTTAAATCATAAAGTAAGATTTAATATAATTATTTTTCATTTTACAATAACCAAATAGCAATCTCTATGAAAGTAACTGTCAAATATGGAGGAAGAATTATACAAATATTGCCTGGAGTAAGTGTGAGTCCACTTTTTTTTTTTTTCCTTTTAGGTAAGTAGGAAGATTGAAGGAGTCAAGTATAAAGATAATCGTGAATTTTGGATGGAATAAAACAAGGATGAATAATAAAAATGTAGCCTCTGTGCCCCTCCCACTAAGCCCTAGGGAAGAACACATCCCAAAGAGCATTCCCAATCAAGGTTTTATTATTATCATTATTATTTTTATTTTTATTGAGATGTTAGCGGGGGAGGTAAAAGAATTTTAAGGGATTACTAGTGAGAATAAATGTTTTGCATGTTACCAGTTTTATTTTGTGTACTGCATTTTATGGTATGTTTCATGGTTATTGTGTTAGGAAAAGTACATATTAGCAGAAATAATGTTTTGATATAAAGAATTATATGCAGAAAAGTGTACTTTCAGCAAATCTCCAGCAAAAGATTAGTGTTAGGTGGGCCCGGGAACCTGACCTCCTATAGTTCCAATGTGTCAACATTCACATTTTTTTTACTTTCACACCATTTTCTTTTTTTTTTTTTAAGTTTTCATTTATCTATTTATTTATTTTACTTTTAGTTTACAACACTCTGTTCTACATAATTTTGAGTTCTAGATTTTCTTCCCTCCCTTCCCTCCACTCCGTCCCCAAGATGGCACGGAATCCCACATAACTTCCACGTATAACTTCGCATCGAATTAATTTACACACCAGTCAAGTTATGGAGAAGAATTATGACCAATGAAATGAATCATGAGAAAGAAGAAACAAGACCAAAAAACAAAAAAAAAAAAACCAACCAAAAAACAAAAACAAAAGAGAGAAAAAGAAAAAAAAAGGCTAGCATGAAGTGTACCTCAATCTGCATTCATACTTCATAGTTCTTTCTCTGGATGTAGATAGCATTCTCCATCATAAGTCCCTTGGAGTTGTCTTTGTACCTTGTGTTGCTGAGACCAGCAAAGTCTGTCAGTGTTGGTCCTCACAGAATCCATGTATCTGTGGTTGTGTATAATGTTCTCCTGGCTCTGCTCCACTCATTCAGCATTGTGTCATGTATGTTTTTCCAGGTTGTTATAAAGTCCATATCATCCCCATTTCTTATAGCACAATAGTATTCCATTACCTTCATATACCACAGCTTGTTCAGCCATTCCCCAATTGATGGGCACCCCTTTGATTTCCAATTCTTAGACACCACAAAAAGAGCCGCTATAA
>CM053625.1:46102623-46132856 GCA_028646595.1 Phalanger gymnotis | reverse complement strand
GCTCCCCTCAGCTGGGAGCTGGGAGTTCCGTGCAGGACAGACCTTACACAGAGACCATCCAGGCTGTCCTGGGCTGGAGCCCTGCTTCCCTCTGCCACTTTGTGGGTTCTGCAGTTCTAGAATTGGTTCAGAGCCATTTTTTATAGGTTTTTGGAGGTTCTTGGTGGGGAGCTTACGCCAGTTACTGCTTTCCAGTCGCCATCTTGGCTCCGCCCCCGCCCCTTACCCAGATCATTTCTTGATTCTGTTTTGGCTCAGTTGAGTTGGTGTTAGGGAACTGGAGTAAACCCTGACACGATTCAGAATTTCTTGAATTGAGGTTGTTGTTGAGTTGTGTCCAATACTTCATGACCCCATTTGTTTTTTTTTTCATTTATTTAATATATTTAGTTTTCAGCATTGATTTTTACAAGAGTTTGAATTACAAATTACCAACCTATACAGACACCCACTTTCCAAGTCTTGTTGTGGCTTAGTCTTTTTCAGTAATAACCCCTTTGCGGGTTTTCTTGGCAAAGACGTTGGAGTGCTTTGCCATTTCCTTCTCCAGCTCATTTTACAAGTGAGGAAACTGAGGCAAATAGGGTTAAGTGACTTGCCCAGGGTCACACAGCTAGTAAGTGACCAGATTTTGACCTCAGAAAGATGAGTCTTCCTGCCTCCAGGCTGGACAGCTCCATCCACTGTGCCACCTAGCTGCTCCTTACTTGGGGTACATTGGGTGAATTGTTTTGTTCAGACCCTCAGCTTAGGCATGATGATTTACATGTGGAATTCCTGCCTAGGTATTGAATATCAAAACCTAAATAATGCCTAATGTTTGCATTTTGAAAACTAGTGACTTTTGCCTCATGTGTTTAAGGATTTTGTTTCAATTGATACATGATAGATAAATGACTGGTAGAGTCATGTTTCAAGGTTCCGTGATTTAATCACTATGGGTGTTCCTGTTATTAACACAGGTCGCCACTCTCGTACCTTACTGGGTGGTCTTGGAGAATATATGTAGCAGAAAAAATCTATCACAAGAAACCGGTAATGAGCCTCCTCACACTTAGCTAGACTAGTCCACTGACAGTCTGTCTCCGGGCTTGTCCTCAAAGCTTCTGCAGCTCAGTAGACCCTGTCGGAACGTGGACTTTGCCGACCTAGCCCTTGGAAATTCAGCTATCACCTTCTCTCCACTGCAGTGAAGCAGTCAGGGCTTTGATGAGGGCTTCTGCTCATGGAATGATGATTCCTCATTGGCTTTGAAAAACTGAAGAAGAAAGTGTCTGAAGCACTTTGGCTTTTAAATGAACTAATATTCACATATTGGTGAATTGCAAAATTCTGAATATCTCTTTTCTTCCCGGTTTGATACTTTGTCCTGGGGTCCGAGAGAAAACTGGGTCAATTTTGAAAAGTGCACACTGTTTTCTGAGGGAAGCCTGACAGCTTTAAGGAAATTGGTATCACAACATGACTATCTTCAATAAGCAATACCTGTTAATGATGGAGATCTAAAAAACCAGGACATCAGCATTGATACAGTGATCCTTGGGTAACCTTGAGCAGTGCGTTCTCCAAAGAACATCCTGGAAGACAGAGACATAATTAACCTGAAAGACTTCCATTTTAATTTTGCAGAGGTGTCTTTGATGAGGTTGACAACTGGCCACTAGCACCTGGCATACTTTTTTTTTCCTGTTACACTTACAAGGGGGAAGAAATCAAAACTAACATTCTACCTTATCTTATTTGAGGAAATAACGTGAGAATTCGTTCATTCAGTAAACATGTGTTAACTTCATATAGTGTGCAGTGCACAGTAACTATGCCGCAGGCCACCATTTTATTAATATTTACTAACATTCCGTGTGTGCTGGGAGGTGAGGAGAAGATGCAGAAATGATACGTGATCCTTGCCCTCGGGAGCATTTAATCTTCTCATAGGTCATGGACAAAGAAGGGATTTGTGTTTCAGGTAAGTGACTCCTAGGATTCTACACCAGACTGGATTTAGAGAAAGAAGTGCAGTTAAAGGAACAGGAAGTAGTAAGTAGGGTAGGAGGAGCAGATCACAATGAAAGGAAGGCTGGATATGAAGTTGGAGGATAACCCCAGTTCATTTCCCAGCTCTTATTAGCCGTGTGACCTTGAGAAATTCACTTCTCCCTGATCCCAGTTTCCTCATCTGCAAAGGGAGAAAATTGGCCTAGATGTTGCTGAAAGATCCTTCTTGCAATTCTCATTCTATGATCTGCTGATTCACAGATTCAGAACTGGCCAGACCAGTTTTTCACTCACATCTAATTCTGTGACCCCATTTGGGGTTTTATTGGCAAAGATACTAGAGTGGTTTGCCATTTCCTTCTCTGGCTCACTTTACAGATGAGGAAACTGAGGCAAACAGTTAAGTGACTTGCCAGATTTGAACTCAGGAAGATGAATATTCTTGACTCTAAGCCTGTTGCTCTACCTACCAGACCACCTTGCTGCCGTGGAGTCAGGGAACTTACTCAACTCTTGCCTCTTGCACTTACTACCTGTGTGATCATGGGCAATTCACAAGACAGCCTCAAGCTTCCTCATCTGCAAAATAGGGACAATATTTGAATTCCTTACTTTCTTTGCTCTTGTAAGGAAAGCACTTTACAAACCTTAAAACAGGCGAGTTACTGAAATGAAAGTCATAGAAGAGAACTTGAGAATGATCAAGATTACTGAGAACATTTTGATGTGACATTGACTGGTGTTGGGAAAGAGACATCGATATGGAAGACAATTCATCGAGTGTGACAACCTACATGTCAGACTCTGATTATGACCCTGAGAGTCAGACCTGGAGAAGGGAGCCCTGACATAATCTAGTTCACCTCCTTTGTTTTTCAGGAAAAGCAGCTAGGTGGCACAGGGAATAGAGCGCCAACCCCAAAGTCAGGAAGACATGAGTTCAGATCTAGTCTCAGACACTCACTAGCTCTGTGACCTGGGGCAAGTCACTTAAACCCCGTTTGCCTCAGTTTCCTCATCTGTAAAATGAGCCGGAGAAGGAAATGGCAAACCACTCTATCTTTGCCAAGAAAACCCCAAAGAGTGTCATGTAGGGTAAGACGTTACTGGAAATAACACCAACAATTTTACAGGAAGGAAAGCTGAAGCACAGTGAGACTGGCATTCTTAAAATGCATATCAGGTACATGTGCATAAATTGAGGCAGGGTGGCAAAATAAAAAGCATGAGATTTAGGGTCAGTATATTTAAGTTTGAAACACCTTGTACATGTTTTGTCACCTTGGGCAAAAGACTTACCCTCTCAGGTCCTTCATCTTTCAATTCTTCAGGCTCTTCGATGCAAAATGAGAGGGTGGACCCTCGGGAGTTCTTAACCTTGGGTCTGTGAAATTTTTAAAAATGTATTTTGATAACTATTGCAATGGAATTGATGTCCATTATCATCCTGTGTATTTCAAACATATAAAATTATTTTGAGAAAGGGCACCCCAAGGATCCGTGACGCATAAAAGTTTGAGAATGCTTGGACCAGATTATCTTTAAAAGGTTCTTTCTAGTTCTAATTCCTTATGGTTCTATAGAAAGCATTTTGCTGTCATGAAAAGCCTTTACTGCATGCTTCCACAGCTGGATGGACCATTTGGTTACACCTTATTTTGACAGAAGGGCTTGCTTTTGTATAAATTTTTCATGCACACAACTATGTGCTTAGCTTTTACTTAAAACAACAGTAAAAGGTCACTCAAATGAGTCTTGTCATCTCCTCAGTGTGGATATTCTTTCCAAGGATGCAGATCTCCAGCCATGACCACCTATCCTGTGCAGCTTTTGTCTACATTCTCCCTTAATGCGAAGGGTATACCCAATTTATAGGAGTCATTACTTCCCCTTGACGTCACAAGGATATCAATGAATCACGTGGGCTGTCCATTGATTAGTCCTTGCGCTTGCCGTGTGATCACTAATTTTTTTCATTCATATGTTTCTTTGGTCATGTCCTTTAAACTATTTCTTAATAATTCAGTTGTGTGGTAGACTATATTGTTCTATAACTCTTAGCCAGGCAGTAGCAGTGGAAGCATGTTGGCATTTAAAGATATAAGCTTCCAGAGAAGTTGAGAAAACGTACCTCTGTTTGAAGGAGAGGGGAATTTATGGGTATAGAATGTTACATATACTTTATTAACTTTCTTTTTCCTCTTTTTAATCTTTGTTACAAGGGCTCCATGGCTAGGGGAGAGAGAATGGATATATTTGAGAATGATGCAAAACAAAAATATTAATGAGAATGAGGTTTAGATAAATTGTTTAGTCATTTTCAGTCGCTTCCAACTCTCTGTGATCCCATTTGGGGTTTTCTTGGCAAAACTGGAGCAGTTTGCAATTGCCTTCTCCAGCTCATTTTACAGATGAGGACACCGAGGTGACCCTGGACAAGTCACCCTTCGGTGGCTTCAGCTGTTTATGCGGCAGCTTCTCCCTTCCTTCAGCTCACAGCCCTTCCTCCTTCCCACCGCGAGTGACATGATGTTTCCACAAAGCAGGCCCTGCTGCTGCCCACCCCCACCCCAGCAGCTCAAGTTCACAACCCCAGATTCCTGTGACCAGATCTAAGATGAGTTTTGGCTGGTACAAGCGCAGCACCACAGCTTGAAACTGGAGTGTGACAAGCTGGCCAGTGAGAAGTCAGAGATGCAGAGATGTCCTATGGCCTTAACATCGAAATGCACAAACAGGCTGAAATCCTCAAGAGGCTCGATGGAATTTGTGCTGAAGTCTTGCCCTACCTTTCACAAGAGCACCACCAGCAGATCTTGGGGATGACTGAGCTGGCCAAGCAGGTAACCGCTCCAGAGCTGAACTCCGTCATCCTGGAGGAGCTCACCGGCTGTCCCAGCTCCAGGCCCTGGACTTGCCCTGACTCCACTGCCCATGGGCCTGCCTCCTCTGTCACCACCAGCTGTCAGCGCAGGCACTGCCTCCTTCTTTTCTGCCCTGGGGTCTCAGGCCCACACCTCTGAGGAGAATAAGAATGGGTAGGATGGGGAAAACCACTAGGACGACAATAGTGACAAGTCAGAGGCACAGCATGAGGCATAAGGGAAAAGGCTTGGCATTTATGGGGGCTGCTGGCACCCTGGGACCTTAGTAGTGCCAGCTGGCCCATCTAAGACGTCATCCCATGCCCCATAGCTTTCACTGTTCCCCTGCCTCTTGCCTGTCCTTTCCCCCTTCCCTAAATCCCTTGGGGTGTGAATGGGACTAGACTGGGTGGGAAGGGAACAAAAGAATGAACCCACCTTAGCTCCAAGTACCTTCCGCCTTCTCTGTGCACATATGTAACTGACTCCCCCTTTTCCTGCTCCCTCCATTCGGCCTGTTTGCTGTGTACCCAGTACAGCAGTTCCCCAGTCTCCTCCTGGTACTGCATGCGATCACAGGTGCCAGCTGGCCCGGGTTCCTCCCCTCCATCCCCACCATGTAGAGGCTGTACCTTGTCCCCCTCCTCCATTCCTCCTCTGGCCATTTGCCTGCCTTCTTAAAAAAATGACTTGCCCAAGGTCACACGACTAGGGAGTGTTTGAGTATGAATTTGAACTCTGGAAGATGAGTCTTTCTGACTCCACTGCACTATCCGCTGCACCACCTGATTGCCCAGTTAAAGTAGATGAGTCTGTTTCAGCTGGCTGCCCAGTTGGCGATAACTTATTAGATTATGGTAACCCAGTAAAGTTTTATGATATTCAATATGTGTTAAGTAAATGTTCTCAGAAATTCCATTTTTTCCTTTAAACCTTTAAAAAACAGTTTTCTTATCATAATCTGATACGAGATTATGTTTTGTGTCAACTTTGTAGACTACAACATGATCATCCCCGATATCTGAAATCTCAAATCAAAAACAAGGTTTTCAAAAGCAGAGATTTATTTCTTTTCCCCCTAGACTTCTCACTTGGTCCCCGTATGTCTAATGTGAGTCAGTGCAGCGCTCTAGACGTTCAGGGAGGGCTCGAAAACTAATGTTGTTTTTAGGAAGCCCTGAAGCATTTACATAGACTGTTTGGATTCTCTGAAGGTCAAGGAACTCAGAGTGTTCTGTGAGGCAAGCAAACACGAAGTTCCTAGTTTATTAAGGATTCTAGCCTTGGTTGTTTTGGTGAAGCATAGACATATGCCTTTCCATAAGTCAGGATTAAAACCCAGGCAATGCAAAGTGCCCAGCTGATAAGACACCAGCCCAGAACAACTTGAGTAATCAGAAACTCTTCCCTGGCAAACATTGGACATGATGAAAGGATATGGAAGCAGATTGATTGTTGGATTCAGCTTTCATCACCATTACTCAACTGGTTGGGAGCACTATGGTTGATGTAATGATATGTAATAAATGTGATACATATTTCTTAAAGAGTTAATGTTCGGTGCCATGACTTTTGCTTTTGATACATAGGTATGTGAAAAGCTGAGCTTCCTGTCTATTTAATATCTGAGAGTCAGAGCTCCCATTTAATGAGTTCACACGTCTAGAAAGCATTTCCTGTTCACAGGGTGCTCGCTTCATTATTATGAGAGCTAAGTACTACAACTGTTATCCCCATTTTATAGATGAGAATACTGAAAGAGAAGTAAGGGGATATGCCCAAGGTCATACAGCTGGTAAATTCTGGGACTTGAACCCAGGTCTTGTGATCCCACAGACAGCATGCTTTTCGTTACAACACCCTTTCCTCTAATAGAAATAAGAATTGAAAGATTTAAGGGATTTTGAAAGTCTGCTTAGTGTTTTGAAAGATAATAACTAACGTATATGGGGCAACTAGGTGGTGCAGCGGAGAGAGTGCTGGCTGTGGAATCAGGAGAACCTGAGTTCCATTTCAGCCTTGGACACGGGTAAGCTGTGTGACTCTGGGCAAGTCACTTCACCCTGTTTGCCTCAGTTTCCTTATCTGTAAAATGAACTGGAGAAGGAAATGGCAAACCACTCCAATATGTGCCAAAAAAAATCCCAAATGGGGTCATGAAGAGTCAGACGCGACTGAAACAATTCAACAGCAACGACAACTCACATATAGTGCTCTAGGGTTTGCAGGGTTTTACAGACATCGTATGAGTCTTAAAACAATCCTGTGAGCCGGGCACATTCTTGTTTTCCCCATTTTACAGATGAGGGAACTGAATCTTAGGGTGATGAGGTAACGCGATTGTCCACAATCAGTCACACAGCCAGTGTCAGAAGCAGGCCAGAGTCCAGACCTTCCTGGCTTCTTCACTCATGCAACAAGAATTTACCGAGTGCATACTGTGTGTGAGACCCTAAGCTAAGTACTGGGACCATGGAGGCAAATGAAAGCTAGTGCCCTCCATAAATCCTACCAAGGAGACACAACATTTGTGCAGGTAAGTAGGAGGTCACTTGAGGAGGGAGGGCGCTCATCACTTGGGGAATGAGAAGCTTACCCTTAGAGGGCGGCACCCAAGTGGAGTCTTTAAGGCAAGTGAGGAATCTAAGGCAGAAGAGAAGCAAGCACACTGGAGTTCCACCCTATGCAAAGGCCTCAAAGTGGACAAAGACAATGAAATAGCAAGTTTGGGGAACAGCGAGTAATACCAGTTTGGTTGCATTCTAGACACTGCACCACACTATCATATAGATAGCTACCATGTTTAGAAATGGTACTTTGAAAGCCCTATTTCATTACCAGTGATCCTTTGTTCATCTCTCCATTTCTGATAACTTTTTTTTTAATGATTCGTCTCTCAGAATAAGGTTTGACAAACAGGTTAGGAAAACTTTTTCTTAAATCACTTGTGCAGAGAACAACTTTGAAAGCTATTCCCTAACAATAAGGTAGCTTATGATAAAAAAGGAATAAAAATATAATAAATATAAAATGCTAATTTTAGATGAATCTATAAGGCTTACAAATATTACCTTCCGGACTCAGCTCCTTTGATGAAGCAGAAGAAGGATACAGTGTCTTAAAAGGGCATCCTATAAAGGCTTACTCTGGTTCGTCTACTGTAAACATGTCTGAATTGATGAGCATCGACCCAGCATCTGTGTGTACATATATGTAAATGTGTGTAGGTAGAAGTTGACTCTTAAATACTGTCTCTTCACCAAATTTTTTAGGGGTCCCAAGAGTTCTCAGATTTGAATGATAAAAACAAAGTATGCCATAAGGTACCGCTTTGGTAATTAACTGGTTCTTTAATAGAGCCTCAATTACTTTGTTTCATGATAAGGAAAAAAAAATACATTCCAAGACAGAGTTACATTCGACATCTGGGAACCTCCTAACAGCTGGCTACCTAATGAATATGCATCTGCTTAAGAGGCTGTAGACCATTAATAAACCAATAGATGTAAAGCAGAAACAATCTTTGTCAGCTTCAAATGAGATTGGATGTGATGTGCTGTGAAGTGTCACTGTCACATTGAATAGAGTTTGGGAGGGTAACAATGGACTGCTAGCTACCAGTGTCTTTGTAGCTCTGGACTTCTTCTAACACTTGCCACAAACTGGTAACTGTGTTTTTGACGTACATCTTATTTATTTGTCCTGAATGCCAGTGTATATGTCTGGAAAATGGTTTCCAATTTGTTCCATCAAAGCCATATGGAATAGTGGAGAGACCACAGAATGAGCGGACAAAAGACCACAGGTCTAGATCCAAGCTCTGCTACTAACTTCCTTTGTGACCTCAAGCGCTTCATTCTTTTCCCTCCCCACCTTTCCTTTCCTCATCTATAAACTTGGGGGCACAGAGGGTGGACTTCGGACTGTCGACCTTGAAAACCTCTTGTCATAATATTGAATGCAAGGTGTCCCAAAAGGGACACCCTGTATTTTAAATGCAACAGAACCATTCCTATTTGTTGTTGCTTTGTCATTTTTCAGTCGTGTTCTATTCTTTGTGACCTCTTTTGGGGTTTTCTTGGCAAAGATGCTTGAATGGTTTGCCATTTCCTTCTCCAACTCGTTTTACAGATAAGGAAGCTGAGACAAACAAGGTTAAGTGACTTGCCCAGGGTCACACAGCAAGTATCTGGGACTGGATCTGAACTCAGTTCTTCTCGACTCCAGGCCTGGCTCTCTAACCATTGTGCCACCTAGCTGCCTGTTACCATACTTAGTATTCCTCTTGCTCTTTAAAATGGTAGGAATCTGATCCTGGGATCTGAGCTGGAAGATACCTTAGAGATCATTCAAGTTCCTCCAAAAAAAATGTAAGCTCTTTGAAGACAAGTGTTTTTTCTTTTGTCTTCGTATCCTACTATGTCCAGTTCCTTATATATAATAAGCATTTAACAAATGTTGGTTGAATGCATATCAATACACTCTTGGGGGAACAGTGATTTAGTCCAACTATTCATGAAAGCAGTGTAGAATTAGGAGAGAAGGAAGAGAATAAACATTTACATAGCACCTACTGCATGCAGATGCTGGGCAAAGCGCTTTTTACAAATATTTTCTCATTTGATCTTCACGATAACTATGACTTGTTATTGTCATCCCCATTTTACAGGGTCACACAGCTAGCAGATATCCGAGGCTGGATTCGAACTCAGTTCTTCCTGACTCCAGGCCTGGCTCACTAGCCACTGTACTACCTAGCTGCCTGTTACTATGTTTAGTATTCTATTGCTCTTTAAAGAGGAAACTGAGGTAAAAAGAGGTGAAGTGATTTGCTTGTGAGCCAGGGGTCACATAGCTAGTAAGTGTTGGAGGCTGTATTTGAATTCAAATCTTCCTAGCTCCAGGCCCAGTTCTCTATTCACTGTGCCACCTGATGCCTCAATTAAACTATGGATTATGCCATGAAAGGGCCAAAACGTCCGTATCCTTTGGCCCAAAGTTTCCAGTCTTGGCAGATACCCCATGGAGAAGTCAGTGATAAAAAGAAAGGCCCCATATACAATAAAGTATTCGTAGCAGCACTTTTTATGTCCGTGAAGAATTGGAAGCACAGTTGCCCATCAATTGGAGAAGAGCTAAATGAATTATGGTATGTGAACGCACCGAAATATTATTGGGCCGTAGGGAGAAAATGAAAATGGAGAATTCAGAGAAGCATGGGAAGGTTGATACAAATTGATGCAAAGTGAAGGAAGCAGAAGAGGAAAACAGTATACATAGTAACCACAGCAACATAAGCGGAAGGAAGAGCAACAAAAGAAGGTCTAATGGCTGGGTACTTACAAATATAATAATGACCCATGTAGCCCCAATGGAAAGATGAGCAGAAGCCCCTTTCTCCCTTCTTTGCCAAGTTGGGGGACTCTGCATGTGGAGCAGAGCATATACTCAAGTGTCATAGGCAATTGATGTGGGGTTAGTTTTTCCGACTTGCTTTTTTTTTTTAAATTCTTTGTTACATCGGATAGCTCTTTGAATGGGGGGTGGGGTGGGGAAGAGGGATATATGTAGAAATAAAGTGCTGTAAAAACAAAAGATAGATATGTATGTGCATACATATGTGTTGTTCAGTCATTTCAGTCATGTCTAACTATGACCCCATTTGGGGATTTCTTGGCAAAGATATTGGAATCGTTTTGAGCCAGGGTTGGGGAACCATGTGGCCTTGAAGCCGCATGTGGCCCTCAGGTCCTCGAGTGCAGCCTTTTGACTGAATCCAAACTTCACAGAACAAATTCTTTTATTAAGGACCTAGAGGGCCACAAGTGGCCTCAAGACCTCATGGTTCCCCACCCTGATTAATCCAAAGCCCTCAATTTATAGGTGAGGAACCAATGATCTTGCTGCCCAATCTCACGCAGCTGGCCAGTGGCAGACAGGACTAGAGCCCAGGTCTCTAGTGTTCCTGACTCAACCACGAGACTGACCCGAAGGCCTGTCAGAAGTGATATCTGACTCGACTCCCTCCTAACAATGAGGACAAGCTGCCAGAGAGGAGTTTGGACTCCACGCTAAGATCCAGGGTGAGAAACAAAGAAACGTTAAAGGTCTATGAGACACCAAATGGTATGTTAAGCACTGATTTCTTTATAGTGTTCCTATGGAATTATCGGGCCTTACCAGTTGGTATTGTGCAGATTCACCTTTTTTTCTTAAAAATTTCCTCTTTGATATTGAAGACTCATGATTAAGTCCAGCAACTTCCACAAATACTTGGTTTTGACATTTTCTTCATCAGATTATTTTACAGATGAGGAAACTGAGGCAAATGGAGTTAAGCGTCACACAGCTATTAAGTGTCTGAGGCCAGATTTGAACACAGGTCCAGACTCCAGGCCCAGTGCTCTATTCACTGCATCACCTAACTGACCTATATATGTATATGTGTATACATGTATATATATATATATATATATATATATATATATATATACATACCTATATATATATATATATAGGTATGTATATATGTATATATATATATATACTCATATACACACACAAATTTAAAATAAATACTGATGTTAACCAAATCAAGTCTACCCCTCTCATTTTAAAAATGAGAAAAAGGAAGCCCAAAAGAGTGCAAATGACTTGCCCAGGTCACAGAGCTAGTAAGTAGCAGTAGGATTTGAATCCAGATTCTGACTCCAAAGTCAGTGTTCTTTCTACTCCAGCTCCTTCTAGAGAGGAATCCCAGCCAGAAATACTTGCTAGGAATAAATAACCAGTTCAAAAGATGATGCCCAGAGCATCGAAGAAGCCTTGGTCTGGAGCACCACCATCGTGTATCTGCAAGTCATCGCCTGTCCTGCCCTCCATCTAGCTACACCGATGATCGCTCCAAGGCCGCCTTTCATTTAGTCGGGCACTCGGCCAATAGTTGGGTCATCTAGACCACAAGTCTCTGGTTTATTGATTAGGATGTCTCGAGAGACACAATAAAAGACAAATTCCATCTCTCATCTCCCCTCCAGCAGCCAGGCCTGTCGCAGCCATTGAAGGAGAACATAGCCTTCCAGGAGGGCTTGTTCTTATAGCACCAAGTTTGTGGTTATCCAGGGCTTCATTCTCATTAAGGCATTTGTTATTGATTCTGTTGAGGTGAGCAGAAATAGGGGGAAAATAGGGGAAGGAGAAAGAAGGCTTCTCATGAATGAATGGATGAAGCATTTCTGAAGCACTCATAAAGTGCCTATCTTATGATTCAACATAATGGAACCACAATAAAGTAGAAAAAGAAATTTTCTTAGGCTCATAGATTCAGAACTGGAAGATAACAGTTTTACGTAGTGGCTAGGCTACTAGATTTGAAGTCTGGAAGACCTGAGTTCAAATCTCACCTCAGGCACTTACTAGGTGAATGAATGAATAAAGCTTTTATTAAGTACTTACTGTGTACAAAATATTGCACTAAATGCTCTGGATATAGATAGAAATGCAAGACAATCCCTGTTCTCAAGAAGCTCACTTTCTAATGAGAGTGATGCCAACTATAGAAGTTTTAGCTACAAGTCAGGTGGAAAAGTCTCATGGTTCTTAGGGCATATTAGCAAAGCAGAAGTTAATGTTTCTTCTTTAACGTCATGTCCACTGATAAAAGCCTATCAGTTTCTGATGTTGAACTATCTGACAGTGTGAGGGACTTTGGTAGAAAGAACTTCCTTTTCTGGGTCTTCAGTAGGAATAACTGTAGCACCCGAACAGTGTTTCCACCACCAGGAATTCCTTCCCAGGAGGGTGGCTGGAAACAACAATGCTTTTGGGCTCAGGGCCCTGGGCTCTCTGCACCAGGCTCTGGGGGGAGATGGTAGTCAAGGCACATATGCCTGGCACATGCTGCCTCTTGTCTCTCCCTCAGGTCCTCGATGCTGTGTCTCGCCCGCCCAGTGTGTGGTAGTTAGTGGACAGTTGGTGGGGATGGCTGGTTATGTGACCTTGGGTAGATGGCAAGCTCCCCGGGCCTTGGTTTCCTTCCTCATCTGTAAAATGAAGGTGTTGGACTCAACCACCTCAAAGGTCCCTCCAGCTCTAGATTCATGACCCTGTGGGAGTGATTTAGTGCAACTCCCTCATTTCACAGATGAGACTGGTTGGTTGCTGTCCTTCGGGCTCAAAGAGGACCAAAGGTACACCACTATGTTGGGGTCAAGGTACAGTGCATCTGACTGTGGCTGACTAGACCAATACAAGCTCAGAAGGCTCTACCACAGGTTGGGCACAAATAGTCCATAGGAACATTTGGGGTGGAGATGTCTCTAAATTTGGGCATCTCATGGTTCTTTTGAACTAATGCAGTTCTGCTTTGCTCATAAAGCATAGCACCTTCTTTGATGCCAGCACAGATTCAATGATTTGCCCAAGGTCACGCAGTCAACTAACTGACAGAAGACTTGAACCCAGGCTTTCCTGACCTTGAGTCTAGTGACTTAGGTTCTTGTTCCAGATTTAATTCCTTTTGCATTTTATTGTGCATTTATTCTGATGCTTAAGGGAAAAGTAGATTCAATGAGGTTGATTGGGATGCTAAAACTTTTGGAGAAGAGCCTGATAGGGTCTTATTGATCAATTACTATATATTTATTTTTTTAACTTTTTTTTTTTGCAGGGGGGAAGGCAGGGCAATTGGGGATAAATGACTTGCCGAAGGTCACACAACTAGTAAATGTGCCAAGTGTCTGAGGTCAGATTTGAACTCAGGTCCTCCTGACTCCAAGGCTGGTGCTCTACTCACTGCGCCACCTAGCTGCCTGCCCCTTTTCCCCAACAAACATTTATTAAGCATCTATTTTGTGCCAAGTTCTATATTAGACCCTAGGGATACAAAGACAAAAGTCAAGCATTGCTTGTCCTCGAGGACCTTATATTGTATCAGGAGAGACAAACATGTACATACAGAGGTATGTACAAAACAGATATAAGGTGATTTTTTGGAGAGAGAATATAGCAGCAACTGAGGCAATCAGGAAAGGCCTCATTCATAGAAGGTAGAACTTGAGTTGGATCTCAAAGGAAATTAGAGATTCTAAGATGGAGAGGATGACAATGTGTTCTAAGCATGAGGATCTGGGCCATGCTAAAGCACAGGGGCAGGAGATGGACTATTTATTGTGTGTGAGAAGCAGTCAGGCTAGTGCACGAATGGAAGGAATGTGTAAGAAAGCTGGAAAGTTTTGAGACCAAGTTGTGAAGAGCTCAAAATGCCAAGTAGAGAAGATTCTGTTTGATCTCAGAGGTGATAGGGAACCAATGAAGTTTTATGACTAGACATATGCTTTATCTCTTTGACAGAGATAAAGGATGAAAGAGATAAAAAAAGAGATAAAGGGAGAGGATGGATCA
Organism: Phalanger gymnotis; assembly: GCA_028646595.1. NCBI lineage: Eukaryota > Metazoa > Chordata > Mammalia > Diprotodontia > Phalangeridae > Phalanger > Phalanger gymnotis. The sequence continues at coordinate 46,118,595 of CM053625.1, read as the reverse complement.
GAGAGGCAGGAGACCAGTTAAAAGTCTTTTGTAGTAGTCTAGGTGAGAGGTAATAGAGTCCAGAACCAGGGGAGTGGCTGTGTGAGTAGCAAAAAGGAGACATCATATGAGAGATACGAAGGTAAAGCTGGCAAGATTTGGCAAGTGATTGGATATGTGAGGTGAGTAAGAAGTCAAAGATGCCTTCGAGGTTGAGAGCCTTGATGACTAGAATAATGGTGCTCCGCTCAGAAGTAATAGGGAAGTTCAGAATAGAAATGGTCTTGAGGGAGGAGCTAAGTTTTGTTTTGGATGCGAAGATGCCTTCAGAACATATAGTTGGAAACGTACAGTAGACAATTGGTAATGTGGGACTAGAACTTAGTAGAGAGACAAAGGCATAATATGTAGACCTGGAAGTCATCTACATAGCAATGATAACTGAACCCATGGAAAATGATGAGGTCACCAAATGAGAGAGGGGAGAGAGAGAGGAAATGGCTTAGAGGACACCCACAGCTTGTGAGTATTACAGGGAGGAGGAACCAGTAAAGAAGACTGAGGAGGAGCAGTCAGACGAGTAGAAAGGGAACCAACAAAGAGCAATGTCACAAAAACCCAGAGAGCAAAAATTATCCAGGAGGAGATAATGGCCAGTGGAATCAATGCCTACAGAGGAGTCCAGGAAGATAAGGATGGAAAAGAGGTCATTAGATTTGGCAATGGTAACTTTAGAGAGAGAAGTTGCAGTTGAGTGATGCAGTTGGAGGTCAGATTACAAATGATTCAGGAGTGAGTGAGGAGAGAAGAAAAGAAGGTAACAAGTTTAAATGACATTTTTTTTCCTGTGAGTTTGATGAGAAAGAGGAGAGATCTGGGATGGTAGATTGAGGGGATGGCAGGATCAAATGAGGGTTGTTTTTAAAAAATATTTATTTATTTTTGGTTTACAGGGGTTGTGGGGTTTTTTTTTAAACGAATAAGGGAGACATGGCCATGTTTATAGATAGTGGGGAAGAAACTAATAGTTGGGGGGCAATTGAAGATTAGAGATTTGAAGATTAGGGGATAACTGTAGGGATAATTTACTAGATGAAAAGGGAAAACAGGGGATGGTATCAAGGGTATGTATACAGGAGTTGGTTTGGCAAGGCCCTCAAAGACTGGAATAAAAGAGAGAATGGGGGATAATGTCAAAGGGTTATAAGATTTAGAGGGAAGGGAGCTGCCAATTAATGGCTTTTTTTTTATAAACTATAAGATGAGGCTCACTGCTGTGGAAGACTTGAAGAGAGAAGAGAAGATTTGGAATAACTATGGTGATGGAGTGGAATAACAAATCAGATAAAGAAGAATAAAAGTTAGGGATCAATTAAATTAAACCAATTAGGGAGGAATAAATTATGCCTTGCTACAATGAAAGATGAGTTGAGATTATATAACATGCATTTTACTCTGTATCTTATGTTTAAATTTGTATATATATGTATATGTATGCATATATGTGTATATATATACACATATATACACATATACATATATACATATATATCTCAAATTTAATTCAACATTAGAACATAAGCCCTTTGAGGGAAGGGAATGGTTTTGCTTTTTCTTGGATCCCTGGTGTTCACATAGTCCCTTGCAGATATCAAGGACTTAATAAATGCTTGTTCACTGACTGATTATAATTGCCAGTCAGCATGGTTTCATGACTTTGTTCAGCTTCATTCAGTCATACTAACTTTAGAGGCCAAGAATTCGGTTCTTCTGCCAAATGTACTTTGTAAAAATAAGCTTAATTGATGTCTTTTATTGTTACATCATTGTCATTTCCTGGAAACTTAGTAGATCTGGAGGCTGAGCACCAGACCTGGAGTGAGGAAGACATGAGCTCAAATCTGACCTCAGACACTCACTAGCTCTGTGATTCTGGGCAAGTCACTCAATCTCTCTTTGCCTTCATTTCCTTATCTGTAAAATGGGGATAATAACAGCGCCTACCTGCCAGGGTTGTTATGAATATCAGGCAAGATAGTTGTGAATATCAGGTGAGTTATGAATATCAGTGAGATAGATCAGGTGAGAATATCAGGAGAGATGCCTGGACATAGTAGCTGCTATATCAATGTTAGCCGTTAGAATGATTGTTTCTGTATATATGTCCCCTTCTCTCACCCCCTCACTCCTGAATTCCCTTGTAACAAAGAAAAACTGTTCAAAAAAGTAAACCAACACAATAAGCAATCGTGTCTAATGGCACATTCAGCATCCTGCTTCCATTTTTACTGAGGTTCAAAGGTAAGTTCTCCAGTAGTAAAATGTGTCATTATAGTTGCTTGGAGTTCCGTCTTCTTTTAGGATTCTTCTAGTTTACAGTGTGGGAAGCATTGTTTATATTGTTTTCCTGATTCTGCTTACTTCACTCTGTATCACATACAAATCTTCCCATGTTTCGCCGAATTCCTCACATTCATTGTACAACTCAGTATTTCCATTATATTCATATACCACTGGGTTTTTTCTCCCAGCCATTCCCCTATAAATTGTCACCCATTTTATTTCCAGGTTTTGGCATATTATATTGATTTTCTGTTCAAATCTTTGGAATTCCTTTTCTTTGAAACAAAAATATCCAGGAGACAGTTAGTTACTAATCAGCCATGGTCAAGGTCTTCCCTGAACATTCAAATGAATGAAGAGGAGAAGAGAGAGATATTTTCCTAAGGAGGTTAAACAACCTTACACTCGAGCCCTGCTCCAGTTATCCTCTTGGCATATCAATGTCCTGGGCTTAAGCTTTGTTGTTGCTCAGTTGTTTCAGTCATGTATGACTCTTTGTGACCACATCTAGGGTTTCTTTTTTTGGCAAAGATACTGGAGTGGTTCGCTGTTTTCTTATCCAGTTCATTTTACACTTGAAGAAACTGAGACAAACAGGATTAAGTGACTTGCCCAGGATCACACACAGCTAATAAGTGTCTGAGTCCATATCTGAACTCAAGAAAAATGAGTCTTCCTGACTAAAGGCCTGGCACTCTATCCACTGCAGCGCCACATAGCAGCCCGCAAAGTACATAGCTACATAGTGCAGGACTGATTACATCCTATAGGCAAAAAAAATAGGTAGAGAAGGGTAAAGATGACTATGGTTAAAGTTCAACAATAAACAAACAAACAAACAAAGAAATAAATACAGAAGTGGAGATGATCGCTATCACAATATGTTCTTTGATATTGTAGCCATTAAAAATGTACCCCCCCAAAAAACATCCTTCATATCTCAGAATAACTCAGAAAGGAAATGACAATGACTAGGAACTCATGCATGTACTTCCAATGCTGCAGCTCCATATAGATAATCTATCCATCTTATATAATAATGTGTATGGAGAGTGTGTAGCATGTATACCTTTCTCCTAAAGCCGTTTGTGAATGAGAAGACAGCATAATGGCACCAAAAAAAAAAAAACACTGAACTTCGAGTTAATAAAAGGTACTAAGCTACTATGTAATATTGGGTAGCTCACTTCAACCTTCTAGACTTTTATTTCCTAATCTTTAAGATGGAGAAGGGTAGGGGGAACTTGAAGAAGATGATCTGTAAGGCACTTTTCAGTTCTGACATTTCGCATGCTAAAATAAATTCTGCCAAAGCCATCCCAGGCTACTCAAAGCCATGTGCACCCAGTTGAAAAGTAAAAAGATAGGGGTAAAATTGGCAGCCTAATTAGCTCCATTCCTTCACCTCCTAAGCTTTCCCTTTTCCAACTTCTCTACTAGATACTGGCATCCACATACACAAAAATAAATAAAACCGAGAGATACTTTGATAAATAAAACTTTATTTTTAAAAAGAATACCAAAAGTAAGTAGAACCAAGAAAACAATATACACATTGATTTCAACAAAGTAAATGGAAAACAAGATAAAAAAGAGACCACACATCATGTGATCATAGGCATCAAGCTTGACCTTAGAGAAGAGTTCAGAAAATTCACTTCCCTCATTTCATTGCAGACGTGGGGGATCACCAGTGTGCAATGTGTCATATGCTGTCAGGCACGGTCAACGTGTTGGTTGTTTTTACTGAATTTTCTTTTTTATTCTTTGTTACAAAGGAAGGTCTGCTGGGTAGGGGATTGCAAAGATGATATCAGGAAACAAATGTGATATAAAAACAAAAGGCATCAATAAAAATATTTAGAAATAAAAACAGCTTACCTTTGAAATAACAAATGGAATCCTAACATGTTGCAGCCAGAAGGAATCTTAGTGATGTTACTGTCCAAGGTAGCCCTGTTATGGATTGTTAACCTCTGAGCTTCTGTCAGAAGGTGTCTGTCAGTGAATCTCCCTAGGAGGTATAAAATGGGTGTACTGATCCCAGGTCATAGGAAGTATTAAACACAGCCACCAATGTGATCTTCTCTTGAAGCAAGTGGAGAGTCTTACAGACTCTTAGATCTAGCCCAATCACCTCGTCTTGCACAGGAGGAAACTGAGTGATCTGAATTAATTGGGAGCCAGAGCCTAGAGCCCCTGCTGAGATCAAAGTTCAGAGAGTGAGAGACCACAGAATCAACACATCTTTCATTTATAATGAAGCTTTCAAGCCAGAGAGACATCGGGTATTAATTTGTTTTATCTTACTATGCTTACTTGTTACAAGACACAATTTCGGTGTGGAGGGAGGGGTGGAGTGGTGGTTAGCGATCATGATGCAAAATAAGAAAAAGGAAAGAGTATTAGTGACACCTTCGAAAACCATAGAGAAGAGCAGATGGAGGTTCAGAAGGGGACACAGACATGCAGTTGGTTTTGTTTAGCTGTTTTTGTTGTTGTTAAAAGGGAGATCTCACTTGAAGATGAGAGCATCACAGCCCAAGCACAATCCATTTAAAACTAGAAGGGAAAATCCCTCTCTTTTTCTAGATGAGGAAACAGAGGTGGAAGAATTTGCCCAAGTGCACACAACCAGCATGTAGCAGAGCCAGGATTTGAACCCAGGTCTCTCTGGCTCCAAATCCACTGCTCTTTCCTCTTTACCCTGCTGCCTCCTGTTCAGAGATAAATGTGATGTAAAACCAAAAGGCACCAATAAAACTGTAAAAAAAAAATAAATAAGAGTTGGACTAAATGATCTCCAAGGAGGTTCCTTGTAGTTTTTCTTCTCTCCTGCTACTATTGTTCATGCTATCCTTGTCCCTAATGAACAGCTATTTCTCTCTCTCTCTCTCCCTGTGTCTCTGTCTCTGTCTCTCTGTCCCTGTGCCTATCTCTCTGTCTCTCTCTGTCTGTCTCTGTCTCTCTCTTATTTTTAAATTCCAGGCCCAGCTCATGTTCATGTCTATGAAATCTTCCCTGATTCCTCTCACCCTTTCCAGGGGAACACCATGATGATCATCTTTCCTTCCTCAGGTCCCTCTTTTGCCTTGCTCTCTCTCCTCGCTTCCACCCCTTGGCTACTCTGGCTTCCTTCAAGACTCATCTCCAATCTTACCTTATGAAGGAGGACTTTCCCTGTCCTCCTCCCAGCTTCCAGCCCTTTCCCTTCTGAGATTCCCTTCCATCTTTCTGTGTATGTTTCATATGCATAGTTATCTTCATGTTGTCTTCCTCATTCAAATGTCAATTCCTTCAGGGAGAGGATGGTTTTTGCCTTTCTTTACTTCTCAGCCTTAGTACAGTGCCTGGCGAATAATAAGCACTTAGCAAATGACTGTTGTCTGAATGAATGGCTGTGCTTCTCCTTTGTACTTAGCACACTCTCTGATATCATAGTTGTGTACACATCTTTCCTATTTATTAAACTACTTCTAAGCAGCACCTGTGTCATATCTCTCTTTATATCCCCAGTGTTTAGTCAGTGCCCATAGTAGGCATTTAATAAACATTAAATCATTATTTAATAAATCATATTTATTTAAGGTTTAATATATATATTATTAAATGAATACAAAACCAAAGAATCGCCTGACCTGGTAGAACTGCTAGTGAAACCTTTACAGTCAAGAAAACTGATAGAGAATGGGATTTAGTATCCTACCTAACTGAAAAACGAGACCATAAAATACCAAATGGCCAGGATTCTGCCACCCCTCTGAATGAACACTGCAGGGTTAGTGGAGTGCTCTTGTGAAAGCAGCCTTGGCTAAGTGTTGGTAAACAAAATGGGCTCTTAGCACTTAGCTGGCCATTGTTTCCTTTGAGTAATTCAGTGTATTTCATTGAGCCCTACTAGGTGCTAAGCCCCAGGCCCAAACCTCTATTAGGTGTGGAACTTATATGGGTGTGGATTGGTGACTGGGGTGGGGCCCAAGGTGGAGCTGGCTGAGGGGAGGTGCTAACTCCAGAGCCATGCCCCATCTTGAGTCTTACTAAGTGCCAAGCCCCAGGCTCTAACCTCTATTAGGTGTTAACCTAACCTATGTGGATGTGAACCTCCCAGGGTCCTAAGGGGAGGGGCTAACTCAAGAGTGAATCATAGCAGCCTAAGTTCTGGTCATTCAGATGACGTTTGATGATGTCTGAAGCTCTATAAGAAGAGAGGACAGGGCCATTTGTGCAGGGCTCTCTTTCATGGTGGTGCTGAGGCAGAGACTCCGGGCAGCTGTAACTAGGAGCCCTCCAGCTTGTAACCTGGATGCTGAGACTTTGTTAAACTCTGGTAACTATGTATTGGGATTTGAATCAGACAAGGTCTGTCTGTAGATGTTTGTAATTTGTTTGTATGTTGTTCTGAAGTTCAGGGTGCTGGTTTTTTCCCCTGAACTAAGTGAATGATATTTGTGTGCTGAATTGAAGTAAGCTTGTCAAACCCCTTCACGTAACTTTCCTTAGTTAAGCAGATCAAAAGAACCTGTGCTTTTGCGGCATGCTTGTTGTTGGGGTTGTGTTGGTCTTACACCCCCACAACAGCTGCTAGCCTGATTGTTGAAACACTTCCCCTCTGTCAGCTTTAGTTTTCTCAGTTCAAAACAAGGAGCTTGAATTATATATGACCTCTAATGCTCCTTCCAGCTCTCATATTCTATGCTGTTGTCATTCAGTTGTTTCAGTCATGTCCAACTCTCTGTGACCCTGTTTGGGATTTTCTTGGCAAAGATGCTGGAATGCTTTGCCATGCCTTCTCTAGCTCATTTTACAGATGAGGAAACTGAGGCAAACAGGGTTAAGTGACTTGCCCAGAATCGCACAGCTAGTAAGTGTCCGAGGCCAGATTTGAACTCAGGAAGATGAGTCTTCTTTACTCCAAGCTGGGCACTCTATCCACTGAACCACCTAGCTGCCTTTCTATGTACTATAATCTAAGTGTTCCTACTCTAGCTTGACGTTCTAGATACGAGGGTCCCTTCCAGCTTTGCTATTTTATTTATAAGGGTACTTTACAAGTCAAACTTTTATGTTCTAAAAGTCCCTTCCATTCCTGAAACTCTGTATTCCAAGGTCCATTCCAGCTTTGATATGCTATGTTCTATGCTCTAAAGGTCCTTTCCTTCTCTAACATCATTTGAAGGCTTTCTCCAAGGTTTGACATCCACCATATTAAGATTCCATCTAGCTTTGTTAACTAAACAAATTTATCTTTTAATAAATTCCCTTCTAATTCAAACATTCCATGTTCTAAGGCCCCTCCCTTTCTAACATTCTAGGTCCCCTACTGACATTCTACATTCCAAGGTCCCTTCTCACTGTGACATTCTCTATATAATGTCACTTCCAGATTTGACATTCTATATATTAAGTTCCCTTTCAACTCACACATTCTGTGTTCTAAGGTCTCTTCCAGCTCTGAAATTCTATATTCTGTCCTCTAGTGTCCCTTTCTCCTCTGGTATTCCACATTCCAAGGTTCCTTCCAGTTTTAATATTATATGTTTCAAGGTCACTTTCAGCCCTATATTCTATAGTTTTATGGTTTTCAATTTGGTAGCAGAAGCAACAGGGTTTGAAAGGTCCTGTAGGACTGGACTTGAACCTTCGTTTAATATTCTTTGTTTTCAAGTGTCTGATAGTGAAAACTAAAGCCGTTGAAGTATCAGTGGCGCTTTAGATACTTCCCTCTGTTTTTCCTCTGGGTGGCTCTCATCTCTCCGAACCACTAATACACACTAAAGCACATGGCCCTGTCTTCAAATTAAGGCTCTTGTAAGCAATCAAAGAACACAAAGTTTAGCTTGTGAAAGGCTTTTCCAACCTGAGTATCATTAGGCTGAACTAAAACACACATTACAGGTTTGTGTAATGAACAAGCCTCAAGTTAAGTTCGCCAGGCTCTAGTTATCAATCATTGCATGACTGAATTATTTAGGAAGGCACTTTTGCAGTGATTTCCATTTAAGTTTTGCCCCCTTGATATATGTTTGTAAAAATGACTGATCTAATGGACACAGCTACTGTACTTTTGCATCCATCACTTTCAGGCCATTCTTCATAATTGGTTTATTAATTATAGCATCTTAATGATCTGTTTAAAATAAATAAACCATTTACACGATTTCAAAGGTATTTTGTGATGCTCAGCTGATATTAAAATAGCACCAGCCTTATGTGCTTTTTCAGCAAGTGACCTAATTAGTTAATAAAGTAATTGAATATTAAAAAGGATGTTGCAAGTGATTAAAATTTAAGAGCCTTCAGAACATTATTAAAGCTATAAATCATACATCACTGTTTTAATTTGCATAGCTACAGAATTACTGATGGTCCCACATGCATGCACTACTTGGCAATTAGTCCTTTAACAAAATGTTGATGATGATGGGTTACCACCAAATTCTTCCAGCTCCTTCAGATTTAGGCATGGCAGCAGACTTTGGCAGAGGAGTCTGCAGGTCAGAAGCCACCAGTTGGGGTAACTTCTGCCTTTCAGCAATACCACAAATTTAATTCCAACCTAGGTGTATGTGGATTTGGAGCAGGGTTGCTGAGGGAAGCCCCAGTGTTTGCACTCTGGAGGGAAAGACCATATCAGAGTTCCCCAAGCCAAACCTCAAAAGCTATTTCATAACCTCACAAACTTGACAGAATATATTGTGGTTAGCACTATTGAAAGCTCAGGAATAATTGGTCAATGGCACTGAGCCTTTAGAAGAGGAGATCCTGGTCTGCCCCACCTGCCCAATTTTCCCTCAAGTAAGATTCTCCCTGACTATTTAATGCTCTGTTAAGAGAAGCCCTGGAGCTTCATTGACATGATCCTTCTTCAGCACTTTGGACAGGGATTCCTTTTTAAAAGATAGATGACTGCATGATAAACTAATACAGATTTTTAATCTATGCCTAGTTTAAAAGAACCTGGCTTTGAAGGTAAATCACATGGTTACTCTTGTCACTTGAGAGTTAACCTGGTCCAGTGATCCTCAATCCCTCACAAATGGTGTTTTGAATATAAAACCTTATCCCCACACACAGCTCAATAAACACTATTAGGCACTGGACTGGCATCAGAGCTGGAAAGGCAAGACATCCTCTGCTGTCAAAGATATTACTTGTGGGGATATAATAAGTATGCAAGTAAGAAAATGCAAGGTAATCTGAGGAGGGACAGAGTTCACATAATGTAGAGAATCAGGAAAAGCTTCATGTAGGAGGTGGCTCCTGGGCTGGGTCTTGAAGGAAGCTAACAACTTTAAGAGGCAAAGGTGAAGAAGGACCGTGTTCCAGATTTGCAAAGGTATGGAAATGAGAAATGGAGCATTAAGCTCAGGGAATAGCTAGTAGGACCATTTGTCCAGGATATAGTGTGAAGGGAAATCATATGAACTAAGCCTGGAAAGTTAGGTGGGAGGCAAGCTTGTTGAGGAATTTAGATGCCAAGCAGAGAAGCTTCTATTTTATCCTAGAGGCTGTACAGAGCCATAGAATCAGACACATCCTTGAGAAAGGCTGATTTGGTGACTGTATGGAGGGTTGATTGGAGAGAGGAGAGACTAAGAAGAAAGCTCCAGGAGCGTATTACAGTGGTCCATGCAAGAAGTGATGAGAGCCTGAGCTACGACTGCAGGATTGTGGTTGGATAGAAGGAAATAGATGCAAGGGGTGCTGGGAAAGTAGTAGAACTACCCAGACTGATAGAATTGGGGTGGGGCGGATTGAAGGGAGGGTGTACCAGAGCCAGCTCCATCAACTCTGGATAGCTGCTAAATTTTCATCATAAGCATTTACATCTCCGAAAACTAGCAAGCCTACAAATCAGAGCTTGATTTAATTGTTCTGTTGAACATAAAAGAGGGGTTGTGAGTACATTTATTTTATTTTTCTGGGAGCCAGTTGTTAAACACTTACTGGCACAACCCTGGGTGAGGGTGATGAAAGTAGCTGAGGAGCTTTGGTGACTAGAAGGGTGATGGTGGCCTTAACAGAAATGGGAATTTAGGAAGAGGGATGGGTTTGGGGAGGTTGGGAAGGTAAGGGTAACAAGCTCCATATTTGGTCAAACTAAATGTGAGATGCTGAGGAGATATCCAGATGATGATGTCCAGCAGGCAGCTGGTAATATGAGGCTCGAATTCCGGAAAGAGGTTAGAAGGGAAGAAAGGAAACACTTATTAAATGCCTGTCATGTGTGAAGCACCGTGCTAAGTGTTTTACAAATAATATTTCATTTGATCCTCACAACCCTGTGAGATGTTATTATTCCCATTTATAGTTGAGGAAATTGAGACAGACAGTGGTTAAGTGACTTGTCCAGGGTCATACAGTTAGAAAGTATCTGAGGTAGGATTTTAATTCAGGTCTTTCTTCTTGACCCCAGGCATTCTATTCACTATGACATCAATTTCCTTTAGATTCGGATCTGGATATATAGCTTTGGAACTTATCTGTATATGGTTGATGACAGAAACCATTAAGAAATGATAAGATCACCAAAGGAGAGCGCAGAGAGTTGTAGCAGTACAGCACCCAAAAGAGAGCCTCATGGTTCACTTAGCCGCAAAAAAACCAAACAAAAAAATCTAATTTTTTGTTAAGTCAAAATGATAAAAAATTTTCTGTGATAATTTCATATCTAAATATCTATCATTAAAGGTAATGGATTACTTTATAGTTCTAAACCAACCAAGATAGGGTGGATTTTTTCTTTTTTTTTTGATATTTTCTTTTTCAATTACATGTAAAAACTATTTTAACATTTATTTTTAAAAATATTGAGTTCCAAGTTCTCTCCTTCCTTCCCTTACCCTGCATTGAGAAGGTAAGCAATTTGATGTAGGTTATATATGTGCGGCCACGCAAAGCATATTTCCTATCAGTCATGTTGTGAAAGAAAATACAGACCAAAAAAAAAAAACCCAAGAAAAATAAAGTTGGGTTTGTTTGTTTGTTTTTTTTTAAGTGTGCTTTACTCTGCATTCAGACTCTCTCCAGAGAAAAAGTTCTCTCTCTCTCAGTTCTCTCTCTGGAGGTGGATAACATTTTTCATTATAAATCCTTTGGGATTGTCTTGGTTCATTGTATTGATCACAGTAGCTAAGACTTTCACAGTTGATCATCCTTAAGATAGTGCCGTTACTGTGTACGATATTCTCCTGGTTCTGCTCACTTCACTTAGCATAACTTCATGTAAGTCTTTCCAGGTTTTTCTGAAAACATCCTACATGTCGTTTCTAATGACATATAGCATAAGAGTATCCCATCACAGTCATATACAACTTGTTCAGCCATTCCCCAATTGATGGGCAACGCCTCAATTTCCAATTCTTTGCCACTACAAAAGGGGCTGTTATAAATATTTTTGTACAAATAGATCATTTCCCCTTTTTTTGTATCTTTTAGGGAGACAGACCTAGTAATGGTATTGCTGGATCAAAGGGTGTGCAGAGTTTTATGGCTCTTTGAGCGTTCTTCTAAATTGCTCTCCAGAGTGGTTGGATCAGTTCATAACTCCACCAACAGTGTGTTAGTGTCCCAATTTTCCCACATCCCCTCCAACATTTCTCATTTTTCTTTTCTATCACATTAGTCAATCTGATAGGTGTGAGGTAGTACCTCAGAGTTATTTTAATTTTCCTTTCTGTAATCGTAAGTGATTCAGAGTTTTTTTTTTATGAATATAGATAGCTTTGATTTCTTCATCTGAAAACTAGTGGCTCCTATGCTTTGACCATTTATCAATTGGGAAAATGCCTTATATTCTTATAAATTTGACTCAATTCTCTACATATTTGAGAAATGAGGCCTTTACCAGAGAAATTTTCTATAAAAATTGTTCCCAGTTTTCTACTTTTCTTCTAATCTTGGTTGCATTTAGAGTTTTGTTTGCACAAAACCTTTTAAATTTAACATAATGAAAATTATCCATTTCACATCCTGTAATGCTTTCTGTCTCTTGTTTGGTCATAAATTCTTCCCTTGTCCACAAATCTGACAGGTAAATTATTTCATGCTTCCCTAATTTGCTCATGGTATCACCCTTTATGTCTAAATCATGTACCTATTTTGACCTCATCTTGGTAGAGGGTGTGAGATGTTGTTCTTACCAGGGGTGGGAACCCTTTGGTCTCGAGGTCACATGTGGGCCTCTAGGTCCTCAAGTGGGGCCCTTTGACTGAATCCAAACATCACAGAACAATAAAAGGATTGTTTTGTTGTGGGGAAAAAAAGTATTTTTGTTTCTGTGATGTTTGGATTCAGTCAAAGGGCCCCACTTGAGGACCTAGAGGCTCAATCATGTGACCTCAAGGCTGCAGGTTTCCCACCCTGGACTCTACACTTAGTTTCTGCCAAACTTCTTTCCATTTTTTTTTTTTGGCAATTTTTGTCAGATAGTAAATTCTTGTCCCAATGGATCTTTGCATTTATCAAACACTAGATTACTATGGTCATTTACTACTGTGTATTTTCTACCTCATCTATTCCACTGATCCACTACTCTATTGCTTTTTTGTTTGCTTTTTGGTTGGTTGTTTGTTTTTGCAAGGCAATGGGGTTAAGTGACTTGCCCAGGGTCATATCTGGATTTGAATTCAGGTACTCTTGACTCTAGGGCCAGTGCACTATCTACCACACCACCTAGTTGCCCCCACCACTCTATTTCTTAATCAGATTGTTTTGATGATTACCAATTGGTAATACATATTTTGAGATCTTTTACAGCCAGGTCACCTTCCTTTACATTTTTTCTTCAATTCCCTTTATATTTTTGACATTTTGTTCCTCCAGATGAATCTTGTATTATTTTTTTCCAACTCCATAAAATAAGTTTTGGTAGTTTGGTAACAGCACTGAATAAGTAAATTAATTTAGGTAGAATTGTTATTTTATTACATTGGCTTGGCCTACCCATGAGCAATTAATATTTTTCCAGTTGTTTAGATCTGACTTTATTCATGTGAAAAATATTTTGTAATAGCCTTGGCAGGTAGACTACCAAATATTTTGTATTGTCTACAGTTTATGTTAAACAGAATTTCTCTTTTTTTCTCTTGTGGCTGGATTTTGTTGGCTATATAGAAATGCTAATTATTTACGTAGGTTCATAATATATCTGTAACTTTGCTGAAGTTGTTAATTATTTCTACTAGGCTTTTTTAGTTGATTCTCTAGGATCTTTAAGTATACTATCATGTCTCCTGCAAAGAGTGATAGTTTCATTCCTTTATTGACTATTCTAATTCCTTCAACTTCTTTTTCTTCTCCATTGCTGTAGCTAGCATTTCCAGAACAATATTGAATAATAGTGGTGATAATGGGCATCCTTCCTTCACCCCTGATCTTATTGGACAGGGTTCTTGCTCATTCCCTTTACAGATAGTGCTTGCTGGTGGTTTTAGATAGACATCACTCATCATTTCAAGGAAATCTCCATTTATTCCTATGCTTTTTAGTGTTTTAAATGGGAATGAGTATTCCATTTTGTCAAAAACTTTTTCTGCATCTATTGAGATAATGATATGATTTCTGTTGGTTTTGTTACTGATATGGTCAATTATGCTGATCATTTTCTTAATATTGAACCAACCCTGCATTCCTTGTAAAAATCCACCTCATCATAGTGTATGATCTTTGTGATATATTGCTATAATTTCCTTGCTAGTATTTTATTTTAAATTCTTAAATCAATATTCATTAGGGAAATTGGTCTATAGTTTTCTTTCTGTTTTGGGTCTTCTTGGTTTAGGTATCAACACCATTATTTGTGTCATAAAAGGAAGGACTCCTCCTTTGCCTATTTTCCCAGTTTATATAGTGTTAGAATCAATTGTTCTTTAAATGTTTGGTAGGATTCACCTGTGAATTTATCAGGTCCTGGTGATTTTTTCTTAGAGAGCTCACTGATGACTTGTTCAATTTCTTTTTCTAAGATAGGATTAAGTATTCTGTTTCCTCTTTTGTTAATCTAGGAAATTTATATGTTGGAAAATATCCATCTATTTCACTTAGATTTTTAGACTTATTGGCATGTAATTGGCTGAAACAGCTCCTAAGCTCCTAATAATCACCTAAATTTCATTTTCACTGGTGGAGAATTCACCCTTTTCATTTTTGATACTGGTAATTTGGTTTTCTTCTTTCTTTTATTTAAATCAAATTAACCAATGGTTTGTCTATTTTATTTTTCTTAAATCAGTTCCTAGTTTTATTTATTAGTTCAATGACTATCTTTCAATTTTATCAATCTCTCCTTGGATTTTTCAAGATTTCCAATTTGGTGTTTAATTGTGGATTTTTAATTTATCCTTTTACCTAGTTTTTTTGTTTTTAAATTGTATGCTCAATTCATTGATCTCCTCTTTTTCTATTTTACCGATGTAAGTATTTAAAGATATCACATTCCCCCTATGCAATACTTTGGCTGCATCCCATAAATTTTGGTATATTGTCTTGTCATTTTTTAAAATGAAATTGTGGATTATTTCTATGATTTATTCTTTTACTCACTCACTCTTTAGGATTAGATTATTTAGTTCTCAATTAATTTTTAATCTATGTTTCTACATCCCTTTATTTAATATAGTTTTAATTGTATTATGATCTGGAAAAAGATTCATTTAATGTTTTTCCTTTTCTTCATTTCATTGTGAGGTTTTTATGCCCTAATACATGGTCAGTTTTTGCGTAAGTGCCATGTACCACTGAGAAAAGGTATATTTCTTTCTATTCCCACTCAATCTTCCCCAGAGGTCTATCATATCTAACTTTTCTGCTATTCTATTTATCTCCTTAATTTCTTTCTCTTTTTTTTTGGTTAGATTTATCTAGTTTTGACAGGAGAAAGTTGAGGTGCTCCACTAGCATAGTTCTATTGGCTATTTCCTCTTGTAACTCATTTAACTTTTCCTTTAAGAATTTGGATGCTATACACCTTAGCAAACATCAGAAAACAATACCCTGGAGAAAGGCCCCATGAATGCAATGAAATAATTATGGGAAGGTCTTCCATGAAAGCATAACTCTGATTGAATATTGAACTGTTCATACTAGAGAAAACCCTCATAAAGATAAAACCTTGTGAATATAAATTAATATGAGAAAGCTTTCAGCCAGAGTACCTAATTGAATTTTTACTTCATTGAGCACTTAATTTAGTCTTAACAAAATTAAGGATAGGGGCGGAGCCAAGATGGCAGCTGGAAAGCAGGGACTTGCCTAGGGCTCTCCCCCAGGACTCTCCAAACACCTATAAAAATGGCTATGAACAAATTCTGGAACTGCAGAACCTACAAAATAGCAGAGGGAAGCAGGGCTCCAGCCCAGGACAGCCTGGATGGTCGCTGGGTAAGGTCTATCGCACATGGAGCTGGGAGTGGAGTGCGGCAGAGCCCAGCGTGGGCTGTGCCTGGAACAACCAGACTGGGAGCCAGGTGGAACAGGCCCTAGCACCCTGAATCAGTGAGCTGTGGCAGTTATAAGACTGCTCAACCCACAAAAACCAAAGACAACAGAGGTTAGTGGGAAAAACTGTGGAGGACAGAGTGAAAGGAGTTTGTGGTTCGACCACCACCCTGGGGGGGGGGGCGCAATGGAGGTGGTGCAGCTACAGAACTA
>CM053625.1:46068494-46102123 GCA_028646595.1 Phalanger gymnotis | reverse complement strand
TCAAAAGTAAAAAAGTTTTTCTTTTTCATTCAACTAGAAAATAAGATGCACAGGCAATGGGGCATAGAGATTTATCTTGCCCTACAAGAAAGGAAGGGAAAGGGGGATGGGAGGGGAATGGGGCGACGGAGGGGAGGGCAGACTGGGGAACAGGGCAACCAGAGTGTACGCCATCTTGGAGTGGGGGGGGAGGAAATGGGGAGAAAATTTGTAATTCAAACGCCTGTGAAAATCAATGCTGAAAACCAAACATGTCAAAAATAAATTAAAAGGAAAAAAAAAAAGAGGGGGGAGGGAAAGCTGTACCAAGAGGAAGGTTGAGATAATGTGTCTGGCAAAGAAAAGGTATTAAGCAGCACCAGCGACACTGCTGTAAGCCCCATGGTTTTCCTAACTTTGGGCAGAGGTTCATGACCAGTATGGGATTTCTCTCCATGACAGAGATTTGCCAAAAATCAGCAGAAACCAAACAGCCAGTGTGTTATTAAAATCATATTTATTGCAGTTTCCAGACTTCATGTAACAGTACTTATAACTAAAGCAGAACATTGCAGATTCACATTAAGATTCTTAGCAGCAATTCGTCCCTAAAGAACAACTGTTTGGGTGAACTTGACAGTTAGAAGCAATTTACAAAATAGATTCCAACTCATGGTTTTTCCCATTATAGCTGGTATCTGAATAGTGCAAATAGAAATGCCTATGTTCACCCCAGTTTAGTTTTTTCTAGAAAAAGAATAATAAGTCAGGGTGTAGATATATATCCACAGAACCCTTGGGGGATAAGATACCAATGAGAAGGGTCCTTGAGACAGGTCTAGAAGGTAAATAACCTACTTTTCCCAACATCATCTGCTGTTTGCTTTACTGTCATGACAACTAGATAATGGGTCCTAGCCCAGAGGGTGCCTCTGGGACTAGAACACTTGAGAATCAGGCAGTCAGCCCTAACTTAAATAATGCCCTGTAAAAAAGTTAAATATTGTCCTCAGATATAACCAGATGATAATATTAGCTGTAGTTGCATTTCCTTCCAATGCTATGAAAATCAAAAGCAAGTGCAAAAGTAGTGGGACTGACTTTCATATCTTTCCTGAGAGACAATTCCCATCTTTTCAGAAGGGATTAAAAAAAAGCCAAATACATGCCTTTACATAAGGTGGTCAAATGATTCTTCATTCTACATGAATACCTCCTAAACTGAAGGTCTCTGGTACGCTTATTTTTCTCCCCTAGATCTCCTGTACCATCTTTAAGCTGCTGTTTGACATAAATCTTTTGTTTCTACTAGCTGGGAAAAAGAGCACTTCCAGACATGTCCAAAAGGATTCGAGAATAAGGAGCAAAAGACCCTTAATCTTCCTCTTCCTTCTGTCCCCCTGGAACTTTGACCGGAACTCTCTAGTCTTACTGTCCAGTAATAAATCAATTTGCTATTAAAGAAAGGTTTTCTCTTAATTCGTAATCCATAATTCAGCCGGTTTTTCCAACTTCAGCTAGGTAGGCCAGGCTTTCCTTGCTTGGAATCTTCCGGAGATCACTCTATAGTCACTTCTTGAACAAATACTTACTAAGTACTGACTGTGTATGTGACTGTGAGACAAAGAGACTTGAGGCCAATAAATGATTAAAACCTTATTGTTTAAAAGGATTCCATTGAACTCTGCACCTGACCTACTGTGAAATAAGAAATTCCAAAGATTATGTATTTAGAGGTCATTATTATTTCTGTACCAAGAGTCATATCATTACAGAATTTGCCTTAAAAAAAAAGTTTGAGGGTAGCACCAGTAAATGGCTGAATGTCTTTGGATGCCTTCTTTCCTAAGTGGCAAACATTTGGTGAATATGACTGGTAGAAACAATTTACAAAATATAGTCCAATCTATGATTTTCCATTGGCAGCTAGTATTAAGAGTAGCTCAAAAGAAAAACATTAATATTCACAAGAGACTTAGCCTTTTCTAGAAAGATAGGAATAGGCCAGGTCTACTAGCCCACATGAATTCTGCACAGTTCTGTCTAGATAGGGGAAAATAGAGACGCTCACTTATGGTTGCCTGACTTTTCATGGCAACAATTTCTGTACAAGGTCTCAATTAGTGCAAACAATGAATCCCCTGAAGGAGTTGAATGTATTTGAATTCACGACATTTGAAGTTAAAATTATTTAAAATAATAATTCTAGTCCACTGGAAATAGAGAGTGCAAATTTGAATGTGATGACCCTTTTAGTGGGGCTCATTTGCATTAACTGGGACCCAGCTATGCTTCAAGTTTTCAGTTTTGCTAATTTATTGTTCTGATTTGATCCATACAACCTGTACAGAAAACAGTATTCAAAGTCTTAAATTATACCCACTGCTAACTCCTGGCCAACTAGATTGCACCTTTGTCCAAAAGGTAGAAAGGGTAAAAAAAAGGTCCAGATAATTCAGCAGCAATCTGTTCCTAATACTGGAAAAAATAACTTAAAGTGCATATCCTTTTAATGATGGGTAACAACTCTGTATGCACAGGATGGCTCCTGAAATTAATTTGGTAAACACATGAAACTATCTATTTTCCTTCCTACCTACTCTAATAATCAATAAGAGACTTCAACTAATCCAAAGAAGTTTCAGCTCTTGAAAAATTTAAATGATTTATTACACACAATGGTCATTTTGCCAAAATAACATGATACCCTCTATCTGAACTGGATTCACTACATATAGGCTATATTGTTTTAAGGTCTTTTTATTAGATGGAACAGGCTGGATGCTTCTAAGAATCTTATTTTCCCCTTCCTTACCTTTTCCCTCATTCTGATGGTTATGACTTTAGCTACATTTATTGCAACCAAAATGTTTTCAAAGATTATATCTTTGAGCAACAGATGAATGCCTAAGGAGTGATTTTTTTTTCCCTTTTAAAATATTTCTTTAGGAATAAAGAGAAAATATTGTTTTTCTTTTCCAACCAGTGTAGGTGAGTTATTTTAAAAAGACCGTCCTCTTAAATTTTCAACATAATACCATTTTGTAATTTTTTTTACTAGACAGTAATTATTGCTGAATCAACACTGAAGCCACAACAAAGAAGACAGTCATGATGTGTATGATTAAGTATGATAAATCATCTACAACTTATAAAAACCAGTTAGATGAATAGGGTTCTGAAACTGGATGGCAAAGTGGTAAGCTCCTGCACACAAGGAATAACCTGCACACTTGAGATGTAACCATGAAATTATCGACCATTTTTGAAAAATTAGGCTATGTCTAATGGAAATCAGTCAGCATGACTAGTGAAAATTAAGCATGATTTTCCCAAGTCTCTTTGGTCATTTTCCTAGGGTATGTTTTTCTGGGAAAGTGAGCATTCACTATAGTTTTTAGCCTGGGAGCAGAGGTGGGGAGAGCTAAAATCGCAATACTGTTAGGTGGGGCTGATGCCCATCTTCCCACATAAACCTTCCCCAAAACAATTTTTGAAGACTAACTCTACTGGAAAAATGTTTTAAGGATCACAAAACTGAATCCACTCTTTCTGTCAAGTTTCAAAGGTGACTTTCATTTGACTGCTGTACAATTTGCTAACTCTAGTATCTATAATTAGGTACTAGAAGTAGATTTTTTTTAATTATTTAAAAATTAAAGTAAAAAGCTCCCCATGAGCTTCCCTTTGAAGGTGAGGCACTTTTAGGGACTTGTTCTCT
This sequence comes from Phalanger gymnotis, assembly GCA_028646595.1. Classification (NCBI taxonomy): domain Eukaryota; kingdom Metazoa; phylum Chordata; class Mammalia; order Diprotodontia; family Phalangeridae; genus Phalanger; species Phalanger gymnotis. Next base: position 46,098,423 of record CM053625.1, on the reverse strand, counting down.
TGTTGGCACTATAGCTCCCTAGAATAGTACAGGGCAGATTCTTTGTAAATACCGAAGGAAAAGACAAAGAATGGAGAAGGATAAAGAGCTAATGATTCCCGAATTGGCAATGTCTTCACATTTGTGGTACTTTCCTAAGGAATACAATTACTCCTTAGAAGCTGGGAATGGAACACATACTTTTCTAAGAACCTGATAGTCTTTTGGTTTCAAAATTATGGGAAGACCACCTCTGTCCCTAATGACAAATAGTGACTATCTTATATAGCACCTGCCTTGACCACAAGATAATGAAGCCTTAAAAAGCTAGGGAAGAATTAGTAAGTCCACACCTGGCACTTAAATAACACACTTTGTCTTCAAAATGCTTTTCAGGTTCTTCCAATACCCCTGTGAGGTAGGTGTCTTGTCTCCCCATTTGAGTGATGGGGAAAACTGAGGCAGCAAGGGGTTATACTGACTTACCTACAGTCCCAAGATGAAAAAGCAGCAGGACCCAAGTCAGCTTTCTATACCTGAGCTCCCCCTCCTTCTCTAAGGAGTTCTGCCACAAGTTACACAGCACTTTTTCTTCCATATACTTGAGCAACTAACCATATAGTGAGCTTATTCTCATTCTGCACAAAAGCTAACTCTTGCTGTAGGAAAAAAAAAAGAAAAGAAAACAGTCAACCCAAAAAGAGTCGGGTATTGCCTAACAGTCTGCTTCAGGATGTAGCCTGTTCTGCACTGGCTGAGTTAAAGAGCAAAGAACCATCACAGTAGAAGCACAACAGGTTTGCTGCAAGCCACGTTTCTATGGTGTTGTCGTTGCACATACCCTATCTCGGGCTACAACTTCCCCCTGACATGGACACTAACTATCATCATAGCTTGCAAAGCCTCTTTGGCCAGATAGGAGGGGAAAACAATCTCCCCATTTTACATTAGAACCAAGCTAGAAAGCACCCTTTGTTCCCCGCTCCAGGACAGGGAGTTCTAGAAGTTAAGATATGTCTATGTTACTGAGTTCATGCTGAACTCCAGCTAAATTAAGCACAGCAATTTGCATGGCACCACGAATGCCACACAGCTCACAAGATAACTCATACTGCACTACATGCCATGCCATACCAGCTCATGCACCAACAGCATGCCACACAAGTCAGAGACAGGAAAAGGACAAGAAGACTGGACACAATTCCCATCTGGTCCACTACACGAAGAAACTAACTTCATCAGGACAGTAAATACATTAATCAAGCTATTGAATTCACAATGACAACAGGGACAACTACAATGAGTTTACTGCTGGGTGTTTGTAACATACCACCTGTATAAAACCCACACTAATACAAGTTGGTGGGTTCCATGGATGTTAGGAATGCTCAATAAAGCTCATAAATTCTAGTCCCCGATCAGGAGAAAGTCTAGAAAGATGAATGGTGTAATGTAAAATGCAGTGGTTGGTGCAGGGATCGCAGCCCAATTCATACCACTGTATCTTAAAAAGAAATTCCATGAGCCTTCGCCACAGATAACCACACCATTTTAAGAATGGATTCCCTTTTCGTGCTGTGGTGTCTATGGTGAGTTACAGACACATCATGACTCTAGTAGAGTCAACAAGGCCATCATTTTTCTAGTTTATCGCAAGAGTATTGATAGTAACACATGAAACCAAATCTAATTTATATCTATGTATAAATGAATAGATCTATATTTTATAATGATGCCTTCTGCCTCTGAACAGCCACCCATTCTAAAAAGGGTCTGTCTTCTTCATGTGGTAGCATGCTGTCCCCATCTCTGTGGACAAGCAGATATACCACAGGGTCCTAGACTCAGCTCCTTCCTCTTTACATCCAAGATCAGAGGGAATCGTTCCAAATTAGCTTTTCACTGAGGTGCTAAGAAGCACAGTGCAAATACAACTCATGCGGTTTATTTCTAAAAATAAAATACTCAAAGCTCAGCTGATCACTGGGCAAGGTGGACAAGTAAGACATTCTCTCCTCGGATAAATATCTGGTTAATGTGTCGTGTGAATACCTGCTGGTAATCCACTTTGGGCTTCTGCCTTTTCTTACGAGATCGGCCCCTTGAATTAGAACCCCCTGTACTAGAGCCCTCTGTCCGTGTAGTCCTGCCTGACAGGTCAGACCTCGAAACTTCCTTTCCAGCTGTCAGAAGCGAAGAAGGTGCTGAACGGGACCGCTTCTGTGATCCCCGATCCTCATCATCTCTCCCCCACACCGTGGCCATCTTCCAAGTAGATGTCTGTGAATATCGAGACAATGTAGAGTCTTCAACCATTGACCTGGAGTCAGCTTCCTTTTTGGAGGAATCCTGAAGTTTGAGCCGATCAAACAGCTGTGAGGAAACAAGTCAAATGTTAGCTGCTCTCTTGACATTCTATATTCTCCTTTAAAAACATCCATTCCTGTCACTTTGAGACTGCGACTTTACCTTTCTAAATCAGTCCACACCTATTTCTCCTATTCTAACCAGCAGTTAAGTCAATAAAGGGATATTCAAGACAAAAGCCACCTGCCATATAATGTGACATTACATTATAATGACAAACTAAAAGACATTTTATTTCCAGGTGATGGAACTTGTTACACAAATCACATACAGATCAGACTTAACTGGGGTGTATGGTACAGAATAGTCAAGACTCTACCACCATCATACTTTGTTTCTAGCAATTAAGGCGTTTATTAAATGGAAATATGGAGAATAGTGACACCAGTGCCTACACTCCTTATCCTTTGCTCCCACCTTACTTCCCCCACCCCATCCCAATACCTTATTTCCTAATACTGGAAGCATACTGGGATGCTGGTAAGTAGGGGAAAACTTCTTACCCTGGTGAGAGTTAAAGGAGGCTCACGTTCAAAGGCTTTGCCCAGAACCGGTTTTCTGTATGTCTCATCAACATCGGTAAGTGCCTTTGAAGAAAACAAAAAGAAAAACTGAAAGTGTCAGGTGTCAGAAATCCTAGCAGATTCAATGCTTTCAAAAATAGCACTCTTATCACTGGTCAGCCACAACCACTAGTTATCTTGGTCCACAAGAAGAAGAAAATAAGTAGCACTGATAACAAACAACTAGAAGCAATTTTCACACTATTTCTAAATCATCTATGGTCAAAGCTTGAAAACTCTCAAAAGTTCACTTTTACTTGTGATCCTTATTCATTTTCTTCCTCTGAAAATCCTCTGGCAACACCAAAATGTGACTCCAAGATTACATTCATTTCCATTTTGGGGGCCATTCCAAATACTCTCTAGTTTCCTTCCCCTTCCCTGCTATCTATGACAGCAACTAATAGGAAATGACTCATGTTACACCAAGCCATTAATGACTCCCTACTCAATCAGATTTCATGACATCACTACTATCATGTATTATCAGCTACTACCTTTCCTTTGATGGTATTTAAGAACAAGACATCACTTGTCAAATCTGTTTACGGAAATGTACGTGGGGGGTGTTAAAGCGCACTGAATAACTTGGAAAAGTTGTAGGAGGAAGGTAAGCACAACTGCTGGAGAAGGAACTCCAGAACGAGGACACCTATATATTACCTTGTATTTTAGTTATTTGTGTACATATCTTCTCTCCATTACTAGATTGTAAGTTCCTGGAGGGCAAGGTCTTTGTCTTATATATCTTTGTATCCCCCCTACAGTGTCCATCCAGCACGTGGCTTTGCATATAATAGATGCTCAAAGAATACCCGCTGAATGAATAGATAACAGAATTGGATCTGGGTAAAGGAACCAAGTTGAACACAGATCTTATGCCTGTTCCAGCAGAGCTCAAGGACACCAGCTCTTCTCTAACTCAATTATCAGTATAATTGCTATTCTAAAAAGATTATATTGGTTCCCCAATCAAATAAAGGGGTTAGTCCCTATGAGATTTTTTTCCAGCCCCATAAAAAGAACTAATTACCATATTCCAGAACTTGTCAAATGCAACCAGGAAGCCAGTGCAGACGCCTCTAAGCCCCTTGAAAGTGCGAATATGAACGTTGACCTTCACCCCCTCTCTGATGCAGCGATGAAGTTCACCGAGTGGGCTGCCCTCGTGCACTGGAATAAAAAGAGAACAACAGTCAGGGTGGCATGAAAATGTCTATGCCAAAAGTCATTGAGACAGTGCTCCTTACTAGGATGATCTACTGAATAAAATCCAATATATTTTCCATTTTCAGTCTACCTTTGTAGCATACAACTTCTTTTATGTACACTATGCTCTAGTAAAACTGGATTACTCCCCGTTCCATGAATACGCCCCATATGTCCCACTCTATGCTTCACAGTGCAGCACTGCCCAAGCCTCCCCACTCCTTCAACCACACAGAAGAAGGAACACCAGGATGGGGGAACTACTCATCTAGGCAAGCTGGTGGAAATAACTGAATATTTATATTATAACTATGCTCCCGGCCCTTGCCCAGTAACAACTCCCTTTCAAGACTGCAAGCATTACATTCATCAGCCACCCACTAGTACCACTACAGCTAATAATCTGCCACTTTTTTCTCTTCCTATCCCGACATTACTCAACTACCACCACATATGAGCAAATCATTCTCAGTCTCTGCCTCCCATTCCCTTATTCTTATCCTTCTCAACCTCACTCTATTCATTTCCTACCTCAGCCCTGCCCACCCATTCCACTGTGCCCTCTGGAATTCCTGTTCAGAGTGAACAAACTTGCTTTCATTCTGGACCTCATTCTATCATTCTCCTTCTACCTACTGACCTCATTAAGAAAGAGCTTCTCCCAGATGGCTGCACCTGTGATCATCCTCTCCATCAGAACTCTAAACTATGACACTCTGAAGGAAAGTCAGAGTACTCTGCACTCCTCTACTGTCACTTCTAGACTCTCCTGTTACTGATGTCACTCAGCAACTTCTCTTCTTTTTAATTCACTCGCCATTCCACCCCATCCAGAAAATTCGTAGTAGCTGATCTCCAGGCCATTCTATCTCTTTTTAAAAGTAGTTCAGTGCCTGGCTTACCTTCTTCTTCCTCATTGCAAGTCTTGCCCTTAAAGCTGGAGATTCCAATATCCATATTGATGCTCCTCCAAATTACCTGACTTCCCAATTTTTCAGTCTCCTTCATGACACACTCCTTAATTTTACTTAAATAACACACAGAGATGGTTAGACCCTGGCTCTCACCATTATATACAAGTGTTCCACTTCTTGATTCAAAAAACATTCTCTGACTTTTTCTCCAAGCATCCTATCTCTCCCCATGTCTCACCTCTCCTAAGTCTATTCTTCACTTTGAAACTCTCAATTCCTTTACCTTTCAATATATCCTTAGGCTATTACCTCTGCTCTGGCTTCAATTTCTTCTTTTTCAAACTTGACTCCATAAGTTCAGCAAACCAACTTCAAACTGCGCTCCACTACTGCTAAACCTACCTCACCAAATCTCAGACCTGCATTGCTCCTGCCACCCACCTCCTGTTCCTACTCACACAATGCTGGAGAGAGCTAGAGGAAGTCACAAAACAATGCCAACTGGGTACATTATACATGCATGCAGCCAACTTCAACTTTCTTTTGTCCCTGCAACAAAGTAATCTTTTACTCTTTCTTCTCCCCTTTTCTTCTCAAAACCTTTGGTTGTCATCTCCCACTCTTCCTCCTTTTTCTTAGTCTCTGACAAAGGACCAACCCCTGTACATGTTCCCTTGATCACATCTCTTCCCATTTTTTTCCAGCAGATGGCAACCTTAACTACCAACCTCTTAATTTTCAACCTCTTTTATACACTGGGTCCTTCCCTACTTTCTTCAAATGTCCCCAAGTCTATCTTCTAATGAAGTTAAAAAACAAAGCAAAAACAAAAACCTTCACTAGAAACTACCATCTTTTTAAGCTACTGTCCTATCTCTCTTTTCTGTTCCTAAGCTAAAGTCCTATTAAAAAAATTTCCATACTCACCACCTCCACCTCCTCCCCTCTCCCTTACTCCCTAACCCTTTCTAATCTGGCTTCTGATCTCATTACTAGGATGAAGTTGCTCTTTCCAAAGTTACCAGCAACGTCTTTTTCCTTCTTAAACAATTTTGAGGTACTACCTCATACCTATTAGATTGGCTAACAGGACAGAAAAGATAAATGACAAATGTTGGAGGGGATGTGGGAAAAATGAGACAGTAATGCACTGTCAGTTGAGTTGTGAACCAATTCAACCACTCTGTACAGCAGTGTTTTAATCCACAAATCTGATGGTCTCTTCTCAGAGCTCATCCTTCTCAACCTATCTGCTGCATTTTACCTTGTTGACCACTCTCCCTTAACAGAAATTTCCTCCTCTCTTGGTTTTCATCTGACATGTCTGACTGTTCCTTCTCGGGTCTCCTCTGCAGTGTCACTATTGATACACAGCTTTTAAATCTGGGTATAGCCCAAGAGTCCTGGCCTCTCTTTACTCCCTCTACACTCTTGGTGACCTCATCAGTTCCCACAGGTTTATTGTCACCTCTATGGAGATGACTTTATATCTTTATACCCAACCCCAATTGTCTCCCCCAAGCATCAGTCCTGAATTGTCAATTAACTTATTGGGCATTTTAAACTGGGTATCCCATAAAAAAATCTCAAAACTCTAGATGTCTAAAACAGAGCTTATCATCTTGTCCCTAAAATGCACTCTTTTTTTCAAATATCTCTATTTCTGTTGAAGGCATCACCATTCTTTCAGTTTTCCAAGTCCATAACCTTGGTTTTATGTTCAGTTCCTCACTGCTCTTCGGCTAATTTTGGCATAACAGCTGACAGATCTCGCCATTTCTTCCTCCACAGTATCTCTTGCATTCAGCACCCTTTCTCTACTCACACAGACGCCTTAATTCAAGTTTTATCAACTCTTGCCCAGAGTATTGCAAAGGCATCCTAAAGGTCTTCTTGCCTCAAATCTCCCCTCATTCTAGTTCCTCTGGAATACTACTGCCAAACTGATTTTCCTTAAACACAGATCTGACCATGTCCCTCCATGCTCAACAAACTCCACCGACTCTCTACTACCTAGAGGATAAACTAGAAACTCCTTGGGTGAAGCTCTGAGAGCCTTGAACAACCTTTCTTTGTCCGTGATCCAGCTAAGCAGACCTTGATGTTCTTCAAACATGACCCTCTACTTCTCATCTTCACGCCTCTGCACAGACAATGCCAGAAACGTACTCCTTCCTGACTTCCAAATAAAGGAATCCGTTTCTTCCTTCAAGACAAGGTTCTAGCAGCACCTTCATGAAGCCTTTCTTCATCCTCCCCTCACTGCTAGCGCCTTTCCCCCGAACCACCTCGTATTTCACTAGTGTATTTGTTCTCTTTATGCTGGTTCCACAGTGTAGCGCCCATGCGATGTCCACAGAGCCTGCGTGTGGTTCTGAATCACCAACTGGTAACGGACTCTCCTCATGGAAGACAGAACCAAAACACTCATCCCAACACCAGAGAGCCAGATCCATCGCAGCAGCGAGGAAATCTATACACATCAGCGATGCAGGGGCACCAGGGTCCCCAGGCATTCCCACACAGCAACGCCCTCAGGCAGTCACTCCCTCTCTCACTCGCTAGCCCCTCTGCCTGCTCTCTCCTTCTCAGCTCTGATCACCTTCCTCTTGGCTCTGCTCCGCCCCTTCAGCAAGCTCCTCCCACCACTGGCTTCATGTGACTCAAACTCACATGGGCCTATTAATGGATGGGAAAGCTCTTCCCATTTACATTATCATTACGGGTGCGCACGCATACGCGCGCGCACACACACGTGCACACACACACACACACACACACACACACACACTCACTCACTCACTCACATATATATGTACTTGTCTCCCTTGTCAGAACATAGGCACCTGGAGAGTAGGACTGTTTCATTCTTTGTGTTTGTATCCCTAGCAAACAGCACCTGGCATACAGCAGGCACATAATAAACACCTGCTGACTGACTGACTGGAACATCCTCCCTACCTCACCGCTGGAATACTACCCACCCGTAAGGAAGGTTCCCTGATCACCCCCAGTCAAAAAGGGCTTTCTCTCCTCAGGAGCCTGCCAGCACCAGGATTGTATTTGCTTGTGCACTTACCATGTTCTCTTTTGTATTAGGGTTGTGGAGATATCTTATTCCCCTAATATACTGTAAACTCCTTAAGGGCAGAGTCTTGGTTTCTTCTATCTTTGTGACTCTCTCAGAGCCCAGCAGAGCACCCTGCACACAATAGGCATTTAATAAATGGATGATGAATGAACTTTAAGCTCTGTCCAACCCCAGAAAAGAACATACTGTGATGTCTCATTGTTGCATTCCCCACACACAGCAAAATAAGACCCCAAAATAACAGCTAAACCATGTATGTATGAATGTATGTGTACACACACATATATAGATATGTAGATGTACACATGCATTTTATAATATATGTGATCTGCATCATCCACTAGGATGAAGATTTTCTTCTTACCTTGGCTCATTCTAATATTTATCATTTCAAATCTAAAAAGTCCTGACTTCAAAGCCTTCTAACAAAATGTTCTGTCCCCTTTACCTGAATATTTCCCATTTCCTTTGGCATACTTTCTACTCAAGTCAATTTAATCTGTTTCCCACATAATCTGTTAGATATAATTGTTCTTCTTAACTCCATGCCTTAACATACTGCTTTTAAGTAAGTTCTTCCAGAATTTCTACCTTGATTCACAAAAAGAACTCAATATGTACATGTTTAGAGGAATGAAAAACTTAATAATTTGTCCTAAATACACATAATACTAAGATATCTGCAAATATTGTCTAGATACAAGAGTAAGGTCTACTCCATGTCTGGACTCCTTGCAATGAAAAACATTCCACTACACATTGTCTTCACATCAAGAGAAATACTGGTTGTTACCAAGCTCTAATGGTGTAAAAGGCACATGCCACGCATCTGGATTCTGTAAGACTGCAAATAGGTGCCATGTAAAAGCAGCATTATGACTCACGGAGGAATTTTAGGACTATGAACTTCAGCTTTTACTGTTCAACTCAATGAGGAAGCCTTTTCTGAGTGCTTAGGGACAGTGCTGAATTTTATAAAAATTGCCATTATTTAATTTTTAAGTACTCACAGCCTACTAGCTGTACCAAAGATATACGAGGCAGAATCATTTAGAATGTGCATGCCAAAGACCTTTTCTATAAACTTCTTACTCTCTGTTGTTGTTATAAAGAAAAAAATAATAGCCTCTGCCCTTGTTTAAATTTCTGAGTTCTTATTTCTCCCCACTCTACTTATGGACTGGCTTGATGTAGTCCAGACATGGATTAGTAGGGGAAATTACTTTTTGAAGAAATATAGGAAAGAAGCTTGGCACATGTGAGATGGGAGATTATTTCACCTTGAAAGGTCAACAGGAGAGAAGGTTTGGTACAAATTCGTTTCCAGCTCTAAGATTCTATGATTCCAAATAGGAACACTTAGGGGAAATGTTTGAATCTTGCTTTAACCTTTATCTTTCCCATAACACTATTTCTAATAATATCTAATAGTATTAAAAAGGAGTTGGAAGAGACTGCTGACTTTAAAGTTCTACTTCGCCTACATATTTTCAAATACACAAGAATCAATAAGGTGGGTTTTAATTTTTGTAAGCATTATCAACTTATGATATTGGCGTTATTACATACTATTACCACCATATCTGGATATGTACCACTAAAGCTGGTGACCTTTTTATGCATGTTCCTGAAATAACTTATAGATATATTTAAATTCATCTTGGCTACTTACCCTTATATATATATTGTGCTCACTCTTTCTATCTCTCTACACACATGCACACACACACACAAATATATACACATACCTGCTAGAAAAATCTCTTTCAAACAATATTATCATCGTCTCACTCCCCTGCTTTAAAATCTAGGGTGGCTCCCTACTTTTAGCACTTCAAATCTATGCTTCAGTCTGGTCCATGAGGTCTTCCACCAAAACAACCTTCTGCCTCCCACTCCTTAACTCTTTGTGATCAACACCAATTATCTGCTCCACCCAAAGCAAATTTGCTTATCATTTTTTGTATGTGACTCATTCATTTGCACCCTTATACGTTTGCACATACTTTTCCACTTCTCTTTCCTTTCTTCAGAGCCTAAGGTTCACATCCTTTAGGGAGCTACTGACAGCCTGATGATTCTCATTTTACATTCCCCCACGGTGTTCACTTGCCCCTTCTGCTCTAGGCATTATCATTGCATCTCTTGCTTTGTGAATGCTAATAATTCTTTTTTACGCACATGTGTTATACATACCTAACTGCCCCCAGTGAACATGAGAGATATCTGTTCCCAGTACAAGTTTGCCAAGCACTCCAGGCATGATTTGGGGTGTGAGAGAGTTGACTCTACAGTTTTTATCAATTCGAAGGAGCTCAGAGTACTGCTTCCTTGAACTGATCGTTCTAAGAATGTTCTATGGTCTCATCAATGTTGCATTTTGGCAACAATATAAGTCCTTGTTAGATCTAATTCACAGAGGAGATATAAGCCCTTATTGTTCCCATTTTGGAACAAGTTACAGACATGCTGTAAACAGGCAACATGAGCTATAAATTCATGGAAGGAATCTTATGGCACCATAAATCATTTGTCTTAACTTATTACAGCTCTATATCTTGTCAGTGGAGATGTTCTTTTTTCAATAAACAAACCACTAAGAGAAACCTAAACATCACTGATTTAACACACTGGCTCATTTAAGAGGCATATTATAACAATTAAGCTATCAGGATACAGATGCTTCGAATGGCTAAGTAGGTCATTGTGTTCACTGGGCAGATGTCAGAACCGCCTGCCATATGACAAAGGTATAAGCCTGGCTGTGTTTATTACATTTATACAAGACCCAAACTGCACATTCTAGCAACCTCCGTCTCCAACAGTAATCCTATCAGAATCTATTAAAAGGTTCTGAGAAATTCCCTCATGCTATCTGAACCTCTGGAATTTACAGAAACCCATGATTACAGTAATATCAATCCACACACAGAGTTCATGCACCCAGAAGGCAAACAGAGTGTTTTTCTCAGTGGCAGCCACCGCACACCAAATTTCAGATCTTTTGATTAAACAGTGTATTCTGGAGTCTACAGAAGACTCCTTACATCAGCAGAGGGAAAGCTGGAAAAAAAGGGAGAGACTAAGACACATGCTGTTCACACCCCCCGCCCCCCCAATAAAGACCCTTAGCTGAAACTGCTGGCCTAGCCAACTTTGCAATCAACTTTGTATGGATCCTCCTCAAACCAGATCAAACAAAAAAACTTCCTCAAACCAGCCAAATAGACTCCTTTCAAATCAACCATCAGACTATCCCCCATATCAGCCATGTAGACCCTCCCCACGTCCCCTCATATCAGCCATGCAGACCTTGCTCACATTCTCCAAACCAGCCATGCAGACTCTCCCTAAATCCCCCTATATCAGCAAGGAATATCCTCCCCACATCAACTGCAAAGACCTACGAATCTTCCTATCAGCCATACCAAAATCTCTCCTATCAGCCATGCAGATCCTTCTCCCTGTCAGTCATGCAGACCCTCACCTTCTCCAATATCAGGCATGCAGACTCTTCCTAAAATTCTCTGTTTCCCATTTCATCCACACAGACCATTCCCACCTTTCTCTATCTAACAGGATCACAGGATGATAGATAGGCTCATAGATGTAGCACTAGAAGGGACCTCAGGGGCCATCAGTCATACAGAGACATTTCAGACACCTCCTCCCATTATTAGTCATACAGACCCTCTGCCATATCCCCCACAGCAAACATGCCGACCCTCTTTAAAACTTCTCTATCAAACAGACCTTCTCCAATTTTCCCCATATTAGCCGTGCAGAACCTCCTCACTGCCTCATATCTGCTATGCCCCACTCCCATCAGCCATGAAGACCCTCCTCATCCTGCCCATCAGCCATGCAGGCACTCCTCACCCTGCCCCCCATCAGCCGTGCAGACCCTCCTCACCCTGCCCCCCATCAGCTGGACAGACCCTCCTCACCTCCCCAGCAGCCGCGCAGACCCTCGCCCGCCCGCCCCGCACTCACGGGGCATCCTGGTGAGGACGTTGCGTGGCGCCTTCCTCCTGCGGACGGGGCGGCCGCTGCTGCCCGTGCCGGTGGCCCCCGCGTCCCCCTCCTCCTTGGTCACCATGAGCCGGCGGAGGCGCTGGATGCGTTCGGGGTCCGAGGCGGGCGCGCCGCGGCGGCGGGAGGTCGGGCGCGCCGAGCCGGAGGCGGACGAGGCGGGACCAGGGGCCGGGGCGGAGGCGCCCGCAGCCCCTGCACCCGCCTGACCCCGCGCCCGGCCCCGGCCCCGGCCCCGGCCGCCCAGCCGGAGGAAGCTCTCGTACTCGGCCAGGTTGTTGAAGCAGGGCGCGTCGGGGTAGGGGATGGGCGGCAGGCGCGGCGAGTAGAGGGCCAGCAGCGGGTCGAAGAGGTCCGAGCTGACGTCCAGCCGCGGGTTGGGCGGGCTCCCGGGGCTCCCCGCCCTGCCCGGGACCACTCGCCGCTCCCGCTCCTCCATGTTTGAAACACCCGCAAGCGGAGGACGATGGGAAAAAGAACGCGTCCGCGAGGGGCGGCCGCCAGGGGGCGGCAAGGAGCAGGCGCAGCGCCGTGCGCCGGCGCGAGGGGGCGACAGGGCTCCGCGGCGGAGTGGCCCGCGGGGGGCGGGGCGAGCGGAGCGCTCTTGTATGGACAAGGGTGGAGCGGGGGAGGGGGAGGGCGAAGAGGTAAACGAAGCGACCTTGCCCAGGGTTGTACGGCGAGTAGTGAGTAGCAAAGCCGAGACCCTGCGGCTTCTTGGGAGGTACGTTCTCCAGCTGGAACACCACCGGCTTGTTCCACTAGAGCGAGACAGACCCGCGAGGGTGCTCTTGTCCGTCTCGCCCCTCACGCCTCCTTCTACAGGCCAGGCCCAGAGGGATTGTCCAGACGCGGTCCTGTGAGCAGTAGACAGCTGCAGCTCACATATGGGTCCCCCGACCCACACCACTGGAAGCGACGCCAGAGGACATCGTACAGCCTAGTCATTTTAGAGGAGGAAACCAAAACCCGCCAGATGAATGACGGAAGCGGTATAGACAGGGCCAGTACTTGAACCCAGGCCCTCTGACTTTCAATCCTGCGTACTCCACCGGCGCTGCCTCTCAGAGCGAACGTCAGTATTCTGGCGATATGCGCTATCTGTTGTCATTTAATTAATAAGCTTTGTGGCCAGCCCCGCCTTCGATGATCTACGATTCACGCGTGAAGAATGGAGTGGCAAAGAACGTTCTGGATAATCCGGTCTGCCCTGACTCACTCAGCGCGGCCCCTCCGTCACAGATGTTCTAGGGAAATGAATTAAAGCTAGGAGACAAATAATACCGACGGATAGACCCCGGCCCCCGCTTTCCCGTGCCGGAGTGCACAGTCAGGCGCACTGTCGGGACGTGATAGAAGACGCGGCAATAAACAAGATACTGCATTATTTAATGAGGATTCTTTACAATACCCATTTCCGAAGCATTCCCGAGCAGCTGGATCCTTTAGCTAACGCGTATCTGAGGAAATATTATCTCAAGTGCTTAGATGAAGCGATAAAGGAAGATTCAAGGGGCATTTAGTTAAAAAAAATAATAATTTTGCTAAGGCTATGAGACGGCTTAGCGACTAAGGAATCGAGAGAATTGGAGAAGAGTCACCAAGACAGAAAACCATAAATCACATACAGAGAACTCCAGAAATACGGAAGTTAGAGTACATCCGTGTAAATATGAAACCAGGCTGGAGGTGTAGAGAGGAAGGAAGGAAACAAGCATTTATTAAGTGCCTACTATGGGTCAGGTACCATATTAGCACTGCACTTTACGGATATTTCATTTGATCCTCACCTACCTCCTGGGAGGTAGGTACTAGTATTACTCCCATTTCACAGTTGAGGAAACTGAGGCAGACGGGTTAACTTGCCTGGGATCACAGAGCTAGTAAGTCTATTTGACAGATTTGAACAGAGGTCATCCTGACTCCAGCAGCTCTCTATCCACCCTACTAGCTAGCTGTCCAGATTGAGCTATGCCTTTGGAATAGAAGAATCTTGAGAGCCTAGGGGTTGGGGGTTGGGAGAGTTCCTGCAGTTTTAAGATAATGTGCTACCTGTTCCTGTAGCTGCGTCATGGTTCACATGATGTTCTAGTTTGAGGGGTGGACTACGGTCCTCATAGAGTAACTGAAGTTGGAAAGTGTGGTTAAAGGATCCAAAGCCCACCATCATTCAGGAGCCTTCCCAAGAGTGAGAAGGGTACTGCAACCAAGGCTATGAACTTTCTCCTAAGGATCTGCTTAGGGTAATCCCAAATCAAGAGGGAGATTTCTTGATAGCATTTCTTCTGGGGTCAGAAGAAGAATGTGGAAGCCTTGGACAAAATCATCAGACTAGAGCAGGGCTGTCCAAAATGGGGCTGCAGTGTGATTTATGGGGCCTGCGTACAAACATAGAAATTTACATAAATGCTTTAGTAAAGGAAGCCGAGCTCCACAGAGCTCACATGAAAATGGCAAATCAAAATATATTGTCTGTTGTTTCAATAAAAACCTAAGGTTGGACAGCCCTGGACTAGAGAATTAACCTAGGGAAATATTGTATATAGCATAATTTAGCGAGTTACTGAACCTTATTCACTCCAGCGTTTAGAGGTCAGTATGGGTCTTCTTTCCTTCTCTCACCCCTGAGAAAGATAAGTCCTCTAAGTTTTAGGAGACATTTTCATGAGTTGCTACCACCAAACTAATGTATTACCTGATCACCTCTGCTAACGATCCTCTACCACGATAGCTATTAACAAGTAACTGATCCTGCCTTGTCCTTGAATCTTTTCTCCTTGGAAGAACCTATCAGAGCCTCTCTATATTCTGCTAGCATAACTTTCAACAACTCAAGGTAATCTGCTTACCAAAATAAAGAATTAGGAGTAATTGAAGCATACTATTGTTACTTCAAGTGCTCTTCTCCTTGAACATGTACCAAACACTGATAAGTGCTGGTGATGCATATACAAAAGAAAGAAAGTCCGTGTTTCCAAAGAGCTTATGTTTGAATAGGAGGATACAACACTTATGAGAGAGTGGTGGCCAGGGACTTGTTTTGGCAAGTGGAACCATAGAAGAGTCAATCGACAAGTCTTCTTCAGAAGCAGTGCAAGTTTTGGTCTGATTACCTCTCCAAGGGGTGAGAGTGATTGTGGGGGATACATACATAGGTTTAATGACAAAGAGATAGCTAGGGTGAACAATCAGATGGGATGTCTGAGGCTGGCTAGATAAAATGGGACATGTGAGTTGGTGCTGACTTGGGGCAGGACAGACCCAGAACATCTGTTCCAAAGGTGAATGGATTATGTAATTTGGCATGATCCCAGGTGGTCAAATGCTCCAGAGGGATCGGGAAAAAATACATTAGTAATCTGGAGAATAATAATGGGCTAAAGAAAAAAGCATTAGGTGCTAGATTCAGGGCACCTAAATATGGTGATTGCAAATACCTTTTGAGAGAACATAGGGCTGTCGATCACAGCAGGGCAAAGTCTCATTTTTACCCCCAGCTCATGGCACATCATAGGCACTTAGTAAATGCCTGGCCGGTTGATCGCTGGCTTACCAGCAAAGAAAATAAATTTCCCAGAGAGGACGGCAAGAAGATAACCCTGAACCAAAGTCACAGGATTCCCTAAGGGCAATTCAGGGGCAGAGAAGCAAGAGGTTTGAGGGTCATGGCTTATACACATATAAATGATACCAGACAGAAAGAGGGTAAAGAAGAGATCTAGTCATAGAGTTTTAGGAGATCATTTTCAACTGTGAGGGGTTAAGCCTTCAAAGTTGGACCATAATAAGCAGATGACTGGTCCAACTCCGAAGGCTGAAAGACAGAGATGTTTAGGTAAGGGGAAGTAAAGTGGAGTTAGAAAAGGCATTGCCGGCAAGAAGATGGCCTGCACAAATGCCCAGGAGGGTGCAGGATAGGAACAGCTAGTAGTCCAGTTTGATTAGAAGGTAAAATGCACGCAGGGAGATGTGTAAGACCAGGACAGTAGGATGGAGCCACAATGTGCAATGCAGTGTTGTAAATGTCACGATAGATCTTGTATTTTACTTTATAGCAGGGAACTATTAAAGTTTTAAGAAAGTGAGTCAGAAGGACAAATTTAGCAGGCATGCAGTATGAAGAACCTAAAAATCAGGGACCAGTTAGAATACTGTTAGTCTAGATTAAGGGTGGGAAACCTGCAACCTCCAGGCCACATATTGGCCCGCTAGGTCCTCAAGTGAGACCCCCTTAATAAAAAGATTTGTTCTGTAAAACTTGGACTCAGTGAAAAGGCTGCCAAGGACCTAGAGGGCCACAGGTTCACCACCCCTGGTCTAGATGAATGCCTGAACTAGGGTGGAGGCAGTTAGGAATAATTGAAGAGGTAGATCAGTAGAAGCAAAATGACAGGATTTGATAATTTAGGAAGAGATGACTTAATAGCAATAGTGTGACCTACATGTCATACATTAGCATTTCTAGCTAGGAACCTATCACTCCTTACTGTAAGTAGCTCAATAGGCTCTGCCAAGTTTCCCACGCAGGATTCCAGAAAATACCTAGGACAATGACTGGCCTCCTCTTGGAGGGCCAAACAAATTAAAATCCAGCACCTAGTACACAGCCTTGGCCATAAGACACACAACTTTAACTTAAAGGGAAGGTCAAAAATAGCTCTTAAGGAATAGGAACCCAAAGTTTAGGTATGAACCAGGAGTTGAGGTGCCAAATCCTAGGAATTCAAAAATGTTCTTTCTCCCCAAAAAAGATTATGTATCTCTAAATGATACTATCTTTTGGCTGTAGTAATCAATATATTGCTATCAGTATTAGCTACAGGACAAGTACAATAAGCCATTATGTTTCTTTAAAGTTGATACAATACTGAGTTGTATCAGGAAATGGAAAATCATACCACACAGACCCATAAGCCTTTATTTCACACAGGTTCACACAATTAACACCATAAATCAGCCATGTCTAACTCACAAAAATTCCTGCTGGAATAGGAAGAGAGACTAGAAGTTGAACAGATGGTATATCAACTAGTGAGGGATGAGCCCAGACTTAGACCTTTCAGTGATATATTTATTTCTTGGCTTTAAGTTTTATGAAAAATCAGGATATGGGTTCCTTGAATGAATTCCTGATGAATAAATCAGGAATTTTTATTTCTCCTTCAACTCTTAATTATATTTCATTCCCTCTATCAATTCTAAATAAACAGGCACCTTAATGCTAACAATGATACTGCCTGTTCGTGCCCCATATCTGTTCAGGGTGGCACTGCCAGGAGACATTTATAGTCCCTAATTCAGAAGGAACAGTCCAGACTGACTATATTCAAGGAACTTTTCTGCATCACTATAAAATAAAAGCCCCTGTGGTCTGATCATAAATACAAAGATCATCCATCTGCCCTTCAAAACCAGTCTGAGTCCCAGGGCAGGAATCGTTTACAGAGCGCTGAAAGAAAAAACTGTATGAAATAGAACTGAGCCAATTTCACCTTAGCAAGTAGAAAAAGCTGTCCAGAAATTGAAGACAGGTGACTTTAAAATAAGTAATACTGTTATAATAAACAGCTATTTGGGTTGGTGTCTTTCTCCTGTGGTAGGTCTAAGCCTTTTGAGGGAGAACTATTACTTATTACAAACTTTATCTCCCTCAACACAGTAGGTATTTAGTGTCTGTTGAAACAGGCAAGGAGTTACTCAGGTCTGTTCCACTTCTCTTGTATCCTTTCTCTGCACCTCTCATCCCCAAAGGAATACGTATATTTCTTAGAAATTTGGATTTGAAATGCTACTCTTGGGAAGAAAGCTGAAAATAATAGCAGAGCCCACAGGAACAGAATGACTGATTCAACCAACTGGAGTGTACACAGCTGGTCAATCTAGTTACCATAATTGAGAGATACAAAAAACATATAAATTCATAAACATGTAGTCCATGTTTATTTCCAGGTCTGCCAAGGAGAAAAGTACACAGATCATTGGAAGGGCAAGAATTTCAAGGTCACTGTATCCTAACTCTAAGCTAGTTAGGACTAGGTGGCAGTTTTGAAAATGATTTATACCACAGTCTAAAAAAGATTAATTATGCAAGATATAGCTAATTGCTTTGCAAAAATAGTAACACAATTTTATTTGTGTTTTTGCAAATGGAACCATGTTTCTATGGTACAAAAAAGGTGCCCTGCTTTCAGAAGAGTAAGATGTGCTACTTCTTTCCTTCCCCCCAAAATTGATCGTTCTTGCTGCTTACATAAAATGTCAGAGGTAGGTTAGCTAGCAGGAATCCAACACCTGCTTGGATAACCACAAGAAAGGAAAAACAAGTCAGCTGTCATCTTCAAGGATCTCAGGATGCTCCTTCCAGAAAGCGTCACCAATGATATCACAGTGTAAAGCTACTGGTTTCGTCCTTGTCCGTGTCACTTCAACTTTTTTTTCTTCTGTTTCTCCTGGAAGCTTGATTTCCTTTGATGTAACTTCTTTAATCTAAAAATAACAATTTATTAAATTATACGAGATTATCACAAACTGGAAAGATACCACCAATCTCTCTCCCCAACCACTCCTAGGTATTAAAAAGTAGGCAAGAAGATTGTGTCTGTAGTTTAAAAAAAAGATTACATTTTACCCCAGTGGAGTTTTATTTAACAGCTTATATTTTCAAAGTACTTTAAAGTTAACTTGCCCAAGAACACATAGCTAGTAACTGTCTGAGCTAGGATTTGAATCTGAATCTGTCTTCTGATTCCCACTACAAACCTTATAGAAATGTTTTGTTGACTTACAGATTTACATGAACATTGGGCAAAAGGCCTAGTTCTGGTTAGCCTCGGGAAAAATTACTTCGTTTCTCAGAGGCTTAATAAAATGGAATTATTCCTCATGTTCCTTCTAGGTCTAAAATTCTATGATCTAAATTGCATGAGATGGGCATTCCACACACTAACATTCAGACTGATTATAGAATATAGACTAGTCAGCATCTTTTTTCTTATGAACACCCTTTTATGTACTTACAGGTAGTTATAAAGAGAGGCCCAGAATTAGCAGTCAAGAAGAAAGTTTTAAGCAGTTACTAAGTTTATGAAAAACACAGAAGCTGATCGGAAGCTGTGGTCACTCCTTTATCCCACCCCATCTGAAATCATACTTCCTACCTTTTTCCATATGAGTACAGTTCCTTTCCTATACATTGGTGGTTC
Source organism: Phalanger gymnotis (assembly GCA_028646595.1). Taxonomy (NCBI): domain Eukaryota; kingdom Metazoa; phylum Chordata; class Mammalia; order Diprotodontia; family Phalangeridae; genus Phalanger; species Phalanger gymnotis. The sequence continues at coordinate 46,079,066 of CM053625.1, read as the reverse complement.
ATTATTGTAGTTGATGTTGTATTCAGAAAACAAAATTTCATTCTTATCTGCAGCAAGTGTTCCCTAGGATTAAAAAAATACACAATGTTTTTTATATACTCCTTAACCCCTGATCTATGCCAATAAACTAGTAAAACAGTAAGAGGAAGGGAGATAAAATTTTAAAATGCTTTAAAGATTTTTATCTGTAATTATGAAATATTTTAAATTACAGTTCAAACCATTTCAGTTTCTAAAATCATAAAACTCACCATCTGCCATCATCAAACCAGTGGTTTCACAAGCCAAAATAGTGACCCAAGGATAGAAGAAGATATAAATGGTAACCTCTCTTACTGGTGTGAGGGACAAGACTAACGCTTACCTTATCAACAAGAATTTATACACCTGCTACCTTCCAGGCCCTATGCTAGGTTCTGGGGGTACACACAAATGCCAAGAATTAACAATCCTTACCCTTAAAAACCTTATAAACTAACCACATTATAATTGGCTTTATTAGATCTGGCCCTGCATTGACTTGATCATGAGATCATAGGTTCAGAACCAAAAGGATCTTTAGTAGAGGCCATCTCATCAAATTCTTTCATTTCATAGATGAGGAAACTGAGGCCCAGAAGTTAAGTGGTTTGCCCAAGATCAATGTCAGAGCCAGGATGTGAATCCAGGTGCTCTGGCTGCAAAGCTGGAGCTCTTTTCCACATTATCTTGTGATGCATCATAATGTGGATGCCACTGACCTGTGTTATAATAGCATACTATAACAGAGTCTTTTCAAATAACATGTAACCTATTGAAAAGCCTCATTCAAAAAATGTTAGTTGGCTTTCAAAAACATATAGTGTTCTCTATTATCTTGGAAGTATCTGTGGCACGGTGAAAAAAGTACTAGCCTGAATGCCAGGAGACCTATATCCTAATTCCAGCTTTATCATTATGCTGCCTTGGCCCTTCCTGGGCCTCCATTTCTTATTCTTTCAAATGAAGAGAGTGGACTAGATGACTTCTATGTCCTTTTTACCTTGATACTCTGATTTTCTGGCCTATCAAAAGACAAAAAACAAAATTAAATCAACAAGCAAAGAGTACCTGTAATCTTTCTTGAGCTTGTGCTGGTGTTAATTTAGATCGTTGTATCAGCATCCAGAAAACTGTGTTATAAAGATTATTAATGTGACCTGGGAAGAAAAAGTTCAAAAATGTATATGCAACATTCATAGTCCAAAGAAATCACTTTCCTATCAATTCCCCTCCCCCAACCCCTGAAGACACTTTATACTTACTTCAGATGGAGAGCTAAGAGACAATGAGTTGTATGTGTGTGCATGCACATTTTAAAGTGTGACATATTTTTAAAATATACGTATAAATATGTATTTTATAAGTTCAATGCACATGTAGAGTGCGTACTATCTGTAAGATGAGTGTTAATATTAGTGGACAAATCTTTGTTTTCAGTTACTTTTATTATTATTCTTTTCACTCAGATTAATGTTAATTGAAAAATACCTTAAGGGAACATTTCCAAAGTTATGTGATTTAAATTCCTACTTTTTTCTAAGTTCCTCAGAAGTTAGTCAAATGAATAGTCAAAAATAGTTTGTATTAAATAGCACACATCCTTGGAATTTCATTGTTTTTAAAAATACTTACAATCTGCTTGTCGCCAGCTGAGATAGTCCTTTAAGGTCTGGTTGCTAGGATACACCACGACTCTTCCATCAAAGGCTGGAGGATATAGAAGGTCCTGGTCCTTAAAGTAATCCTTCCAATAAAAGACATAGCTGGAGGCAAACTGAGAAGCCACGTTTGTCATAAATTTACTTGTAAGTACAAAGAAAGGACAGAGAGGGAAAACATATTAATATTTACATAGCATAGGGATGGTGGGGTACAATAAAGAATTTACAACTATTTGGTGACAATAATTGTAATACTTAGTTCCCAGGGAAAGTGCCTCCCACTGCCTTCATACATTGAGCAGTTTCTTGAACTCAGGGGCACTTAATAATGTCCATTAAACTGAATTATTATTATTATTTTTCTCTACAGTAATTTGATTCAAGCAAATGCATTCAGTATTTATTATGTAATAGGGTGGCTAGGTGGCGCAGTAGATAGAGCACTGGGCCTGGAGTGAAGAAGACCTAAGTTCAAATCCTGCCTCAGACACTTCCTAGCTGTGTGATCCTGGGCAAATCACTTAACCCTATGTGCCTCAGTTTCCTCTTCTGTAAAAGAGCTGGAGAAGGAAATGGCAAACCGCTCCAGTATCTTTGCCAAGAAAACCCCAAATGGGGTCACAAAGAATCAGACGTAACTCAACAACAAGAAGCACTGTGGTAGGTGCAAAGGATACAAAGACCAAAAAAAAATTTTTTTAAAGTTCCTATCCTTAAGGAACTTACATTTTACAGAGTGAAAGAACATACAAACAGATAAGAATGTACAAACTATATGACAATAATTGGGGGAAACTAGCAACTGGTGGGATTGGTCTCACTTGTGAAGTGGCATGGAGTTGTATTTTGTAGGAAGCCACACTGGTAAGATGAGACAGCAGCACTCTGGCACAGGGGGTAACCTATGCGAAGGTACTGAGGTGGGATATAGAAGCAAGCAGACCCAGGTGAAGTAACCACCTTTATGGTATTTAAACACCAGAGGAATCTGATGCTATAGGCAAGAGTGAGCCATTTGAACAATGACATTTTCAGGACTGTGCTTCAGGAACTTCAATTTGCCATCTGTGGAGGATGGATTTGAAAGGGGAGAGACCGGAAGAGAGAACAACAATTATGAGACTTCTGAAATATCAAGTTAGAAATCATACTATGGTAGTAGTTCTATTAGAAGAGAGAAAAGGAAGAATGTGCTAAATCATGGACCATTGAACTGGAAGGGATCTTAGAGCTCCTTTAGTTCAAACCTCTCCTTTTCCAGAAGGAAACGGAAACCCAAAAGAGAAGTTAACGTAGCAAGGACATAGGGCTGATAAAGACGGGACTAGAACTTAAATGTCCTAATGCATAGTCTAGTACTTCCCCACTATACCATAATGTCTTAAAGGACAAATATGTGTTTTGAAAAGGAAAACTATCTTTAGCTTTAAAAAGTCTATGTAACTGGCAATTTATCTGAGATTGCTATACCCCAAACTTCTAGTCCTTTCAAAGAGGGGCTATGTAGTCTACGTGTGTGGTCTATGTAAGAGCTAAGTAGAGCTCTTTATCAATTTCACACTGCTTCATTTCTAGTCCCTGGGAATCTAGAATCCCAAATCAAACTAGAAATCAAGACTCCGGTAGGAGAGGAAAAGATAAAAACAAATAGATACAAGGAAGAGGAAATGCTGAAAAACCTATGATTAAAGTAAAAGGGGTGACATCTGTCTTGACAAAAATAGCTTAGGTGATTTAGGAGAAATTACCTGGCTCTTCTTCTAAACCAATTGCTCTTCCGTTTGAATACAAAGCTATATTCATCACTTTGTCCATACGCCATGACGATATCTTCTAGTTGTGTCATTACAGTCTGGGCACATTGGGTCATCAATTCCAGGGCTCGGCTATCATTGGGTTTTGTAAAGTTGTGTTTTTCTGCAAAACTTCATTGCGGGAAGGAGGAGAAACAAAGGTAAGTTTTATGAAGGAAGTTAAGCAAAGATAATATAATGTAATAGCAAAAACAGCAACACTGCAAAGGCCTAGTAGCGTGATGGGTTTACAATCAGGAAAACTACATTACAAGCTGTGTGACCAAGGGAAAGTCACCCAAACATCTGTGATTCAAGGAACATTTTAAATGCCATATTAAAGACTATCAAATGACAGTACTTTATTTCTTCACTTCTGTCTCCTCAAGGGCCTTTCCTGCTCTGACTAGGAAAAGGAAATGAGGCTTTCTTCCACGACTCCATCTTGCCTTCAGTTCTACACCACATTTATTCTCCCTTGTCCCTCTCTCCTTAAGTATTCTGGCACATCTGGACAATTTGTAGACTAACACTCTGCAAGCATGGGTGTTTAATAAATATTAAATGATATAATAAACATTAGAAACCACTTATTCTAACCTCCTCAGTTCAGAGGAGGAGCTTAAGTCCCTAAAAGTCACTTGACCTCAAATAAAAGTAATATGTGGCAGAGCCACATTCAAACTCTATTTCTTTGCCTTTCGTGGGGGCAGGGGATCCTCTACTTTCCATATGCCACGCCCTCAAAATCCTAAACAGATTTTTGGGTGATATTTAGATAATGTAGATGCAGAGGATCATTTAATTAGCCAGTTGCAAACCTGAGGGAAAAGATATCATGGGAGGGGGGTGTACTTTGCCACCAGCTCTCCGGGCTGGCCATTATCGCGTCAAGCTTACTTTCAAGAAAGACTACTTTCACAACTCCTGTTCCTATCGATTTAAGATCTGCAAAGCCCTCTCTCCACGACACTCCCCCGTTCCCTTCCCCAGGTGGCTAGTTAAAGGCGTGCTGGACAACACCGCCCCCTCCAACTCCAGAAAGGAAAAGATGGCCCGAAGTAGTTACAGTCACTTTCCCCGAACCACACAGCAAGTAACTGGCAGAACTGGAACCCAAGGCTTCTAAAGGCCAGGGCACTCTTTTCACGAGAGCTGAAATCGTCCTCTCTTTAAACTTCCGTAAAGGCCAGGCTCCACGCTTTTGGCCGCCTTTCCAGGGCGTGAGAGTAGGGGACGCTTCCCTCCGCAAGCTCATTGGCTGCGGGCTTCCCCTGGTAACAGGGAAACGGAAATGGATAGCTGGGAGGGAAAGGAAAGGGGGAGAGATGGGACCCGCCCCGGAAGTGCATGCGAGCCACGCGAACCCCTGGCTGGGCAGTGCTCTCACCGATGGAAGTTCCTTCCGTCCAGTCGCACCACCACCCAGCAATGGGCTAGGCATGTGTCATCCGTCTCGAAATCCCGAACGTACTCGAATTTGCTCTTCGCCATAGCGACCCTGCTGCTAACGGAGACTCTACGGCAAGAGGGAGCAACGGCCCAACAGACACGAGAGGCGACTATGGCAGTGTTTATAGCGCACATTTCCGGCCGGGGGAAAGGAAACGCCCCGCCCCGGAAGTGTCTGACCTGGCTCCTCTAGCCCGCCTGGAGGACCTTCTTCTCGCTCTACCTTTCCCTTTCACCTCCCAGTCCTCTGTTTCTCCAGTCTGGTCCCTGATCCCTCACTAGGCATGAGGGTGGGGATAGGGATTTCCATTTCCTCTCTCTAGGCTTTCTCACTAGCCACTTCACTTTTTATTCAGAAATCAGACTCACGAAAGTCTCTGCTAGCTTCCTCTTGGCCAAGTTTCTCATCCTTTTAGGTCCAGTTTGTTAAGGGGTTTCCTGAACTTATCTTTTTGAGTTGCCATATTTTCCAGAATCACTGCACCCAGAGCATGCCAAAGGACGAAGCTCCTCCTGAGCCGACATAATTAGTTGTTGCACCCCAAGCTGGATTCCCTGTGTGTCCTTGGGAGGCAGGATAGGCGCCAGCCAGGCTATGCCAGCCTGGGATAATTCTTGCGCCGCTGGGGTCCTCTGCAGAGGAGCAGACCCTCCTATCTTCATAGGCTAGTAGCTCCTAAGGGAAAAGAATGAGACTTTTGCCATCACCTTTCTCCTCCCCGTAGCGGGTGGTCATGTCTTTTTTCCCACCTTTACTGCTCGGTCCCCCTTCCCACGTCACGCCTCCTCCCATCATCCTGCTATTATAAAAATGTGAACTTTTGCAGAGACTGGGAACTCCTTGGGTTCCACATGCATGTTCATTTCAATTGTAACAAACCTGGTTTTCACCTAAGTCTGGTGACGTGATTGCCTGTTGACAAATTCAGCAAACATTTAACTGTCTCTTGTGGACAGGGTGAGGGGTTGGGGGAATTGGGTAACACAGAGAGGACACAGCCCCTGCCCGTGGGAAGTTTCAGTTTAGTATCGATCCGAACGTGCCTCAGATGCTAGCTGTGGGATCCTGGGCAAATCATATAGTTTCAGAAACTCAGTTTCCTTACCTGCCAAATGAGACTAATAATACATACACAACACCCTTCGCAGCATTGTGAGAAAAAAGAGCCTTGAGAGTATGAGTTATTATGTAGCCGATTGATACAAGGACTATAAGAGTCCAGGCATAGGGTTAATGAAGTATTTGAGGAGGGAGAGAATGTTTCCAGCTAGAGTTGTTGGGAAAGACTCCCTGGAGAAAGTGGCACCTGAGTTGTCGTGAAGAAAGGGAGGGGCTTTAGCCGATCACTGATAGGATAGGGGTGGGGAAGATGACATTGGTTCTTTTTACCCACCTGAGACAATCTTGGAGAAAGCAGCATAAGAAAGGGGTTGGAGGATAGCTTGGGGTTGAGGTTAGCTGGCGTGTTGAAAACATAGTGGAATCACAAATTTAGAGCTAGAAGGGATTTTATAGGCAGGTCATTGAGTTCAATTCTCTCATTTTGCCGAGGGAGAAACACAATGAGAAAAGTTAAATGACTTGCCCTGCTATATATCTGGTAAATGTGAGGCAGGATTCAAACTCAGGGCTTTATGACTCCAAGCCTAACACTCTCTGTTAGACTCTATGTGCCATGTCTTCAGAGTTTAGAAGTTTAAGGGAGCTTGGACTTAGTGGCTTACAGGCAGCTTGATATAGGGAAAAGAGTACTGGATTTGAAATTAGGAGAAACCCATGTTTGAATCCTACTCTTGACTGTGGGGTCATAGACAAGTCAAAACCTTTATGAGCCTCATATTCCTATTTATAATAGGGGGTTGATGTAGACACCTATCTTATAGGGCTATTGTGAGGGTCAAAAGAGATGATATGTATTAAAGTACATTGTAAACCTGAAAGTGCTAGATAAATGGCAGCTATTATCACCTAATCCAACCCCCTGGTTATATAGAGGAAGAAATAGAGGGAAAATGACAGGTGTCTTCCTCAACTCCCCACTATCTCTCACCACCCATAGCCAATCTGTTTCCATGGCTGGTCTCTCCAATACAACCCTTTTTCTCCTCTGACATTGCCACCACTCTGGTGCAAGTCCTCATCATTTCACAAGGTGGACTATTGCAGTAGCCTACTGGTATATCTGCCTGCCTCAAGTCTCTCCCCACCCCAATCTATCCCTCCATTCACTCACTAAAGTGATTTTCCTAATGTGCAGGTTCAACCATGTCACCCCATACTCAATAAACTCCAGTGGCTTCCTCTTGCCTCGAGGATCAAATACAAAATTCTCTGTTTGTCCTTCATAACCCAGTTCCCTTTTACAGTCTATTTATACCTTACTCCCTACTTCATACTTTTCAATCCAGTGACACTGGCCTCCTTGCTGTTCCATGAATGAGACACTCCATCTCTTAACTCTGGGGCGTTTCCCATACCTAAAACATTCTCCCTTTCCATCTCTGCCTACTAGCTTCCCTTGCTTCTTTAAAGTCCCAACTAAGATCTCATCTTCTACAGGAAGCTGTTCCTAAACCCTCTTAAACTGTGAAGTGCCTTCCCTTCTCTTATTTCCTATTTACCCTGTACATAGCTTGTTTGTACATTTTTATTTACTTGTCTCCACCATTAGATTGTGAGCTCCTTAAGGACAGAGACTGTCTTTTTCCTCTTTTTGTATCCCCAGAGCTTAGCACAATGCTTGACACATGCTGTTGTTCAGTTGTGTCCAACTCTTTGTGGCCCTGTATGGAGTTTTCTTGGCAAAGATGTTGGAGTGGTTTGCCATTTCATTCTTCAGTGGATTAAGGCAAACAGAGGTTAAATGACTTGCCCAGAGACACAGAGCTAGTGAGTATCCAAGGCTGGATTTAAACTCAGGTCTTCCTGACGCCAGGCCTAGCATTCTATCTATTTTAGCTGTGTCCAGTATATAGTAGGTGCTTAATAAATATTTATTGACTGATTAATAGGTAGAAGAGCCAGGGTTTTTATCCTGGTCCTCGACTTTAAATAGAATAGGGATCTTATTTATTACCATCTATTATGGATAATGCCATATGTCTGTATATATGTGTGTATATACATTTATATACATATGTACACATATACGTACACACACACACACACACACACACACATATACTGTAGAATACTAACCTATGGACCATTTGGCCTTTCCATCTGACTTGTGACTGAAAAATTTTGTGTGAGCAGTTTCTCTCAATGAGCTACTTGAAAGCAAAGACTGCCTTATATAGAATAAGCACTTAAGCCTTTTTTATTCATTCATTCATTCATTATTTGATAGACAATGGGGAATCACTAACAATTTTTTTAAAAAACAGGGGTCTAATATGATCAGAACAGTGCATGGCTTGAGCAGCTTGGGAAGGATGAGCCAGATTGGAAATAGACTGGAAATTCATACCCTTTTCCCTTCTGTTCCTTTTGCTTAGTGGAATGGAGTTCCTCTGCTACCAAATGTTGTCATAGGATTTTGGATCTAAAATGAGCTCCTTTGTCCAATGCCCTTATCTTCTAGATGAGGAAACTGAAGTCTGGGAAGAAGTAACTTGTCCAAATGCACAGCTAGGTAGCTGGGACTAGAAGCCAGATTCTTTGACTTCTAGTGCGAGGCTCTTTCTCATCCTCATCTTTCCCTCCATGGACACCAAGGTACTCAGGAATCTTTTAATAATTCCATGAATCTAAAAATAATAATTCTTTCACTATCTGGGCTCACCAGTTCTCCTAGAGCTATGATGTCTGTAGAGCCTGAATTTTCTGACATAATCTTGATTTCAAAAGGAGATGTATTTTTTAAAATAAATTTTATTGATATCTTTTGTTTTTACATTGTCAACATTTCTCCCAGTATTTCCTCCCTGTTCCTCCTCCCAGAGAGTTTTCCCATATGTACTGTATAGCAATTGTTTTTTTTTTAAAAGAAAAGAGGAAGAAAAATGTTTATTAACTGACTGTTGCAGCAGCTTTCTTCTCTCGATGATTTCCTTGGAGGAAAAAGATGTACAAGGTGTCCCAAAGACACTTCCTAAACTCTCATTTCTTTGGTCTCGATGCTAAGACTTATGGGACATCCTGTAGTTTTAATTAGGCTTTGAACAACTAGGATCCTTTGTCAGACCATGTATCCCATTTTTCTGAAAATACAGTCACTGTAGCTATAGAACTTGTACCACTCATTTGACACTTGTTCTGTCTTATATTTGTAGTATAATTTTAGCAATATCTGTGGGTCTGTGATCTTATGAATATGGGGCCTTTTCTCTGTTTGTCCTTTTCAATCTGTGAGACTCATCTATATCCTCTAGCAAATCCTCCAAGATTGAGGCCTTCCTCCAAGTCTTGTAATTTTCTGTGGGCATCAATGCAAACTATCCATCTGTTATTCTTACATCTCATAACTGCCCAGTTCACCTCAGCTCCTTTATTCATCATACATTCAATATTCAGCAATCATTAACAAAGACCATACTATATGCCAGGCTCCATGCTTGACCTTGGGCATACAAAACCAAAAATTAAACAGTCTCTGTTTTCAAGAAGCTTATATTCTATTGAGGGAAAACAAAGAGTATACCCCCCCAAAAAAATCTGAAACATACAAAGCAAACACAAAGCAACTTCTGGGATTAGGGGGAATCAGACAAAGGACAAAGAAATAGGACAAAGATCTAATAAGATAAAGATGTAAAAGTTTTAAATTTAATGGAGTAGTAAACTTCACTTTGAGAAAAGAGAGAGAGAGAGAAAGAGAGAGAGAGAGAGAGAAAGAATGACTTTCAAATGTTTTTATTAAGAACAATGACAGGGAGAAAATTGAAAATGGCAGAGTAGGTCAGAAAATTTCAAGCTCTCAAGATTTTCCCCCACAAAAGAGTTAAAATAGCACCTTAGGGTTTTAACAACAAGCGGCAAGCCCTGGGGTTAGTTGGTTTGAGAGGCTGCCTTGGCCCCAGCGACAGGAACTTTTCACCCTGGGACAGTGAGGGGGAGTTGGGCATTTGAGCCCAGGAAGATTGAGGGGACCTCTACTGACAAGGAACCCCAGATTCAGCTGTACCAGGAAGAGCAGTGGGGTCAAGAAGGAACCAGCACACATCTGGTCAGTGCAGAAGCAGTGGGGCAGAAATCCCCTCACTGTGGGCACTTACGGGAGGTTGAAGGTTATCTTTGGTTCCAGGCTGGAGGGGAGAACTGAAGATCTGCTGTGAGAGACACCATTTCCCATACCCCAGGTCTAGAAGTGATTACAAAAATCAAGCTATTACCACAAAAAATGCACAGGCAAAGGAGAAAGAATCCAACCATAGAAACCTATTACAGGAATAGAGATGACCAGGGTTCATCTTCAGAGGAGAATATTGAAGTAAAAAAAAAACCAAAGAGTAAACAAATGTCACCTGCCCAAAAAGAATTTATGGAAGATCTTAAAGAAGACTTTAAAAATCAAATGACAGAGATGGAGGAAAAACTAAAAATAAATAAGAATAATCCAAAAAAACAAGAGAGATATGAAAGGAAAGTCAACCAATTAGACAAGGAGATCCAGAATCTTAAGCAGGAAAATGACACCTTGAAA
>CM053625.1:46012896-46068394 GCA_028646595.1 Phalanger gymnotis | reverse complement strand
AATCTTGATAAAATAATACAAGAAATAATTAAAGAAAATTGTCCTGAAGCATTAGAACAAGTCAGGGAAGTAGAAATAGAAAAAAAAATCCATTGATCACTACTTAAAAGAGATCCTATGAGGAAAACTCATAGGAATATCATAGTCGAATTCCAAACCCCCAGCTCAAGGATAAAATATTAAAAGCATCAAGATTAAAACAATTTAAATATGAGGGTGCCACAGTCAGAATTACACAAGACATAGCAGCAGAGACACTAAAGGACTGCATATATTGGAACACAATATATCAAAGAGCAAAAGACCTGGGGCTCCGGCCAAAGATATCATACTCTGCAAAGCTAAGTATTATTTTGTTTGTTTGTTTGTTTGTTTGTTTTTGCAGGGGGGAAGGAAGGGCAATTGGCATTAAGTGACTTGCCCAAGGTCACACAGCTAGTAAGTGTGTCAAGTGTCTGAGGCCAGATTTGAACTCAGGTCCTCCTGACTCCAGGGCTGGTGCTCTATTCACTGTGCCACCTAGCTGCCCCCTAAGTATTATTTTGAATGAAAAAAAATGGACATTTGATAAACTTTCAGACTTGCAAGACTTTGTAAAAAAAAAAGTCCTTAACTTAATAGATGATTTGACTTACAAGAATGAAGAGAAACATAAGGTATATACCAAAGACTAATTATAAGGGATTCATGAGGAAGGACTGTTTACTTTTTATATAATGTAAAATGTATGTCTAAGATTCTTATTAATAACTGGTGAGCTCATAAGAGACTGGGGTAAACCTATGATATGAATTTTAAAAAGTAAAACCATTTTGGAACAGCTAAAAAGAGTAACTATTTTATATAAATGAGGTACAAGAGAAAGAAAGGATACAGAAGAATTAGATGGGGGAGAAGGGTTGATAGTTCTGGTAACTTACTTTCATTGGTAAGAGGGAACAATACATATATATTTAGAACAGTGTGAAAGTCTTCTAAATTTAGAAGAAATAAAATGGTAGGGATATGTGGGGGAGGACAAGGGAGAGATCTTTAAAGGTGAGAATGAGGAAATAGGTAAAAGGGGGGTATAGAAGAGTGTTTAGATTAATGGGAATGGGAGTATAAGGGAGGGATCTATGGAGGGGGGAAGGCAAGCAATAGGATGGCAAGGTAGTTGGTAGAGGAGGGGGGTAGGCAAGTAGTAGGAGGGCAAGGTAGCGGGTAGAAGTAAAGTAGAGGAGGCAGGAGGGATAGGAAACAAGAGATATGTACAAACATAAAAACAAAGATCAGGAGCAAAGTGTTTTTAGGAAGGTATATGTCTATATACGCATATATGTATGTATAAGTGTATGTATGTATCTGTATGTGTACGTTTATATCGATAAATGTATCTAAACTATATTGTAGCCTTCTGGGGGGTGGGGGAAGGGAAAAAAGAACAAAGTTAAAAAGTGCACAGCAGAGAACAAAAGAAAACATGAGGAAGCGAAGAGAAGATGGACAATTCTCAATACAAGGTATAAAATACAGGCTTTCTTGAAATGAAAATTTATTGTTACATATTTTGAATCCTCTCATGTTCTGCTGTGCACATGACATGCTTTTTTTCTTCCTTACTTTGTATTTAAGTTTCAATATTTAAGTTTATGATATGTTTTTGTTTCTTTTCTCTATTCCGTATTTGTGTTCTGGTAAAATAAATAAAAAAAGAACAATGACAAAAAGATAAGTATAAGATTAGCCCTATAAGGTTTGAACTAGTTTTCACCTCATGAACTAGTTAGACCAAACTTAAGATGAATACCCCTCCAGAACCGCCTTGGGAACGAGCTATTCCAGAATCTTCAAGGAAAATCTTTCTATGGATCAAATGACTACATGGGTCAACTAAGACCCAAGATGAAATAAATTGATTGAGTGTAGTTTAATCTATAACCTGACTTAGTTTATCTGTAGAGCCTGTTTAACCAGGTTTGTTTCCTTAAGGGATATATTCGATTAATGACTCTAAATTTGTTTAACTTTTATGGCACCGAAGGAAGCATGGGATTATACATTTGTCCTTTTTCTTCTTCTTAACATTTGTGATACATGTGGCCATATGTGTTCCTTCAGTGATCAGGAAATTTCACTGTATTGGGCAATACATTTGTTTCCTAGTACAAATCTAAGTCCCTTAACTTGGCCCCTGATGATCCATATGACTATGAGACACTGAGAAAAGTTTGCTACCAATCTGGTCCCTATCATTCATTAAGGAATTCTATCAACCTCATGATAAGATGAGCAGTGAAAGAGATACCTCTGCTGACTAAGGTTATTTCAAAAAACTTCTGTTGAAACTTTAGCCTAGCTCATTACTTCTGTGATTGTGCTTTTGCTAGTATAGGAATGCTGGACGTTAAAGCACCCAAATGGGGAAACTATGGGAAAACTTTATTGCATTGAACATAGCCCTGCCTGGCTGAGAAACCAGACCTGTTGCTCAGAGACCAGATTTGTTTAATGCTTAACTCCTGACTCTAGCTTATGCTGGCCCCCACCAAAACCTTCCACAGGAATCAAAGATGGATGATGTGTCCTTTCTAGAAACTGCCTCCATGCTGGCCAATAAGATGACTGTTTCCTTTTTCCTTTGTTTGAATCCTATGTAATACATAACACACAGACTGGGGGGAGTGGGCCACTCTTTTTTTTTTTTGCAGCTTTCCTCCTCCAACGACTTAATAAACTTCTTTCTAAATTATTTCAGTTCTGGATTTTGTTCTCTACCACGACAGTTAGTCAGAGAGAAGAGCAATTTCCTATAGACATAGAAATATTCCAGAAGCCCTGGTTTGTGGATGACATTGTATTGCATGAATCAAGATCTAGACTACTACAAGACCTTCTCAATGAGATCACCTGCAAAAGACGATCTCAATTTACAAGCCACAGAGGAAAAAGTTAAATGTATTAAGAATGTCTATTGTCCAGATATTTGCAGTGGCCTTTTAAAATGTTTATGCCCCCCCCCTCCTGAAAAAAATTGAAAGTGCTTCAAGTGTAAGGGCCCCATTTCATACCTCTTTGTAACCTTTTGAATGTAGAAGCCACCTCTTCTGTTCCCTCTCCACTCTCCAGAACAAGAGAAAAAGTGATTTCTGAACTCAGTAAAAATACAAGTATTTATTTCTAACTAACCACAGAGGATGCTTGTTTCCCTGTTCAGTTAAGGATGCTCTGTTCAGGCTTAACAGTGATATTATTTGGTGCTATTGAATGATTATTGTAATCAATCAATCACCAAGCATTTATTAAGCACTTACTAGGTCTCAGGAGCAATGCTAGGTGTTAATATCCTTGCTGAAAAATCCTCTTCTCACACCCCTTTGTGAATAACACTTTACATTTGTACGGCACTTTACTCTTTGCTATCATTTGGACTTAGTGATTAGGACTGACTACATACAAGGCAAACCTTTCACCTTTTTCTAATGAATTGCCTATTTGGTACACTCCCTTCAGCAACTGTTCCAAACTTGTCCTCATGGTTCGACTCTGCTTCTCCTCCCCCACCCTCTCAGAAGAGGACCTCACTTCATACCTGACTGAGAAAGTAGAGGCCATTTACCTAGAACTCCCGCTTCTTCTCTACTCTACATTCCAATACCTCTTGGCATTATTATTTATTTCCTCCTTCTTTGTTCCAGCCTCTGATGAAGAGGGGCACTTTTTCTGGCAAAGGACCAGACTCTAATTGTACTCTTGGTCCTATCTATACTCTTCCATTTTCTCTAACAGATTTTTGCTTTTGTCCTCAGTCTCTTATTCCCCACTGCCTACAAACACGCTGAAGACTACCTTGTTCTTAAAATAATAATCACAAAACAACCTCCTTCCTCTCTCATTTCTCATTATTTCACATTTCCCCTCATTTTCACAGCCAAACTCCTAAAAAGCTGTCTGTACTCCATATTTCTACTTCCTCTCCTCTTATTCATTTCAATCTTGTACAGCATAATTTTGGAACTCATCTCTCAACTGAAACTACACTCCAAAGATCCTTTAGTTGCCAAATCTGATGGTTTCTTCCTAAACATCATGTTTTGGCCTCTCTGCAGCATTTGACACGGTCGTGTTGAACATCCTCTTCCTCCTATACTCTCTCCTTTCTGGGTTTTTTCTTTTCTTTTTAAAATTCAATACTTTATTTTTTCCCAATTACATATAAAAACAATTTTAACATTCTTTTTTCAAATTTTGAGTTCCAAATTCTCTCCCTCCCTCCCCTTCCCACCTCATTGAGAAGGCAAGCAATTTGACAAAGGTTATATATGTGTAGTCATGCAAAACTCATATCCATGTAAGTTATGTTGTAAAAGAAAACACAGACAAAAAACCCAAGAAAGATAAAAAAGCAAAGAAAACTTCAAACTGCATTCAGACTCCACCAGTTCTTTCTTTGGAGATGGATAGCACCTTTCATCATAAGTCCTTCAGAATTGTCTTGGATCACTGTACTGCTGAAAATAGGTAAGTTATACACAATTGATCATCATACAATATTGCTGTTACCATGGACAATGTTCTTCTGGTTCTGCTCATTTTACTTTGTATCAGATCATGTAAGTCTTTCCAGGTTTTTCTGAGAGCATCCTGCTAGTCATTTCTTATAACACAATAGTATTCCATCCTAATCATATACAGCAACTTGTTCCAGCTATTCCCCAATTTATGGATATCCCTTCAATTTCCAGTTCTTTGGAACACCAAAAGAGCTATTACGAATAGTTTTGTGCGTGTGTGTGTGTGTGTATGTATATGTATATATATATATATATATATTTATCTCCTTTTCCTTTTTGTCTTATCTCTCTTGGATACAGACCTAGTAGTGGCATTGCTTGGTCAAAGGTATACATAGTTTTATAGCCCTTTGGGCGTAGTTCCAAATTGTTCTACAGAATGGCTAAATCAGTGTAGAACTTCACCAACAGTGCATTAATGTTTTGATTTTCCCACATTCCCTTCAACATTTAGCATTTTCCTTTTTTGTCATATAAGTCAATCTGACAGGTGTGTGGTGGTAGCTCAGAGTTGTTTTAATTTGCATTTCTTTAAGCAAGAGTGAGAAGGAATTATAATTTTTGTATGAACTGATATGATGTGTGTAATGAATATACTAATAATTTTGTTTTCTCGAGAGATGCCTTTCTGGCTCTGGAGTCAGAGCTCACAATGCAGCTTAAACTGATTAATCAAATCTGACAATGCTCGCAATCACTGGACCTTAAGTGAAGCAAATTAAAGGTTATAGGACCTTTTCCTGTCACAGAATTCTGGTTCTGTACTCTAGGGAAGGTGGTCATGACCCCCAAAGACTTGACTCTAGAATTGTTGTGTTGTGAGACTTGCAGGTTTCTCGTGGGAAACCACTAAGTAATTGTTTGTAATCTAGTTTCCTCCCTCCTTCCTCATTTGTGATTTAAGTATATAACCTCTGCTTTTACTTCAAATATGAGAACACTCTTCACTCCGAAACTGATTTATTAAACTACTTGATGACTGGCACTGCCCTCTCTAGGCTTGCTTTGTGTGGCTCAGAGCATTCTCGGGTTAGAGATCGGCTCAGTAAAAATCCTATCAACAATAGTGATTTAGAGCGTTTTTCATATGACCACACATCAATTTTATTTCTTCATCTGAAAACTGTGTTCATATCCTTTCACCTTTTATCAATTGGGGAATGGCTCTTATTTCTATAATTTTGACTCAGTTTTCTATACATTTGAGAAATGAGGTCTTTGTCAGAGAAACTCACTGTAAACATATTTTTTCACAGTAACGATTACCAATTATATATTTCCCTCTATTTTGTTTTCCCTGTTTATGCTACTCTCTCTCTTCTTTCACTCTGTCCATTCTTAAAATTGTTTTGCTTCTGGACTTTCACTTCTTATCATCTTCCTCTCCTACTCTTGTATGGAAAGATAGATTTCTACACCCAACCAAGTGTGTATGTTATTCCATCTTTGAGCCATGAGAAAGAAGAAACAAAAAAAGAGAGAAAGAGCATATAATATGTTTCAATCTATATTCAAACTCCATAGTCCTTTTTCCAGATGTGGATAGCATTTCCCACCATGAGTCTTTTGGAGCTGTCTTAGATCCTTGCATTACTAAAAGGAGGTAAGTCTATCAAAGTTAATCATCACACGATGTGGCTGTTACTGTGTACAATGTTCTCCTGGTTCTCCTCACTTCACTCAGCATCAGGTCATATAAGTCTTTCTAGGTTTTTCTGAAGTCTACCTGCTCATCATTTCTTATAGCACAATAGTATTCCATTACATTGATATACTACAACTTGTTCAGCCATTGTCCAATTGATAGACATCCCTTTAATTTCCAATTCTTGACCACCACAAAAAGAACTGCTAAAATTTTTGTGTACATTTGTATGATATCTTTGACATACAGACCTAGAAGTGGTATTGCTGGGTCAAAGGGTATGCACATTTTTATAGCCCTTTGGGCATAGTTCCAAATTGCTCTCCGGAATGGTTAGATTAGTTCACAAGTCCACCAACAATGCATTAGTGTTCCAATTTTCCCGCATCTTCTTCAGCATTTATCATTTTCCCGTTTTTTTTTCTTGTCAGCCAATCTGATAGGTGTGATGTGGTACGTCAGAGCTCTTTTGATTTGCATCTCTCTAATCAATAGTGATTTAGAGCATTTTTTTCATATGACTATAGCTAGCTTTAATTTCTTCCTCTGAAAACTGCCTGTTCATATCTTTGACCATTTATCATTTGAGGAATCACTTGTATCCTTATAAATTTGACTCAGTTCTTTGTATATTTTAGACATGAGGCCTTTATCAGAGACACTAGTTGTAAAAATCCTAGTCTGTTTTTCAAGGTGTTGTTTTCTTCAGTATTTTTTGTGCCTTCTTTACCAAGCTGTTGACTCTTTTTTCATGATTTTCTTGCATCACATTCATTTCTCTTTCCATTTTTCTTCTACCTCTCTTACTTGATTTTTAAAATCCTTTTTGAGCTTTTCCATGGCCTGGGGCAATTCATATTTTTCTTTGAGATTTTGGATGTAGGAGCTTTGACTTTGTTGTCTTCTTTTGATTTGTGTTTTGATCTTCCCTATCACCATAGGAACTTTCTATAGTCAGGATCTTTTTCTGGCGTTTGCTCATTTTCCAGTCTATTTCTTGACTTTTAACTCTATGCTAAGCTCCAAGTTTTTCGTGCAGCTGTTTTCAGAGGTAATTCTGGGGACCTACAAGTTTTTGGTTCTTCCACAGTGGTAGGATCTAGAGAGAGATGTGTTTACTGCTCTCCTGGCTTGTGCACTGGTCTGTGAGTGACCAGAAGCATTATTTTCCACCCTGAAACTGTGACCAGGGTCCTCATTCCCCTGGAGCTGCAAGCTCTGATATCTGGTGTTCTTCCTTGCCATGAGATAGAGACCTAGGACTGTCATCTGCTTCCAAGTATGGGCAATGCAACAGAGTTCTGCTTCCACTTCCTGAGAAGGGACCCCTGTAATCTCTTTCTGACCAGTTGTCCTACGCCCTTATAGTCTGTGGGCTGAGAGATCCAGAAACTGCCACTGCCACCACTATTCGGTCACCCTTAAGACCTGCTCCTGATTTGCTGGGACCCAGTCTGCACTGGTGCAGCCTGTCCTCCCATCTTGGTGCAACATACCTTTTCTGCTGACCTTCTAAATTGCCTTGGGTTGGAAAATTGTTTCACTCCATCTTTCATGGGTTCTGCTACCCTAGAATTTGTTTTGAGGCATTATTTAAAGGTATTTGGAAGGGTTTGGGGGACAGCTCAAGTGAGTCCCTGCCTTTTCTCCACCGTCTTGGCTCTGCCTTCTCCTTTCTTGGTTTTCAAGATACTTCTTTCTTCATATTCTTCTCCTATCTATCTGACCACTCCTTCACAATCTCCTTCGCTGGGCTACTTATTATTCATGTTATACTCCTAACTGAGAGTGTATCCTAAGGCTCTATCCTGGGCTCTCTTTCCTTTCACACTCTTTTGGTGATTTTATCACCTCCCATGGATTCAATTATTGTCTTTATGGAAATATTATCCAGCTTAGTCTCACCCTTGGATTCTAGTCCCGCATCACCAACTACCTTTTTGAACTGGATGTCTCATAGGCATCACAAACTCAACAATCCAAAACAAAATTCTTCATCTACCCCCACAACTGTATTCTGAACTTCTCTGTTTCTACGAAGGACATTATCATCATTCAGAGATGCCCAGATTCACATTAGCATCACCCTTGAGCTTTACCACACTTAGCAAATCAACGACTAAGTCTTATTTATTCTACTTCCACAACATCTCATATCTATCACCTTCTCTCCATTTACACATCATTGCCCTAGTCCAAGTCCTTATCACCTCTCACCTATGTGCTATTACAATAGCCTCTTAGTGGGTCTCCCTGTTTCAGGCTTTCTCTTTTTCGCCCATTTTCCACACAGCTGCCAAAGTGATATTCCTAAAGTACAGATATCCCTGTGGCATTCCTCTGTTCAACAAACTATTGATTCCCTTTTACCTCTAAGATCAAATACAAACTCCTCTGTTTGATATTTAAGGCCCGTCACAACTTGGCTTTAAGCTTCCTTCCCAAGCATATTATATGTTATTTCCCTTCACCTCAGCTGAACTGGCTTTCTTCCTTGCCCACTTTTACATTGTGAGAATTGGCACCAGGACTTTGGAGAGAGGGACTGAGGCACAGTGTCAATTGCAAAAGCTATAATTTGAGGGACTTTTGCTCTTTGCTTTAGCTTTTGTGGAAGGGCTAAAAGCAGCAGTAGAGTAGAATGGTAGTGAGCACCCCTGAGATCTACCAGAGTGACCCCATTTTCATTCACTGGGGAGCAGAGAGTAGAGCATTAAACAAGATATAAGACATGCCCTATTACTGATGAATTTTCTTCTGACCAAGAATCAAGCAACTAGTTAGGTGCCTCCTTCTTCTTTTCCATTTGTACACCTTCCCTTTCCATTGGGAAAGATAGATATCTACCTGCAGAATTTTCTGTTCCTCTTAAGTTGCTCATTTGCGGGGTTTAAGTAGTACTTCAAAGCTGTCTTTCTCTAAATAAAGATAACATATATCTTAATTGCTTTTGATGTGCATATATCTTTCAGTGAAGACATAAAGTACAAATTAGGGAACACCAATGGCCAACTTGAACAAACAGAATTTAAACAGACAGCTATATCTCTCACCAAAAGTTAGGGGTTTCCATAACTTAAGTCTTGGTCAGCTATGTTTACATGATAAGATTTTATTGTGATAATTCTTATTAACAACCTGTATCAATAAGATCTTGAAAATATCAGAGAAAGGAACTTACATGGATTTGGGTCAACTTGCCCCTAGGCTAAAACCATGAGCTCTTTTTTTTTTAGTTTTTCACATCCATTTTTATAAGATTTTGAGTTCTAAATTTTTCTCCCTCATGTCCCTCTTTCCTCTCCCCTAGAGATACAGAGATACGGATGTCATATATATACACTATACATATGCAATCATATTAAACATATTTCCACGTTAGTTATGTTGTGAAAGTCTTTCTTTGTTTATAGCCAATCCGGGTCACTTTAAATGCAAGTGCCATGGACAAAATCCAACTTTCACAGAAGGGTAAGTGTTGGGGAGAAGAGGGCAGTAACCAAAGGAAAGATAACATTCTGAGCTGACCCACTGGAAGGAGAAAGATGTGGTCTGGGAGAGCTATATCCTCATCTTTCAAGTTGGGAAAAAAGAAAGCCTTGCTTAGCCAATGTTTCACGGCAATGCTTATATGGGTATATGTCATTTCCTCCAATAGAATATAAGCTACCTGAGGTTAGAGACATTTTCATTTTGTCTCTGTATCTCTAGTGGATAACATAGGCCACAGCATACATTAGGCAAATAATGAATTTTTGTTGATTGGTTGAATTTTAGATATGAAATAATAGAATCATATAATTTTGGAGTTGAGAGGGATACATATAAGAACATTTAGTTGAGCCCTCATATTTTGTATATACAAGTAAATAGAGACCCAAAGAGGATAACTTTCACAAAATCGCACAGAGCTGGTGGCAGGATCAGAATTTGGATCCTTGTCTCCTGACTCCTGGTCCAGTATTTTCCTCACTTGATCATACTGCCCTTTTTATTCAATGTACTTTCATAGATATTATCTTATTTGATCCTTGCACTGAAAAAAAGATATAGTAGGTATTACCTCCATTTGACACATCAGAAAATACAAAGAAGTTAA
Source organism: Phalanger gymnotis (assembly GCA_028646595.1). Classification (NCBI taxonomy): domain Eukaryota; kingdom Metazoa; phylum Chordata; class Mammalia; order Diprotodontia; family Phalangeridae; genus Phalanger; species Phalanger gymnotis. The sequence continues at coordinate 46,058,097 of CM053625.1, read as the reverse complement.
ATGAATTGTCACGGTTCATAAAACAAATTATTGTTAGCCCCTGGATAAGAATCCAAATCTCCCAATTCCTGTTTTGGGGATTTGAGAAAAGGAACTATCTAAACTGGAGGAGCCTGAAAAAATGAGGATTGCTGGCATGACACGGATGCCATAGTTTTCTATCATTTGGCATAAAAAGGGAAGTCCAAGACCCCCCCCCCAAAAAAAAACCCCCACCACCATCAAAACAAAAACCCAGATATTTCTTTCTCTCTCACTCAGAGAAGTGGCCACCCTGTTGGCCATTAATCTCTTTGTATTCTGTAACCTGTAGAAAGCATGGAGTACCATTTTTTAAAAATAGCTGAATTTCCATTGGGCATTGCATCCATTTATTATCTAATCAATGGTTCCCTTTGGGAAAAAACAACACAAAACAAAACAAGCTCCTAAACCCGGAACATCTTCCTACTGAGAGCTGTCAAGTAGAAAACAAATTATATTTTGTTTGAAGGCCATTTTTCCAACTGTTCTCTGTTGCTGACTCATTTCATTTCCACTAATAAGACTCCATTATATAAATTAAATTGGATTGGGGATGTTGTTCTAGTCAGAAGAGGAAATGATTTGTCTCTAAAGTCCCAGTCATTCCACTCAACTACCACAATGTCATTTCTTACTTGCTAATAATGTATGCACTTCTAATATAAGGCTGTCCTGTTCCTTTTCCATTATTGGAACCTTGAGCTATTCAAGGGTTTGAAACTAAGACATTATTGGTTAACTAAATTATTACAGAAACTTGAATTTATGAAAATTTATATGTTTTCCATATTTCAGATTTTACTATTAAACTATGATGAGGGAACTGGCTTATAGATTGCTGCTCTATTTTATGGCATTTCAGTGCTCTAAGCAAGCATACACATTTTTTTCATCCACTCATTGTGCTGTGAGTATGAGTTCTAGGAATCCATGAGGGTTCTTGTTGAAATTCTTAGTAGAGATGATGATAAAGCTAACAAAATGGGAAATCAAAGATTTTCTGTTCCCTGTTCCCTATTCTCTATCTCTATTCCTTATTCCCTGTTGATGAAATTCTTAATAGAGATGATGATAAAACTTACAAAAAGGGAAATCAAAGACTTTCTCTTCCCTATTCTATTTGACTCATGAAATTATAATCATAAATGAGAAACATAAGAATATATTGGGTCCCAGAATTCTAAAAATGCTAAACACTTGAACAAGACTTTTTGCTTGTATACAATCTTGGAACGTAAAAGCATAAAGAATAACTCAGAGCTACTATTCAATTGATTAACAAGTCAATCACCTACTGTCTAGTAAACACCCACATTATTCAAAGAATTACATGTGTGTGTGTCCTGAGTTAAATAAAATAGGGAACATAAAATCTTTGATTTTTAAAATAAGATTCTAATATCTTTTTTCAAACTAAGAATTCTACCAATTATATATTTGGGTATAAGTACATAGGATAAATGCCTAAATAATGGAAACATTGATATATGTGTATATATGTATATCCACCTCTCAAATTTTTAAAATACAGTATTATTATACCATAGATATGTATAGCAACATAGTATTTAGAATTTTTATTCATATGTATCTCATAACAATCTTGTGAGGCCAGATGAGTAGGGCTTATTATGTATATTTTACCAATAAGGAAATTGAGTCTCAATGAAGTTAAGTGACTTGCCCAAGGTCATATGCCTTGACTGAAGGAAACCTAAAACCTAGGTCTTTTGAGTTTTATACTAGAGGTATATTCACTATAAAATAGATAATATGTCATGTAACCTTTAAGTATGAATTACCCTACCCCTCAAGACATGGTTCTGAAGTTTTAGGGAGTTATGTAGTTATTTAGGAATTTTATATATATGTATATGTACGTATATGCAAACACATACATATATGGACATATATATGTATATGTATATACACACATAGCAAGATAGCTAGCAATACAAAGCAATATGTGATAAATGCCAAATGAGTAATCCAGACTATTATAAAGCTATACTATAAAGCTATTATAATTAAAAAGAGATGTGTTAACTGTGGGCCAGAGTGATCAGGGAAGATGAAAGAGGCTTGACAGATGACCAGGAATTACATGTAGTTGAAGAAGAGTAGAGAGTTCATTCCATGTAGCAGAAATGGAGTAAATAAAGGCAAAGAGACCTGAGTTCACTAGGCATATTCCGGAGAGTGAATAGACTAGTTTTATTGGAATAGAATATTTAGGCAGGGTATTAGTAGGAAATAAAGTTGAAAAGATAGAGGCAAACCAAATTGTGAAGGTGTTTTAATGTTAAGTTAAAGTATTTGAATTTGACCCTATCAGCAATAGTGAGCCATAAGAGTTTTTTTGATAAGGCATGTAACATGATGATGGTGGTAATTTCTGAAGCCTGATTATGGCATGCATGGTGGATCAGAGTATAGCACATCCAAGAAGGGGATATTACAATACTTCTGGTATAAGGTGATAAGAGTTTAGAGTAATATTATAGTAGTGGGATTTCTAAAAATTGGTACATGAGGAAAAATGTAATTTGTCTTATATTTTGAAATCTTCAATATATCCTGTTTAACATTATTGTAGACACAAATAGTCATGTTTGGCTAAATAAAATGTTGAAGTCCCATTGCCACAATAGATGTTATTTGTTGTTGTTTCTAGTCCTTCCTTTTCAAAGAGGACCAAATGGCTTCACAGGGTGATGTCTTGACTTTCATGAGTTGGATTTAAATGAGGCAGAGTTGTGCAAACTCATCAGCCTTGCTCACTCTTCCTGAGTCGTTGAAGTCCAGTGGCAGGGCAAAAGTTGAGAAGACTGGTGATGGCCCAGGATGCAGCAGATGACCTTGGTGTCTTTGATGCCTAACCAAGCTCTAAAGCACCTGCACATGTTTTTTAAGGTCCTAGAGTGAAATGATAAATGATTCTTCAACCAATTTTTACAAGACCATAAGTTGGTAAAAAGATTAAATATAACAGTTTAATTTGGCCAAGAGGGAAAGTTGTTTTATTGAATAAATTAATTAAAAAATCTTTACTCCTAAACATACCCCTCCTCCTAACTCCTTAATTCTATTAAGGGTACCACCATTCAACCAGTCACCAGGTTTGAAACCTAGGAGTCATCCTTGACTCACACTCCTATGATTCATTCTAACACCCACTATCTAATTCATTGCTGAGTTTTGTTGATTGAATCTCTTCAACATCTCTCACATCCATCCTCTTCTATTTATACACCACCCTAGTTATGTACTGTTTACTCAAGGTCATTTCCTCTCAGTTGGATTGGTGCAGTAGCCTTCTAATTGGTCTTCCTGCATCCAGTTTTTCCCTTTTCCAACCCATTGTCCATAGTACCCAAACTGATATTTCTAAAGCATGAGTCTGACATGTTATTCTTCTGCACCCAAAAGTATAGTGGCTTCCCATTGCTTTTAGGATAAAACACACTCATCTGTAGCCTTTGAAACCTTATACAATAATGCATTATTCTCTCATGCTTCAGAAAATTTGGCATGCTTTGGCCTATATAAACACCTTTCCTGCCCCTCCCCGCCTTTCATAGGTTATTCCCCATCTAGAATGCACTCCCACCTGAACTACATCTCTTGGAACCCTGGGGTACTTTCCAGGATAGGCTTAAGTGCCACCCCCTTCAAAAGGCCCATCCAGGTCCCTTATTCCCAAGTTGTTCATGCCCCTATCACCATTCACTTGAATTTATTTTACATTTATTCTGTACATCCTTATCTATGAACATGTTTTATCCCTCTAGTAGGATATAATCTTCTTGAGGGGATGACCTATCTTAGTTTTGTGTTTGTATCCCTATCTTTGTGTTTATATCCTTATCACCAATTACAGTGTCTGACACATAATAAAATCTTAATAAATAAAAACATTGATAGATTGATGAAAAACCTCTGGACTGTGAACTTATACTTATTTGGCACATTTAGGTGAATTTAAAACATTATGATAGTAGAGGTAATTAACTGAAACATAATAGAATTGATTGTGGTTTAGAACATTACAGGGGACCTCTGGGCGAGATGGCTGCTTGAACAGAGGAAATTAGATACATAGTCCAACATATTCCTGATATATTCTCCAACAGAAACCTAAAAATTATACTACACTGAGTACTGATTAAGAATTCCCAGTAAACCTATAGGAAGTCACTTCTTCTACCTTGAATTGCACAAAAAGTCAGCCAGAAGACCACGGGCTATAAGAAAAAGAGCTGTCAGCAAAGCCAGTACCAGCATGGGCAAACAGGAGCCTCCCAGTGCAACCAGAGATGACTGAAAAATAGGTGCAGCCTACAAAGCTTTGTATTCAGAGGCAGTGAGAATGGTGGGATCCCATAAGAAAACCTCAGGATGGTAAGAAAGACCCAAGATGGGAACCTTGTAAACCTAAGGAAATTGCATTGACTAGAGCAGGATAACGACATTAAGACTTGGATATCCCAGGGCTCTGATGTCCCTAGCGCTCTGTTCTGAAGCACTACAAAGGGCCTTCATGAAGAACCAATGCTCTGAATTTCAAAGACTCAGGTGGGCTTAAACTTAGGAGAGTAAGGTCAGCTCAGGAGATGGGTTACCCAAGTGGAGATTAAGCAAGGCCACTAACCCAATCTAAAGGCTCAACAGGATGTGGAGCCTGGCCTTTGAACTAAATGCTAGTTCAGAAACTAAGACTGGGGAGATGAATAAACCAAAGAAGACGTCAACCACTCTAAAGAATTATTGTGGATTCAGTGATTGCCAAAAATCTAACCTAGAGGGAGAGCATGCTACAATATCAAATATAAGCAGATAAGGTAGCTGGGAGGCCCAGTCGATATAGTGCTGTTATCTTTATGAGTTCAAATGTGGCCTCAGAAACTTACTAGCTGTGCAACCTTTGGCAAGCCACTTAACCTTGTTTGCTTCATCTTTCTCATCTGTCAAATGAGTTGGAGAAGGAAATGGCACACCACTCCAATATCTTTGCCAAGAAAACCCCAAATGGGGTCACGGAGAGTTGGACCTGACTAAGACAGCTAAAAAACAACAAAATTGAACAAATAAAGAATAAGTTAGATTTTCCACAAAGACTAAATAAATGCCTAGAAGAAATAAAGCAAGAAATAAAAACGAAACAAAGGCTCTACAGGAAAAATTAGGAGAATAGCTTAGGACAGAAAGTGGTTCAAGCTTACCCAGACAAAAGATTCCTTGAAAATGATACTATACCAAACAAGAATCAATGACTCCATGAGACAGAAAGAAATATTAGAACAAAATCAAAAGAGGGAAAAAATAGAAGATTCAAGATAGCTGATATCAAAAAACAACTGACCTAGAAAATACATCAAGGAGAGTTGATTTAATAAACATTGGACTTCTTAAACAGGTACATTAATGTACAAATTAGTGGAACTTCAAACTGATCCAGCCATTCTAGAAAAATTTGCAATTATGCCACAAGAGCTATTAAAACACATACTCTTTGAAGCAGTGATAACTACTACTAGGTTTATGCCCCGAAAAAGATCAAAGAAAGAGGGAAAGCATCTATGTGTTTAAAAATATTTATAGCAGCTCTTTTTGTGGAGGTAAAGAACTAGAAACTGAGGGAGTGCCCATCAGATGGGGAATGACTGAATAAGTTATGACATATGAATGTAATAGAATACTCTTGCACTGTAAGAAATGATGAAATGGATGGTTTCAGAGAAACCCAGAAAGTCTTGTATGAACTGATGCAAAGCAAAATGAGAAGAAATTGAACAATTTATATAATAACAACATTGTAATGACAAACAACTTTGAAAGACTTTGAAAGCTCTAATTAGCAACAATTACAATTCCAAAAGACTCATGATGAAACATATTATCCACTTCCTGATATAGAGGTGATGGATTCAGAGTACAGACAGAGACTTTTGGCGGGGAAGGGGAACATAGCCAAAGTGGGAATTTGTTTTGACTACACATACTTATTTCAGGTTTTTTGTTTTTCTAGCTTTGTCATGGTATGTGGGGGGAGGGGAAGGGGAAGAGAAGAAGGACATGGGAGGGAGAGAATGTGGACCTGAAAGGAAACTAATTTTTAAAAATCATTGGACTTCCTGAAAAACAGGATCCCCCTATAAGTAGATGCAAGTTCTTTCAATCCATTCAATAAGAAAGCATTGCTTAAAAGTCACAATGTGCAAAGTCTTCACCTAGCACTTAAACGTTTGTTGATTGATTGAGATGGATTGGTGCCTGTTGAACTTTCTTTTTTTTTTTCTCCTGTAGGCAAACTCCTAAATGAAAGCTCATCAGTTGATTCATAAATTCATTCAATGATCAGCAGTCATCCTCACTTGTTTATCTGAAACAACTTAATCCAAACAATTCACCCTGCTACCTTATGAACTAAACAAATGAATCAGGTAACTCCCCTATTCAACACAAATTCCTAAATACAAAGATGTTCCTCCTTTTGTTTTTTTTTTTATATCCTGATAGCATAGTAGTGCATGCACTGTAGCTCTTAAATGCTTGCATATTGTATGAATACCATGGGATTGAAACATTTTGTATATGTGGCCTTTAAAAGAGAAATTCCTCCTATATGACTTCAAATATAATTTTATGTTCTTAAGTGCTAGACACTTGATAAATAAATATTTGTTGCTTGATTAATTGAAATTAATAGGTTAGCTATTGGGCCTTCTTCTATAGTCTTAAATGAAGGTTTACCATCTCATAAGTTCTTTAAGTTATAAAGGCACCCTGCTGATGAACCACCTAAAGTGGGTGCAATAATTTTATGCATTCATGTTAAAGGAAACACTTCAATTCCCCCAAATAATAGGAAAAATGAATATGATTAAAGAATAATTTTTTGTCAGTGCATCCTACCCCATTATGGAAAAAAAGGTTCATGTTGAACAAAGTAACCCTTTTAGTGCAAGAATAGCAATGTTAAATGTTAGTATTCACATAGTGCTTTAAGGTTTAGCAATGCTCTTTGTAAAATTATCTCATTTTTTCCCCTCATAACAACACTGTAAAGTAGGTGCTATTACTATCCTCATTTTACAGGTGAGGTAACTGAGGCAAATGAATGTTAAGTGACTTGCCAGGGTCACACAGCTAGTAAGTATCTATTGTATTTGAATTCAGGTCTTCCTAACTCCAAGGCTAATGCTTTATCAACTGTACCCCCTAGTTGCCTACAACCTTTCCTTGCATAATCTCAAACTGATAGCCAGAAAGGCTGGACCACTTCACAGTTCCGCCAACAATATATTATGGTGCCTGTCTTTACACAGCGCCCTCCACACCCCATTAACTGTTCCCATTTTTTGGTCATCTCTGCCAATTTAAAGGACATATAACTTGAGTTACATTTCTTTTATTTTTAATAATTTGGGAAGAGAAGAAGGAGAGGAAGAGAGTGAGAACCACAGAGAAGAGCAGTAGAGCTGGGTAGGGAACCAGTACCCTCGAGGCCACGTGTGGCCCTTTAGGTCAAGTACAGGCCTTTGACTCAATCCAAACTTCTCAGAACAAATGTCCTTAATAAAAGGATTTGTTCTATTAAACTTAGACTCAGTGAAAAGGCCAAGCCCAAGGACCCAAATGTGGCCTCAAGGCCCCAGGTTCCCCACCCCTGTGACTAGTCAAGATGCATTTATTAATTGCTTACTACATGCTAGGCACTGTGCTAGGCACATGCCAGGCACTGGGGATACAAAGAGAGAGGGAGGGGAAAACGGTCTCTGCCCTTGAGGAGCTCATTCTAAGTGAGACACACATGCAAACCACCATGATATTTACATGTGTAAATGGTAGGTTAAAAAGGATTCAATCTATCATTTCAGTTACAAATATAAAAATAAACCAGTTCCTGCCCTGAAGGATCTTATTTTGGGGGGGAGGGGAAATAATGTGGGATTTCCAAGTTGGAAATAGTAACAGCAAACATTTATATATCTCTATAAGGTTTACAAAGCATTTCTTACACATTATCACACTTAATTCTCACAACAGTCTTGTGAAGTAGACAATACGGATATTATCATCCCCGTTTTATTGAAGAGAAAACAGGTTCAGGGAAGATAAGTGGTCCTTGCTTGTACAGCCAGTTTTGGAGGCAGCAGTTGTACTCAGCTCCCTTCTGATTCCAATTGTAGCACACTTTCCATTATGCCTTGCTACTACTCATACAAACAATAATAAACTTCTTCCCACCCCCTACGCAGAATTGTTACTGTATTTGTACGTTTTAAAAAGTAGTCGCAGAATGTAAAGATTCAATAAGTATAACATAAGCCAGAGGGTCAAATTGTGATGGAGGAGGAATACAAAAACTGAATTAGATACTGTCTCTGCCGTTGAGTTCACAATCTAGTCAGGTGTGTGACAAGCTACATCTTTACAATGTTTTAAAGGTTGGCAAAGTACTTTCCTGACAGCAATCCTGTGAGATAGTGCCGAACATAATAGTGGCTGAAGAGGAAAACAATCTATTCCTCTGCTCTAGCATTGACCTTTGCAGCAATGGAGCCACCTTTCTTAGCTCCTTCCTTCAGGGGTCAGAACCCCTAACTTGACCTTTCACTTCCTTACTGACCTCCTCAACTGATGTCCCTCAGAGTCTCAGTGAAGGTTGATGTTCTTTTTACCTGGCTGAGACAGAGCAAAAGAAAGCAGTTTTGGCTGGAGGCCGGCAGCTTCAAAGGGAGCTTAAAAAGGAAGTTTTTCCTTACCAAGGTTGCTTGCTGCCAGGACACCCCCTGCATAGTGCATTTATTGACTACACCTGGATTCACTTGGTCTCCTCTGCTTTGGCAGGGATTTAGTAATATGATTTGTCTATTGGTTTGCGTCAAGTACTCAGCTAGACACCTCTGGGAAATGAAAAGAGAAGTATTCCTTCTTTATCCTGTACCACAGCTCCTTGCTACACCCAATCTTTCTCATTCTTACAAAGACTAATCCCCTCAGACCCCCAGTATGCCACCCACCTCCCCATTGTTTACTCCATATTTCAGATTTAACATGTTGGACTCTGAACCCACTCTCTGAGAGCCTTTTATGATTAACTACCTTCTCAATGTTCTCAGCTACCTTAAGGGGGTTGAAATTGTCTCTTCTCTGGTACTGGCTCAAGTCCTCTTTTATAAACCTATGTATTTTATTTTATGCATATAAAAATCTTCCTGGGGAGGAGAGGGGCAAGATGGTGCAGAGAGAAGTATGCCTCTAATACGTTTTGTGTGTTTGTTCTTGCTATATTTTTAAAGTAAAAATAAAAGCTAATCTAACATTAAGTTGTTGAATACAACTGGGATACTAATCAATTGGCACCTTAAAGGGAGTAGGATAAACTCAAGAGTGGGTAGAAGTCCTTTGTTGTGAGGCACTGTACTCATATCTTGTCATTTTAGTTGTTTCTGACTTCATGTCCTCCTTCTCTCCTGGGAAAGAAGTCTGGTCTAACCAGCTTACATCACCATCCTATCCACTGATATGAGGTTAACTGTCCTAAAGCATATCTATGATCATATGATTGTTGCACAAAGTAAAATTTTCTTCCTATATAGTAGAAACTGGATGCTCACTGTCTCCTTATATACCCTGAACTTTCTTGCCTCTTAAAAGGCTATACTTTCTACCTTTGTTGCTTCCCCTCTTCCCTCAAGATGTTGCCTCTTCCATAAAACCTTCCTTGATGCCCTACCAGATACGATCTCTTCCTCCAGTGAACAATTCACTTTATATTTCTAGTATAGCATTTCCTACACCAAACTTTGTACCAGAATTACTTTAAGGGATAGCTAGGTGGTGCTGTGAATAGACTGCCTGGCCTGGAGTTAAGAAGACTCATCTACATGAGTCCAAATCTGGCATCAGATACTTACTGGTTGTGATCCTGGGCAAGTCCTGGTTTGCTTCAGTTCCTCATCTGTAAATGAGCTGGAGAAGGAAATGGTAAACCATTCCGGTATCTTTGGCCCCCAAATGGGGTCATGGAGTCAGACAAGATTGTAAAGTGGCGACAACATAGTTACTTTTATATGGGTTGACAGGCATGTTGTTGTAGGGTAGGGGTTTTTAACCTTTCTCAGTATACTGGTGAAGCTTTTGGAACTCTTTTTGCTGTTACCAGCAATACTCCCTTTTCGCACCTTACCTTCCCCTGCTTAGGTTGGCACATTTATAGTCCTTAATTCAGAGTAAACAGTTCAGACTGACCATATCAGAGGACTTTCCGCTTCAACCTAAAGAGAAAGGCCTTCAGATCCGAATCATAAATAAGACGATCATCTTTGAAGGGGCAAAGACTTTGAAGTCCAGACCACTTTGCATGTCAGAAAAAAATAAGGTAGGACTAGAGATAGTCAGATGGAACAATGTATAAAAGTAGCCTATTCTTAAGTGTCTTCCCAGGGGCTAGATAAGAGAATCTGCTGTAATGGAAAGCTTCCAGAAGGTGGGCCAACCTACCCTGGGAGTCTAGAGCACGATGACAAAGCTGTTATTTAATAGGGGCAAAACTTGCACTGAGACGGGGAAAGAGGGCTGCTTTGAATGCATGAATGAAAAAGCATTTATCAAGCACTTACTTGTGCAAAGTAGATTAAGGACCACTTGGGGTAGGTGGGCATGAGGAGTTCCACTGGCAGAAGTAGCTGCCTTATCAAGAGTTAGAGGGATTATATGGTCTGATGCTCCCCACCGCATGGTATCATAGATCCTATGTATAGATTGGCAATAGATCTACTTTCCAACCTCTGCTGCTTTTGTTTTTGTTTTTGTTTTGTTTGTATGTGGTATTTTGGGGGCAGGGAGTTTTCCTTCATCTTCCAAACTGGAAGTACGACAGTCACTCTTGGGGTCCCGTTTCTGTTTGTCTCAGAAGCCTTGACCTGCTCCAATTCTCAGGGGTCAGTTTGACTATCTTTTGCAAGCCTGATATGCTCCTCCCACCCTTGGTACCAGATTTAGTGTGGACACCTGATTGCTTTAGCCCTTCTAAAATTCAGAACTCCTAAACTCAAGAGACTCAGCAGCTTCAGGTTCTCAGTAGCATGGATTATAGGTATGCATCATCATGCCTACCCGAATCTGTTCTTGTAATGGTGCTTACATGATTATTTGGTTCAGTAGGAGGCATTGGTAAAATTTCTCCATTGGTCCTGACCAATGTAAGGGAAGCACCTCTGATTGTTCAGTCCTGTTGTCTCCAGACTAGTTGGCTAGACCCATGGCCACTACTCAGGAATCAGGGTAGATGAAGATCTTTATATTTCTAGTTTCTTTTACAGCAGCCAAGCAGCTCACAATTCAGCCCTCTGGAAGGACTTAAGAGATCCTCATCCCTTATAGCATTTCTATTTAATGGATTAATGGCTTTAGAAGTGTAATTATACATGTCTCTCTCACAGTAGTCAGTGCCTTGGTTGAACAAGGCAAAATGGTGCTCCTTACTTGCCAGTCTCTGTAGTTGAGGGTCCATTGGACTGGAGCTGTGACCAGATACCTTAGCTTCTGGCAAAGTTAAAATGTGGTGTTGTAAAGAGTGCTAATACCTGAGGGACCTAGTGAAATCTTGAATATACCACTTTTATTTAACAACATATCATATCTACTCAGCATACCACTCAAGAAAGCCTCTGAACTTCCTTTTCAGGGGAGAAGTGAGTGTTCATAGCTTTTTGAGAACCATGTCTATAATGATCTGGGTTTTTTCCATCAACTGTATTTCCCTAAACTTGACAGTGAGCTAGACCCAGGAATTTCTTAGGATTGTTATCTTAGACCTTATACTCAAAAAAAGGAGAGGCATCTGTCATTCTTAGTTTAAGGGTTAGTGCCCTGGTTAAAAATAGCCCTATAGCATTGTGGCTGAAGAGAGCACAGTAACACTCAACCAAGCCATTGGCTGAAAGTAGTGAAAGACTTTAGCTGCCAATTACAGAGTAAGTCCAGGGAGTACAGTAGATCAAGCTGTCCCATGCAGACGCCAGACCCTGTAATGGCTCAGCAGGAAAGCAGTATACCTGGCCCTGCCTGGCAACGGCTACTTGGCAGTAGAGAGTAATCTACTTAGCCCAATCTAACAGCAGTGCAGTGGCTAACTGATTTGTCTGGATCAGCCCAGAAGTAGAAGTCTCTAGTGGCCAACCAACCTTCCATTCCAAACCATCAGCAGCTAAGCCTGGTGAGGATCAGGCTGAGTGACTTGTTTGACCAGCCCAGCAACGAATTATTTCATCTGATGGGTCTCCAAAAAATCCAGCTAAGTGACTATATAACTGAGGTGCCTTGTCTTTGGAGAAAATAATTCACATGAGCTCTAAATCCGTCATGAATACCACCCCCTAAAGTGAACTTTGTGAAGACTTTTTGGAGAAAGAACATTGAGGCCTGCAGTTCTGGAATTGTGAATTGCCTTAGCCCTGTTTATTTTCTATGTGTGGATTTTACTACCACTGTACTTTAAGTTTGAATCAACTGTTTCATCCCCACAGGCTTTGTGTATATTTGTGGGAGAACATACCTCTGGTTTTGAGGGAAATGCTTTGTAATTTCTCTTAATTTTATGATATTTGAATGAATTCCTTTGTTAAAGAACTAGTGAGTCTGCTGGGGGGGGGGATTTCAGGGGAAACACACCAATGAGGGCTCATGGGTTAGGTGATTAGGAAGAGAGCTACCAAAAGGATTACCTCTAGAATTTTGAAAGTAGTAATAGCTACCCTTCTGGGGTTATCTAACTCAGTAGAAAAAGGGAGCGAGAGTCTACAGATCTTTTCCCTTTTGGACCAGTATAGTCTGGATTTCCTGGGCATAGTTTTAATTTCCTGGAAAGGACCAAGAGTGGGAGTGAGTGTTCTGCCTGTAGTGTGTACACTATTAATAAGCTCTGTAGTTAAATTAGGGGTGAAAGTGACTGTGTCTCTGTTACTTGAAATCCAGAACTAGATTAGCACAGATTGATTATGTGGTAGTGGAAATATAAAGTGGACACTGTTATTGGAGAAACCAGTTAGAGCGTTACTGCACTTAATTAGTTAATTTATATAAAAAAGTAACGATAGCTTGCTGTAGGGTGGTAGTAGTGAGAATAGGAAGAATGGGATGGATTTACAAGATATCACAGAGACAGAATTAGAGGTAAAATAGACAGGACCAAGTACTTGATATTAGGACGATGGTAAAATGAGTAGCTTTAGGTTGCTAAGGGTGAACTGAGTAAATAGATTTTCTTCTAATTACTGTGTATCTCAAAGTGATTGCATTTGACTCTACTAAGGAATGCTGGATCAACTTCAAGTATAGCAGTCTTTTCACTATACCATATTTTGTCATGGAGCCATTGAAATATTGCAATTTCACTGGTTTTAGAATGGATGATGTCTTTCATAAATTTTAACTGACTAATATTTTGGAATGAGGTTGTTCCCTAGGCCTGAGCAAGGTCTCATGCATTAACAAAAAAAAAAAACATTTGTAGCAATACTTTTTTTTGGTAGTAGAAAACTGGAGATAAAACAGGTATCTATTACTTGGAAAATTCTGAACAAATTGTAGTATGTGAATTCAATGAACTATTTTTGCACTGTAAGAAATGGCAAATATGAGGAACTGAGAGAAATGGGGGATGTGTGAATTGAGTGACTAGAATGAAGAAAGCAGAACCAATTGACAATGACTACGATACCATAAATGAAACTGAAAATATTCAGATTAATTACATTGACCAATCTTGGTTAAGAGAACAGATGATGAAGTATGCCTCCTTCCTCTAATTTGAGAGTAGCTGATTATAGTGAATGAATGAATAAAGAATGTGGTAATCTTTGCTATGTGCAAATAACTTGGCTAAGTGCCGGGAATACAATGGAAAAGTAAGAGTGCTCTCAAAGATCTTGTTCTAAGGAGGGCAGAGAGAGACAACTCATATAGAAGGTTTCAGCTACAACCCAGATGGAACAGTCTCATGGTCCTTAGGTTGAAGAGGCAAAGCAAATGTTAATTCTTATTTAATGTCATTTCCATTGACAAAATCATGTAAGATTTTCATATTGTACTATTTGACAGCATCAAGGATTTTGATGGCAAGACTTTCAGGCTGGGTTGTTTCCTAGGATAATGTTTGAGGGCACTGAGCTAGGTGCATTACCATTCCCAGTGCTCTTAGGTTCAAGGTCTTGGGCTATCCCCAACAAGATCTAAAGGGAGACAGTGGTCAAAGTGATGGTGTTATTTTAACTTGCCTGAAACATGCTGTTTATTGTTAACTCCTTCAGGTTCCTGAATGTTCAATGTTCTGTCAGATAAGGTCATCTTGTGGGTCATTTTTTGTTGAACTATGGATCTTTGTTATAAAAGTGAGGTTATCTTAGGGTGGCATATTGGAAAATGACTGGAATAAAAAAAATTAGGGATAGGGTAGGAAGTAGATCTGTGGTTTTAATGGAATTGCTAACTCCCATATGAGGAAACTCTCTCTACTAATGCAAGTGGGCACCTTCTTTGCAACTTACAGTCTTAGGGACATCTGTAAAACAGAAACCCCATAAGCTCCTTGCTGCCACCTATCCCTTATGGGAGATGGGCAAAGAAAATTTAATTGCAGGAACCATGTTTGAATTAACTAGTAAATATCCTGCTGCACAATATAAACCATGAAAGAACAATAATTTAAATTCACATCTCATTTTCCTTGTATTTTTGATGCTTTTTTTTTAAATGAGGGCTAGGAGGAAAAAGAGCAGAAGTTTTATTACACCATTTAGCAAACTGAGGTAATATTTTCAAGTAAGTCATACTCCTAGCACCCTACCCTCATTTCCATAACAAGAGACTCCTTTAAACCACTCTCAGATCTGGACATGATCTAAGTAAGTTCCTAAGTTCAGTGTTGGAAAATGTCCATCTTTCATGGTGACCTGTAATTTCCTGGTCCTGGTTTTAGCATTTACATAAAATTCCTTAGCTCTGTGCTGCCTTAGGATATTAAGGGGATTTGAGGATGAGAAGGAGGCAGTGGTGGTGATGGTGATGGTAGCTGTGGGGTTTTCAGGACATGAAGGGACTAAGGTTGTCAAGCCACCAAACAGCTATTTGATTAGCATATTATCATAGAAGTTTATGACTTCTTACTGGAACATAGAACATAAGAACATAGAACATATAGAGCTACAAGGGACTTTCTACTTCAGCACCCTCCGTTTACAGATGAAGAAACTGAGATTCAGCGAATGTAAGTGATTTTACCTATCTACCACCACAGATTACATAGCAAAGTAAGGATTGGAACTCAGGTTTTTTTGACTTCTATTATAGCCTTTAATTAAAAAAAAAGTCATTGGTAATCCTAACTGCTTTGGAGCCTGTAGTTTTAAAGACTAGTGTGCAGATTTAAGCCAAAACCACATATTAAAGGCAGGAAATCAATGCTGAATTTCTCATATTCTGTCTGCTTTAAAAAGTGATAATGCTAACTCAAAAAAGGGCTCCTTAAGGGAAGCAGAAAATTGGGAAAGAATTTTTACAACCACTGTCTTTGAAAAAAGGCCTCATTTCTAAAATATACAGAGAACTGAGTCAAATTTATAAGAATACAAGTCATTCCTCAATTGATAAATGGTCAAAGGATATGAACAGGCAGTTTTCAGAGGAAGAAATTAGATATCTATAGTCATATGAAAAAATCCTCTAAATCACTATTGATTAGAGAAATGCAAATCAAAACAACTCTTAGATACCACATCTCACCTGTCAGATTGGCTATCATGACAAAACAGGAAAATGATAAATACTGGAGAGGATGTGGGAAAATTGGAACACCAATGCATTGCTGGTGGAGTGGGGAACTGATCCAACATTTCTGGAGAGCAATTTGGAACTTTGCCCAAAGGGCTATAAAATTGTGCATACCCTTTGACCCAGCAATGCCACTTCTAAAGCTGTATCCCAAAGAAATCATACAAGTATGAAAAGGCTGCATGTTAAAAAAAATATTTAAAGCATATCTTTTTGCGATGGCAAAGAATTGCAAATCAAGGGGATACCCATCAATTGGGGAATGGCTAAATAAGCTGTGGTATATGAATGTAATGGAATAGTATTATGCTGTAAGAAATGAGGAGCAGATGGACTTCATAATAACCTGGTATGACTTATATGAACTGATGCTGAACGAGGGGAGCAGAACCAGAACTTTATACAGTATTACAGACACACAGTATCTGTGATGACTAACTTTGACAGACTCAGCTCTTCTCATCAACGGCAAGGTTTAATTAAAGACAGCTCCAAAAGACTCCTGATGGAAAAAGCTAGAAAGAATTATGGAGCCTCAATGCAGACTGAGGCAAACGATTTGCTTGCCCTCTCTCTCTCTGTTTCTGCTTTGCTTCTTCTTTCTTGTGGTTCACTGCATTGGTTATAATTCTTTGCAACTTGATTATTGTGAAAATACGTTTCGTGTGAAGGTATATGCAGAGCCTATATCAGATTGCATGCCGTCTTGGGTGGGGAGGGGTGAGGAGAGAGAGGGGGTTAAAATTTGAAACTCAAAAACTCGAGGAACTGAATGTCGTAAACTAAAATTAAAAATAAATTAATTTTTTTAAAAAAAAAACCGGCTCCTTACTTGTAGATGGAATTCAATTAGATGTTTGCCAAAGTTGTATGGTCTTGCACGAAGTAAAAGTTTACCTTCCCTAAGTAGGGCACCAGGTATGCAGAACGTAAAGTGGGTTTAGGGTTTTCTTTTCTTTTTTTAATTCAAGCCTTTGCCTTCGTCCTTCACTCGGCAGCCTCGGCCCCCGCTGCATCGCCCCTTTCTACCTCCAAGTGTAAAGGGCGAGGGCTGACCCCCAGGGCAATGGCGTAGAACCCCACCCCCCCACCCCGTCTCCAGGGCAACGCCATTGTCGGGCGCTCCTGCCGGGGAAGTGAATAACTACGGACAACGGCCAGGAGAGAACTCCGGGAGAGAGAGGGAGAAAAATGGGGCGCACGTGCCGGCCTTGGTGATTCGAGGGCCCAGCACGAGGCGCAATCCATAGAAGGAAGGGGTGGGCGGAGGAAGGGGAAGCGCGCCTGTCATTGGAGGGGCCGGGGTTCCCCCCAGCTGGTGATTGGACGGCGCCGGCCCGGGGCGCTGCATTTTGAACCGCGTAGCGTTCTGGGTAGCAAAGGGTTTGGAAGGGTCTTAACCGAAAGGGGGGTCGCCAACAAACGGCTGAGCTCACAATCCGGGAGCGGGCCGGGCCTCCCCCGCCCCCGCGCAGCCCCATGGAGAGAGCCCGGCCAGAGCCGCCGCCGCCGCCGCCGCCGCCACCGCCACCGCCGCCGCCGCCCCGCCAACTGCCGCGGGGGTCCCTGCCGCGCCCGCTCCGCCCGGCCCTAGCCCCGCTGCTCTCGCAGCTTCCGGCCGAGGGCGCCCCCTGCCGGCAGCCCGCCGAGCCCCTTCAGCCGCCGCCTCTGTCCCCGCGGGCTCCCCGGCCCCGAAGCCCCTCCCCGTGCCAAGCCTCCGGAGATCAGCCCTCGTCGCTGCATCCCCTCTCCGGAGCGGGCGGGCCCCCTCCTAGAGGCCCGGCCCCCACCGCCCCTCGGCTGCTTCTGCAGGTGAAGGCGGAGCAGCCCCCGCCTCCGCCGCCGCCTCCCCCTCCTCCTTCCATCCTGCTCTTGCATCCTACCCCCGCCGCAGAGGAGGCTGCGACGCCCCCGGCCCTGCCTTCCCACCCCTCCGCTGCCACCGCGGCCTCTGGCCCGTCCAGGCTGTTGCAAGTGAAGTCCGAGCAGGTCCTGCTCTTGCCCCCCGCCCTGGTGTCCGGGGAGGGTGCAGCTTGTAGCGGGGAGCAGCTGCCGCCGCCGCCCCAGCACATCCCTGCGAGCAGGGTGCTGCAGGTGAAGGCTGAGAAGCAGGAGCTGCTGTCAGCCAGGGAAGGAGCAGGGCAGGAGCTCCTGGGAAGAAGGGGGGCTGAGGGTGGCCACAGGGCTGCCAGAGCGGGCAAGGGCGAAGGTCCGGGCCTAGCCACTGACAGCCGCAGAGTGGAGGAGAAGAAGGGCAGCAAGGCAGAGGCAGAGGAGAGCAGGCGGGAGATGGCCAAAAACAATGGGGAGAGCAAGAGCCTTGGGTCGGTGAGAGAAGGAGCCATAAAAACTGAAGAGCCTGACAGGATGCCTGAGGATTGCAGGCATGGCAAAGATGCTGCACAAGTGAAGCCGCCTGCATCCAATGGCTTGGTCCATTCCAACAAGGATGTCATTTTGGCTCAGCCTCCCAGTGGATTTGGCCCCCATTCACAAGATCTGAGGATCCCTTTGACTCTTCATACTGTACCCCCTGGGGCCAGAATCCAATTTCAGGGACCTCCACCTTCAGAGCTGATACGATTGACTAAGGTGCCTCTGACACCAGTGCCTATAAAAATGCAATCCTTACTGGAGCCTTCAGTAAAAATTGAAACCAAAGATGTCCCACTCACCGTGCTTCCCTCAGATGCAGGTATTAGACAGCAGGGGAATATGGTTTTCAAAGCTTCCTCCGTGTTGCCCCATAGCTGACATTTCAGCAATTCAGAAGCAAAAACTAGAAAAAAATGATGGAACTCTGATTCTTTTGCAATGTAAAGTCTGCACAGGTATCACTTCTGATTGAATTGTATATTTTCCAGTAAAACACGAAAACAGGTGTATCATCACTAAACACCTAAAATCATCTATTTCAAGATCTAGAGATAAAATTTTAAAATGGCCAAATGCACCCAAGCAGAAATATAAACATTTTTGTTAGACATAATGTGAATGATGGGTTTCTGTTCAAAGGAGTACTACAGGAAATTAACATGTTGAAAATAATAGCTAATGTGTAACTATTTACTTTCGCATTGTGTCAATGGGAAGGGTGAAGCAAATAGTTTACATAAGCAAACTGGTTATGAATAGCACACAGGAACATTTCTACATTTTTAAAGATAAGTCAATCTTAGATATGGTTTCTTCTTGGAACAATACTTGGACCTTGTAGCTAGCTTTATTCCATTTGAAAACAAAATAATTAAGGAATGGAAATATCTCTGTATAAATTATTGCCAAATTTCTTAAATTAGAAAACCTGTTCTGAAGGAATACATTGTAATTACCAGTGTCATGCTAGCAAATAGATAAATATTTCTGTCCAGTGTTTCAATACTTCGCAATGACTAATTATTACTCATTAGTTCAGGCTGAATGCTCTACAATATTTATATTTTTAATAACATTTCTCATATTAGCTTTCCCCCTCTTCTTTTGGTAGTTTCTATTTTTGCTGTCATTATTCCTAATTCACTTCTCCATTCCTATTTCCTTTTCTATCAGTCACCTAACATTTATTAAGCTTTATTAATTATTATTTTACCACTCTACTGCTTTAATTTGTTCTTAAGCATTCTTGGGTCCTTTTTTTTCCTGTGCATACTTGCTTCAGTCTAGATCTCATTTGTAAAAGCAAAACAAAATTGAGAGGAAGTCGAGATATTGGTAGTTAATGAGCTCTTCCAGAAATGTGGATTCAATCCTCCTTGCTATGATCAGTGACTTGCTCAAGGACAGTAAACCAGTTCTTTCATTTGTCTATGATTCAATCAATCCCTGGAAATGAGGCTAGTAGTACTAATTAAACTTAAGCTGTGAAGAACAGATGATTATAACTCATTTTGCTCCTACAAATGTCCACTAGTTTATTATACAAGGGATATTACTAATGGGGAAAAGCTGTATGTCAATCATTTTTGAGGTATTGGTATAACTCATAGAAATAATAAGCCAATAGGTTACTTGTGTTTTCAACAAGCATATTGTTCTCTGTTGAGGAAAAGAAGAATCATTCTAAGCTACAGTTTAGAATGGTGAGTTCAGGGGCTGTAAGTTCTGGAATACTGGCAGTTCTTTTGCTAAGTATAGTTTGGATTTTCTCTAGATGCTTTATAAATAATTGAGTTGATAGAGATAGAGGTACTTTCTTACACAAAACCATATGTTCATCCCACATTAATTCAGTCTATTGATTTTTATCATGTAGGAATACCTGATACTCCCTTCAGTAAAGACAGAAATGGCCATGTGAAGCGACCCATGAATGCATTTATGGTCTGGGCAAGAATCCATCGGCCAGCACTAGCCAAAGCTAATCCAGCAGCCAACAATGCAGAAATCAGTGTCCAACTTGGATTAGAGTGGAACAAACTTAGTGAAGAACAAAAGAAACCTTATTATGATGAAGCACAAAAAATTAAAGAAAAGCACAGAGAAGAATTTCCTGGTAATCAAAAGAAAGAGACAACTTGTTTTTCGTATTTTCTTTCAATTAAGATACTGGGTTAATATTTGAGACTGAAATGAAATTTTTTCCTTCTTTATCTCATTATTTAACGAGGCTATGAATTCAAGAAGTAGTGCCTATCCTCACCATAGTAGAGATAGGATCTGGACGTATGATTTCATTTGCATGTGGGTTTTCCGGGCGAGGAAACACCCTCTATCAATGTAGGCTGACACTTTCTCTGAAACAGTTTTAATCCTGAGAAGTGACCTGCCCAGAGTCTCAAAGTCAGAATGTGTCAGAGGTAACACTTCAACCCAGATCTTCTTAGTTTCCAGGCCAGCTACCTATCTACTACAAGTTGGGGCCTTTTGTCACCATAGTAGTTAGACAGAATTTAGCTACCTCATGCATAAGAAAGCTTGGTAAAACCATGCCAAGGGGTATTTAGCCTTAAGCTTATCAGCTGCTACAACTGGGGGTGGAGAGGAGTATCATTGTATTATACAGGCTTTCCTAAAATAATATATACAAGACTAAAGAGTTTCTTGTTAAATCTCTGAGTAGCTTCTATGTAGGAAAAAAATGGGGAAAGGTATAAAGATTTGTTAATTTTTGGGGGGGTTTAGAAAAGTGAAATGGAATTTATGTCTTGATTTCAACTTTGCAAAGCTACGTAGAAAGTAAACTGTTATAGCAAAGGAGAATAGTATTTAATGCAGCCATATATAAATGAGCCTATAAGGGTAAAGGAAATTGTGGTCAAACTGCCTTCCAATATCATGGAAATATCAGAACATTGTTTTGCCTTTTGATTCACGTATTTTTCCCAGTTACTATATAATATGGAGTGAGTTTGTTTTCCCTCGTACAGTGAGGATAGTAAGATTCAGCCTGTATAGATTCTCCCCGGTATGACCAACAGGGCTGCAATGTTTGCTGAACAGAAGAATTTGTAGCACATTGATCCTTGTTTTTTTTAGCCTGATCATCCTCCTTCCCAAAAAAAGCGACTAGGCATAAGCAAACATTATAAAACACAAGTAGTTATGCTTCATGGAGTGAGATAACACAAGGCGAGTAATCCTTTATACATTTGGAACATTGTCTTTTAGGGAGATGAATAACTTCAGAACCCTCACTTATGGTCTTTTATCTTGATTCTACGACTGGCAGTGTGTGATTGCATTAGACATTCAACTTTTCTATACTTCAATTGCTCCTTCTTTAAGTATGAATTACAGTGGCTACTACTCAGTAGATTTTAAAAGCCTATATTTGTAAAGTAAGTTTAAGTACACAGAATAGTATACTTGTCTGTCTTTTTTTTGAAGCATAGCTAACAGTTATGTAAGAGCACAGGTATAGCATATATATATTCAAATTACAAGTAGTATCTAATCTTCCATAGGTTGGGTTTATCAACCACGTCCAGGCAAGCGAAAACGCTTCCCTCTAAGTGTGTCCACTGTGTTTTCTGGTACTACGCAGAATATCATCTCTACAAATCCAACAACAATTTATCCTTATCGCTCACCTACATACTCTGTGGTTATCCCCAGCCTACAGAATACTATCACTCATCCAGTTGGTGAGTTAGTTTTGTTGTTGAATATCAATTATTTTTATAGCTGTAAATGTAGACTTTACTTTTTAAATAACTTATAATATACTAACATTTTAGAATTTGAAGAAACAGTTAGAAATGAGCAAGATGACAAGAGATTAAGAACTGATTGAAAAATTCCAATAAAATTTATCACCATATTATAGCACTAGATTTGCAAATGGGTAACAGACATTCCATGTAAAATAAATTACATCTCTCAAGAAAATCAGGTTTCAGCTAGATGAACACAAGGATTATATACATAATACAGGAAATGACTAAGGAAATGGAAGTCTCTCTTCATTCCATATCATTAAAGAAAGAATCCCTTATAGTGTGATCTAAAAACATTCTGAAGATATTTAATGAAAATTCTCATCCTTTGAGATCATAAAAGATTTTTTGTTGTCTTAATAAAGTGAGATAATTAACCTGTTATCCAGCTAAATATTTTCTTGATTCTCTATTGTCATTTTTGTGTTAACTCCTGTGTAGTTTTACTGGATACAACATTCCAATCTCTTACTTATACAAATTTTCATATTGGTTCGGATTAGTACTGTATTGCAGGAGGAGGGGAATGAAGGGTGAGTAGGGTAAAACAACAGTTTTACTATTATCTTCATAAAGTTAGGATAACTAACTTCCAAATTACATAGGTTTACCATGTCTTAATTTATTCTTTTTAACTTTGTTTCTATTTTTATTTTCTTTTAAGTTTTAGAATATGCTTCCTGGATTTGCCTAATGTCTCAAGTATTACTTTTCCATGTTGCAAAACCATTTCCTTCAAGTATCAAGTGATATTCCGTAATTACATCATTGTCAAAATTGTTGAACAAGTCTATATTCACTCTCTTCATGCTTTTCATAACTTTATAGACATCAATCTTATTTACTCTCTTCATCTTCCCAGGCTAAACTTGGACATTTTACTGTGTTTTTTAGATAATTTATGAAGACTGATTCTATCAAAAATCTTTGCAGGGATCCCATTCTTAACACTTATTTTCCAGAGACATGTCCTTCTCTTCCAGTAAACAGCATTTAAAGCTAGAACAGATGTTAAAGTAATCTAGTCCAACACTATCATTTTATAAGATGAGGAAATTGAAGACTAGAGAAGTTAATTGATTTTTCAAAATCAACAGGTAGCAAATTGAAGAGTCAAGATTTGAACTGAAGTCCTTGGACTCTGAATCTAGTTCTCTTTTCACTGTACCTGACTGCCTCTATCCCTTCTCTCCTTTGCTTCCTATCTTTATCCATGTATCTATTGATAGTCCTCAGTCTTTCATCTCTGCTCCCCACCCAGTAACAGTACAATTAGTGAATTACAATTCTTTCATATAAAAACCATTTTTACCTTTCTTCCACCAGGTTATGTTCACTGTTGTAATATGATATTGTAAATTTTGCTAGCTTTCTAGAGAGGGAAGTGACATTCAGCAGTCTGTAGTTTCAAGGATCACTTCTGGGGACCTTTCCTGTAAATGAAAGTTATATTGACATCCCACTAGTTATCTGGCACAGTGATCATTTGTAACAATAGATATGTATTTTAGCTAGCAGTTTTGTAGTTGTACTTTTTAGTTCCCCTAAACCATGCAGTTTGCAAATTGCGTCTAGAAAAGGAGTTAATACCCTGGAGACCACAGACCCCAGGGGTCTATAAATAGATTTCACTTGTCTATGAATTTATTTTAAAAAATATTTTGATGATTATGTCAGTATAATTGGTTTCTTTGGTAATCCTGTGTATTTTGTTTTGTGCTCTTAAAAACATTATTTTAAGAAAGAGTCCAAAGACTTCACCAGACTCTCAGAGGAGTCCATGACATAGAAAAGGTTAAAAACCTCAGGTCTGGAACATTATTTTAATACTTTCGGCTTGACTGCTATGAAAAACATTAGAAAGTCTTCTGAAGCTTTTTCTTAGTAAAGAGTAAAGCAAAGAATTTATTGAATCTCTGGTGTATCATTTTCATCTTTGAGTACTGTCATTTATGCCATAATGGTCCAGTGATCCTCCTGCTTGTCTCACTAGCTTCCTGCTTGTGATGTCTACAGAGAACTTTTTAATATTAGCTTTCAAGTTCCTTAAAAGTCCTCCTTGAATTTGATTTTTTCCCCCAGATAATTTCTTTTCTTACTTTTCCTTGATCTTTGAGGGCTTTTCTGTTCTCCTCACTTAGGCAGACTTTATTATTTTTTTGGTAGATATGTTTTCCTTTCCCCATTCTTTTCCAGTTAGCCCTGTCTCTTTGATCTTTGGCATACATTTTGTCTAGATTGCCAGTGTGATATTTTAATCAGTCTCCACATTTCCTATGATTTTCTTACTTGAATTATACCTTTTTAGGTTTGTTTCTGAAAACATTTTAAAATGGATGATCACATGATCTTTTTGTCTTCTTTCTGATTAGTTACATTGAAATGTCTTATTATTTTCAGATTCTTATTACACTTGGCATCAGTTCTTTTCTAATACCAAGAATTGAGTGTATTTCCTTTTCTTGTGGACTGTACATCTTGGTACCACTTTTCAGCCTCTTAAAGTACTCAGCCAATTCATATATGGATGGTTAAAGTGCTCCTTACTACTCTGAAATCCAACATACTAAATTTCACCAAAATCCAGCTTAGTATTATTTTCTTTATCAAGTAGCCAACAGTGTAACTCTGTTGCCACACATTTATTGAGTACTTTAAGGTCTTGTTAAAAAGAATTCTGTAGTACTCCTTTCATTTGCTAAAAGTTTTATGGTACAGTATATTATCATAGAATACATTACCTTATTCCCAGTATTCTCCCATCTCTAAATCCATCCTATACAATTTTGTAGAATGGCAACATCATATCCTAGATATCATCTTAAAGATGTGACATTTATAATGTCTCCAGCCAGGCATTTTAGTCATTCTATTTTAAAGATGTCAGGATTTTTCGTAAAGGTATTTAAATATTTTGGCTCTGACTTTTTTTTTTGCCGTCTTTCACTTCTAATTAGTAGGTATATTCATTTGTTTTCTCCATATTTCTCCATCCTGCTGTTGGATTTCTTTCAGACTTCTTCACCACCACCATTACACTTCCATATTCATTGGCTTTCCATAAATTTTTAGTTTTTAAAACTGCTTTGTTATTCTTTTTATTTATCACTTGTAAAAATTCTGCCATTTTGGTTTAGTCCCAGAACAAGTTATACCTTTCTCAAAAGGTCTGCCAGTTCCTTTTTACTCTGTGTGTGTGTGTGTGTCTGTATGTGTGTGTGTGTGTATGTAAAATTCTTTTTCTGCCATTACCTCATCTAAGCACTAAGAAATTGTAGCTGTTTCACAATTCTTGCATGTGGATTGGTACCATTTCAAGGACTACCTCCTAGAAGTTCTAGAATTCATTTTCCTTTATAGCAACCTAAACTGGATCTTAAGGGAACTCCCTATTTTACTGCCTTAATCATCAATACTCATGTACTAGAACCATTCAATCTAGGAAAATCACCAAATAGTAATCCTGGTAGTGAAGACTTAACTGTCTGTGCATCTTATGATTGAAACTCTCTTTGCCACCTTCTGCTTCTGTGTGTTCTTTGGACTTTTCCTCCCTCAGAAGAACCCCTCTAGTGTAAAAGGTTACTGTGCCATCAGATAAAATATGGGTTCCTCTTAGGAAGGTACTGCAGTACCTGTAAGTTTTATTAATGAAGCATTTTGTCTCAGAAACTTTTAGTTAGCTGCCCTTACCTACAGAAAACCATTCTTGTCCAAATGAAGAAGAAAGTCAGCTGCAATGATATATAGAGATATGTTGGTTAACAAATCCTCTGGGAACAAAACTCCCTTTTAATAAAGTTAGTTACATACAGAGGGGATAGTTTTGGTTCTCCCCAACCTTGGATTGGTGGCTGTAGTTGAGGCACTGAGGCTGTCTCAGATTTGTATCTTTCAAAGGTTGGCCAGCTCAGCTGAGGAGAAACCAGGAGGTAGCACAGATTTAGAAACTGGGATACACTGTAGAGATCATCTGCTCCAACCCACAGGCTTTGATGGTCCAGTTGGTTACCAGGGACTGCAGGAGACCCACATTGTGTCTCTATAAAGTTCTATAGAGTGTCATGACACAGAGGTATGCGAATGCCCCTCTCAGAGGTAAACCAGGCTGGAGACTTACAGCCTCTCTCTTCTGGAGAACGAGAAGGGAGTACACAGTGAAGCCATGAATGATCAAGAGGAAATCCATATCCTGAAATACATCCTTATGCTCCCTCTATTCCTTCTACCTGTGGTAACAAAATTTTTGGCAGCAAAATGTGTCCTTGAAATGGATCTTTCTTGTTACTCTTATTTTACAGGCAAGGAGACAGATACTTAGAATAGGTAACGTGTCAAAGTTTCCATAGATAGTAAGTGATAGAAGCAGGACTTAAACCTGGATAACAGAATCGCAGTTTTTTGAGTTGAAAGATGCCTCAGTAGTCATCTACTCTAACCCATCTCCCAAAGAAGTCCCTATTACAGCACCACACAAGTAGTCAGCCATCCTGTTATCTCTCAAGACAGTGCCTTCCACTTTTGGATACTCTTGACTAAATATTAGGAAGCTTTTCCTGACATCGTCTAGCAATTTCCATCCATTGCTCCAGGTTCTGGCCTCTTGGACCAAAAAGAACTATTCTAATCTTGTTTCTACTTGACATCATGTCACATATTTAAAGATAGCTATCATGGCCTCCATGTGTTTTCTCTTCTCCAAGTTAAACATCTCCCAGTTCTTTAGCTTACTCTTATAGAACTGGGGCTTAAAGGGCTTTGTGATCATGGTTTCTCTCCTTTGAGCCTTCTCAGCCTATCAATACACTTCCTGAACTGTGGGTGTGGTCTCACCTCAGAACAAGATCCAGCGAGACTGGCACCTCCTTCTGGAAGTAATCCCTCTTTTAGTGCAGCCAAAGATTGCATACACTGCTGACTCATACTAAGCTTATAGTCTGCTGAAAACCCTAGATCTTTTTTAGATAAACTATATTCTAATCCTATCCATACTTGTACCTGTGAAGTTGATTTTTTGAATTCCAGTACAAGATTCTATCCATAGTGAAAGTGATCTTATTAAATTTAGCCTACTCTGCTAGCCTATCAGAATTTTTTTGAATCTTGGCTCTGCTGCATTAGCTGTCCCTTCCAGTATTGTTTATCTGTAAATTTGATAATCAGGCCTTTCTCTAAGTTATTGATAAACATGTTAAATGAACATAAAGAGCTAAGGATAGACCCCTGGAGCACTCCACTGAAGACTTACCTTTTGTAGTTAAACACCTTGAGAAGGATTGTCTCTAATAGGTGCCTCCACTTTTTTTCCTCTCACCTTCTTCTTAATTCGCGACATTTTGACTTCCAACCTTCAACCAAAACTGCTCTCTCCAAAGTTACTAATGATCTCTTTAATTGCCAAATCTAATGGCGCTTTCTCAGTCCTGTTCTTTTTTGACCTCTCTGCAGCCTTTGGCACTATTGGTCACCTTTTTCTTGATACTCTCTTCTCTCTTAAGTTTTTTTGGGACTCTTCTCTTTCCTGGTTCTTTTCTTACCTGTTATTCTTTTCATGCCTATCGTTCTCTGGATCTTCATTCAGGTTATGTTGCTAACCATGACTGTCCCACAGGGCTCTATCTTGGGCCCTCTTCTCTTCTCACTCTATGCTATTTCACTTGATGATCTCATCAGCTACCATGGATTCAATTATCGTCTTTATGCTGATGATTCTCACATCTACTTACTCAGCCATGACCTTTCTGATGAACTCCAGCCTTGTATCCCAGTTGCCTATTAGATATGCCTGTAGACATTTTAAACTTAAAATGTCCGAAACTTGGTTTGTGGTCTTTCTTCCAAAACACCACTGCTTTCCAAACTTTCCTTTTATTGCCCAAGGTACCACTATCTCTCTGGTTCCCTAGGTTAGCAACTTGGGTGTCATTCTTGACTCTTCATTCTTATTCCTTCATGTCCAATCTGTTGCCAAGGCTTGTTGACTTTACCTTTGTAACATTTTTTGCATATCCCCCTTCTCTCCTCTGATACTGCCACCAGTCTGGTGTAGGCCCTTATCATACCTGAATTTTTGTAGTAGTTTGCTACTTAGTTTGTTTGCCATAAGTTTCTTCCTGCTCCTGTCCATTTCATTCAGCTCTCGAAGTAATATTCCTAAAGCACAGGTCTAACAGTGCCACCCTCCTATTCGATAAACTAAAGTGGTTCTCTATTACCTACAGGATCAAATATCTCTATTTGGCATTCAAAGCCCTTCATAACAAGCTTTTCCCCCACCCTTACTCCTACATAGCTGTTCTTCTTATACCTCACTCCTCAATCTAGTGGCATTGACTTTCTTATTGCTTCTCACACAAGAGAATTCATCTCTCAACTCTAAGCATTTTCAAGGGTTGTCCCCCATGCCTGGAATGCCCTCCTTTTTCATCTCTGCCCCCTGGCTTCCCTGGTTTCCTTTAAGTGCCAGCTAAAATCCCACCTCCTACATGGTTTATCATTGCTTTGATTAGAGTTTTCAAGTTTTTGAAAATTGTCCATTTTTGCAGTGTTTTAGTTTAATCATATTATAGTATAAATTATTCTCCTGGTTATGCTTACTTTACTCTGCATCTGTTCATTCAGGTCTTCTCAAGTTTCTTTGAAATTGTCCTCTTCATCATTTCTTATAGCACAATGGTATTCCATTACATTCATGTATCATAGCCTGTGGAAAGTCTTAAAGCCAGTCTACTAAGCCACAGAGGAGTTGTAGTCTATATTGATGGAAGGAGTATCTACAACCTTAAAATCATGGATCCTTGAAATGTTAAAGTATTACTTCCAAAATCTACCTTTCTTTTCTTAGGCCTCTGTCTTCAGTGCCATAGTGATTAAAAAAAGCTACACCCCTAATGTTTTCAGTTTCTTGACCAGTGCTTCATTCATAATCCTCAGTAATGCTTTCTTGATCCTCTCAGGTAGTATCACTTTTTTCACATCAGTTACCAGAAATGGATTGTAGTCATCAATTTTGGCAAGTCTCAGGGTGCTCTCCATCATGTTCTGGAGACGTGTAGAAAGACAATATACATTTTCGATGTTTGTGTCAGATGGACATATGGCCATCTTGATACCCTTCAGCAAGGAGTCACCAACCATCACAATTTTTTGCCTTTCCTTCTGACCAGTAGTGGATATCCTTTCCTGGTAATACCTGTGTCTCTTTATCATCATATCTTAAAGAAAAAATAAGTTGCTTTGTCCTCAGAGAATCTAGCTTCATAAGAAATTCACATTCAAAGCCAGCAGTACAAGCTTCTGCTAGGCTGGCATCCCTTGAACCCTCACTCCTTATGGCATTGTTGCTGGGCTGCCTATAACATCCAGCTTAGATTCCTGGATTCTTAGACTCCTATGGCTTTTGCTTCTGGGCCAGATTAGAAACTCCATTCTTTGTGCTTAGAATGGAAAAGAAGGAATGAAAGGATCAAAGACTCAGGTCTATTTTTCAGGCCCAAATGACCTAAGGAGAGAGGAGGAGGGCAGTAGGTGCCCCTTGGGTCCTTCCATCTTACCACATGATGTGACTGCCCTCAGACAGAATGTGGCAAAAGCCCAGAACTTGTTAATGAAACTGTATTGTCTCTTTGTTTCCTTTTCCAGATGTTCACTAAGCATCTCAATTAGCCATTGTAGAACTTTCCCGAGAACTAAAGTCAAGGTCACTAGCCAATAGTGTACAGGCTTTACTTTTCCCCTTTTGCTCTTTCACGTTCGTGCCCCATTTCTGGATTTCTCAGAAGTCATATCTGCTGATCCTTTTAGTACCTGCATATGTAGTTCATGTAGGCCAGGTGACCTGAATTCATCAAGGGCACCTAGGTGCTCTCTTGGGTGTCACCTCTCCCATTAGCATTTTGTTCTGTTCTTTCCAGTTTTCCTTGGCAGAGAAAATAGAAGCAAAATAAGTATTAAGCACCTCTGTTTTCTCACTGTTGTCAGTTATTATCCTTCCCAAGCAGCAAGTCTCTCCCTTCTTTGATCCTCCTCTACTCCCATTTTAACTTAAAAAAAAGAAACACACACATACAGTCCAACCCCAGCCCCCCAACCCCTTTTTATTGTCTGTAGTTTTCCTTGCTAGCTTCAGAGCATGAACACTATGGACTCTTTTTAAATGACTATGCCATATTTTTGTATTCTTCTTGTTACCTGATCTTGCTTCATTTTCTGTTCATACTTTTTTTAATCAGAGTTGGCTAGTGAGTTCCCTGTGCTTATACATCAGTCTCTTTAGGCAACTTCTTTTTTTTTTCCTCTTATCAGAATTGTTTCCTTTTGTATCTTTAGAATTTCATTCTTTGGCATTTCCCTCCAGTGCTGACTTCTCCTGTAGAAGTCTCTGTAGTCCATGGGAATCCATCCTGTTCTTCCTCTGAACCCTTTGAAATCTATTCTCCTGAAGTTTAGGGTACACGGTAGCCTATGCCTATTTTTATTCTCCTTCATCACAAACTCTAAGAGGAAATGTTCATTCCCTACCCCCATCAACAAGCAATTATTTTCTTTTATTGAGAATCCAAAATGGAATTTCTCCAAAGTTCGAAGGATGAAATTTTTGTAAAGGCAGTTAAGAAGTTATTAGCTCCTCTGCTTTTGGGAAAGAGAAAGAGAGAGAGAGAGAGAGAGAGAGAGAGAGAGAGAGAGAGAGAGAGAGAGAGAGAGAGAGAGAGAGAGCACACTCTAGCAGCTGTCTAGGCAACTGAATTCTCCCACTACTTTTCACCTCTATGCTAGGCTTATGATCTGTTTCTTGAATTCCTCAACTATTTCCTCTTTTCTGTACAGGTGGCCTGTAGAATATTCTGATCAAAAATTGCTTGTATTTCTACCTTTATTGATCTTAACCCATTTGCTTGCACCACAGTACAACCTTCCAGTTCCTTAATTTCTTCAGAGGAGGGTGTCTTAATATCAAACTTGCCCCGCACTCCTCACTGACCACAATGCTTCCACCTCTAGATTCCGGATTTCATTACATGAATATTCCTTCTTAATACACAACTTGCCCCCAACCATTCACCACTGCTTTAGCTATCCTGTTTCCTTTTAATATGGTACATCCAACCAGAGACATGTTCCAGCCCTAGGTTTCATGCCATTGAGTCTCAGTGAAGGCTTTGAAGTACAGTTTGCCTTTTTGTGTGAGGATTTTTAGTTCATTTTACTTGTGGACATTCATACATAGACATTTAATGCATGGGTCTTACAACTGTTTCCTTTCTTGAATTTTATATTCTGTAAGATTTTGGGGGTCTCAATTCCTTTCCTTCATTGTGGTTACTTTCTATGATACCTAGCTTGGTGGACATACATAGGAAGTTGGTTTTTTCCTCCATCTTTTTTATTATCATTTTAAAGCCCTTTTTATTAGCTATGCAAGACACCAGCCAAGTAGATTCTTATCAAACTTTGTTATTTTCACTCCAAAATCACTCACCCTAGTTTCCTGGAGGAATTGCTCTCGGAAACATTTTTCTTCTATTTCTATCCCAAATTGGTCAATTCAGAGCCCACATTCTAGTCTAGAAATTTCTTTCTTGTAGAAGCTTGGGGAAGAAATATAGAGTTAAGCTATTGACTTTGATTACTTGTATCTTGCTTTTAGTAATGGACACAAGCTATTTTTATTTTTGAAGGTGAAGCCCCTCCTACTATCCAGCTACCCACGCCTCCAGTCCAGCGTCCAAGCCCTATTACACTCTTCCAACCAAGCGTTGCCAGCTCTGCTCAGGTGGCCGTCCCGGCTCCAAGCTTGCCTCTTCGTCCAGCTCTTCCACCACAGCGCTTTGCTGGACCCAGTCAAACGGACACTCATCGTCTGCATTCGGGAGCTAACCGCTCTGTGAAGAGACCGACCCCAGTCTCTTTGGAGAGTACCAGTAGAAATCCAACTAGTGCAAGTACTGCTCATGCCAGATTTGCCCCCTCTACCATTCAGCCCCCGAAGGAGTACCCCAGCGTTTCTACTTGTCCCCGAAGTGCACCAATCCCTCAGGCTCCACCCATTCCACATCCTCATGTCTATCAACCCCCTCCCATTGGCCACCCAGCCACATTATTTGGTGCACCTCCTCGATTCTCCTTTCATCACCCTTACTTCTTACCTGGACCTCACTACTTCCCATCAAGGTAACAAATGAATTTTTCTTTTATATAGAAATAGTTATTTATGCTTTTAATGAAACGCAGAAATCAGACTCCTGCAATATGTAGAACGGGCTTAAAAATGATTTTTGAAAAACTCAGTTAATTATGAGAGCATGATTATACCTTTTCCACTCTGAGAAACTAAGTTGTCCAAATGTGGTTATACTCTTCATGACTTTAATTCTGTGATCATTGCTTTTCAGGACAGATATAGAGCCATAGTATTTTAGAATTGGAAGGTACCTTTGAGATAATTTAGTCTAAAGCCCTCATTTTGTAGATGAGGAAATTGAGGCTCAGTGCAGAGAAGTGGATAGACTTGGACCTAAAGCCCGTTCCTATCTCCTGGCTCTAAGTCCAGTGTTCACTACACCATATGCTTCCTGTATAAATTATTACATGTTAATTGATTCTTCCATCAATTTTTATTAAACAGCCTAGAAAAGGAAATTTATGATTTAGAGATAGCAACATCAAGCTCCCTTGCAAGTATACCACTATCCCTTTATTAGTCTTTTTATTTATTAAGTGTTCTTAAGTTAGTAGGTGTAGGTAATAGGTTCTGAACATCATAGAGTATTATGTATTGATACGAGTCTTCACGTGCTCCAGTTTCCCCACCTTTATGCCCTTCTCCTTCCAGCTCCACCTCTCTCCACCTAAAGAAAGTCTTATTGAAGCATCAAATTAAACCTACCTTATCTAGACTGGCTTATTTCAAGTTCTTCCTTCAGTCCTAGCAGAAAAAGGGGAAGTTAAATTGGAAAAGAGGAGAGTTTCAGTTATTGAGGTTGAATTGGAAGTTAAATTGGAAAAGCGCGAGTTTCAATTATTGGTGGGATAGGGAGGGGAGCATGGGCCCTGAGTTTGCTTTCTTGTACCAGGCTCTGTGTTTACTTGAGCAGTGGCTGGGGGCTGGATCTAAAGTTCAGGGATGGGGTATATCTTTCTCCCTGGAGTCTTCCTTCTGTGGGATAGTGTTTACATAGGCAGGGCAAGAGCCTTTGATTCTATGCAATATAATATGTTCATCTGTGTCCTAAATTTGAGGCTTCCAAGCCAATAGGACTCTCCTTTTTACCTTTTGTATGTTGTAAAACTAAATAGATTGCCAAGTCAAGGCTTGGGCAGTGTTTCCTCCATTGGAGGAAGAAAAGAAGAGGCAGTGGGCAGAGGATATGTCCCTTGTTCTGACATTCATTTGC
Source organism: Phalanger gymnotis (assembly GCA_028646595.1). Classification (NCBI taxonomy): domain Eukaryota; kingdom Metazoa; phylum Chordata; class Mammalia; order Diprotodontia; family Phalangeridae; genus Phalanger; species Phalanger gymnotis. Next base: position 46,024,688 of record CM053625.1, on the reverse strand, counting down.
TCACCATTGCCTTTTTCACTTTCCCAATGCAGAACAGTAGCCCTCAGATAAGTTGAGTAACTGACCTTCAGCAAGTGGGTACCTTCTATAAACTGAAAGGATTTAGCTGAAGTGAGTATTATATATGAATGAAGCATTTTTATGGAGCTTTAAAAGGTCTTCTAATACTATTTAGTTCATATCCCTTGTTAAATTAGCAGAAGCCTCCAGAGGAGATGGTGAAGATTGATTACTCAGTCTTCTGAAGGTTGGTCCCTTAGTACCATTTCAATCTTCGGGTTCCTAAGGCTTTTAGGAGCTACAAAGGGAATAATTAAACATATCAAATATCAAATGAGGTAATATGTATAAATAAATACGCTCTGGAAACTGCAAAGCTAGAATTATTATAAAGTTAGACTATTATACTAGTGTGGGAGGGATAGAAAGCACCAGGGTTTGGTGGACTTTCTAGAGGGTCATAGCTAGAAATTTATTTTAGCCCTGATCTAAAATTAAAGCACAATTTATGAATTACTTTCTTCTGAGCATGTGAAATAGGTAGTAAAATTATTATTATAATCATTTTACAGATGAGGAAACTGAGAAAGGTGAATTGATTTGCCTGTAGTCACATGACTAGTCAGTGACTGAATCAGTATTTGGATCTTGCAGGGTCTTGTGACTTGAAATGTGGTACTTTTCCTAATATACTCCACCGGTACTTCCTGTCAAAGTCGTATAGCCTTGTGTCTAGTTGAAATGACAGTTACCTTAGAGAACTAACATTTGTAAGGATGCTTAGGTAGCAGAAAAGCCTTGTTGGAAAGTTTAAAATCAGTCATAAATTGCATATATAGTTAAGTGGTCTTTGTTTAGAGTATTGGCATTCTTGGGCAGAGAATGTTTCCTTCTTAAGTTAATCCATGGTGAGGTCTATCTCCCTAACTCTAAATGTATGTGAATTTAAAAATCTTCAGACAATACAAGCAGATCACTGGGCATCATTGTTTGAATTCAAGTGCTCAGGAGCTAGGCTCAGTGACTAGAATGTTTTATAGTGTCCTGCGCATTGGGTACTTGAATGTTGATTGTATTTTGTGAAGGACCAAATGAACTGAATTTTAAAAGCAGGATTATTAACATATTGGACTTCATTTAATTTAAGGATTTAAAAAGATTGTGTCTAACAGCAAACCATGGTGGTATAGGGAGAAGTTTCTCTTTAGTAAAATATGGATTTCCTAAACAGAAAAATCAGATATTCATATTACCCCTTCATCTGGTTGCTTTCCTGTCTTTTAACCTATATATATATATATATATATATATATATATATATATATATATATATATGCATAATGCTGTAGGGCTTAACATTTCATATATGCTGTCTCATGCAGTCCTCAAAAAAAACCTTGTGAGGTACGTAGCAATTACCATCTTACAGATGAGAAATGTGAGGGTCAGGGTTCCATAGTTGGTTCTGTAAGGTATTGGCACCTTGGCCTTCTGACCCCTAAGGCTCAGTGCATGACCCTTCATACTTTTCTAGAGAAATAGGTTGATCTTTTTTATGTTTAATTAGATGAGATAGGTCAGTAAAACTCAGGTGATATTTAAAAATTAATTAAATTATTTCTTTTCCATTTCTCTACTCTTCAAATCCTTTACTTAACATGGGTGAGAGACTTTTCCTTCCTCCCATATGATTATGGGATGCTTTTTAAAAGTTTATCCCATAACTAATCTAATTAGTAGATGTGTAAAATTATTCAGTTTAATTATCATAGTAGATGTGTCTAGAGTAAAGGTTCTTAACCTGTAACCTATAAACTTGATTAAAATTTTTTTGATAACCATATTTCAAAATATTGGTTTCTTTTGTAGTCCTGTATATTTTATTTTATGCATATAAAAACATTATTCTGAAAAGGGTTCTCTAGGCTTCATCAGATGCCAGAGGAGCCCACGACACAAAAAACCTGAAGAACCCATCGTCTAGAGTAAAAGGCAAAGAGGTGACCAGTGTATTAGTTTGATCAGTTTAACACAAGAGTCATTTAGCTCAGAAATCCTTGTTTCTACTTTTATGAGCTAATGTATCATCTGTCCCTTCAGTTTCTACAATAACCTTTTTTATACTGTGTATAATGAATCTTCTTCCATGATGTGCTAGTTCCTTAGATTAGTTCTTCACTTTCTTTAACTACTAAATAAATAAGTCTCCCACACTAAAAGGAATTATCAAGAGCAATGATGTCAAATTCAAATAGAAATGGTACATGAGGATCCTGGTAGATACATATTGATTTAGCAAACCATGTATTAATATCAACCATGTCTTACTGCATTTTTATTTATTTTGTCAAATGTTTTCCAGTTATATTTCAATGTGGTTCTGCCATGTGTTTGACACCTCTGATTTAGAGTAGCCGTTCTTCTTCTTTTTTTTTTTTTTTTTTACTTTTAGAGTAGCCGTTCTTCTAACTACCAAGTGAAGACATGATACAAAAGACATCTAGAACAATTGGAGATAGAGATTTCAAAAGCAGGACATTTGGGAAAACATAGGCTTATTCCATGTAGGAAAAATAATCTCACGTAAATAAGGATTTTTTTTTACTTTGATATTCCACTCTATTTTGTAATCTCACCATAATAATGAAATCTCATAATTTGAACTAAAACTGTTAGGGGTTTTGAACTGGACTGGGCTTGATGTAAGAGCAACAGATGTATACAAAATCTGCAACGTGAAGTTATAAACAGACAAGTCCAAGGTATCCTTGCAAATTTGGAGGGAATTGGAATTGAAAGGACGTGAAGTGAGAGGAAGGAATGATGCAGTGCATTTTGAAGTTAGGCCTAATATTGGTTCAGCTATTGACAGGAAAAGGCTAGGAAGAAGATTTAGAAAAGACCAGCTGGATCACAAGCGGGCTGCCTTCTTCAGAGCAGATCTATGCTGAGCGTATGCAGTCCAAGTGCCAATAGAAAGCACTTAGTCCTTCTTCCTCAATCCTCATAGTTTCCACTAGCTTGTTTCAGGGGTAAGGCAAATCTCACACAGCTACTCCTCATACCGCCGATGCTGCCAACCCTTTGCCTTCTGGTCCCTATGCTAGGTTGCAAGTGAGACCAGGTCATATGTGGGTAGGATTACTGAAGCTGATCTGTTCCTCTTTCTGTTCTCGAGAAGTAGAGCATAGGAAGAAGTTGCCGTTTTTGGGAACAGCTGTATGATGAGTTCCGTTTATCAGGAATTTAAGAGTTATGCTGAATAGCTCTCTTCAGAAGGACAAAGAATTGCATGCATGTTGTGGACTTGATGTACTAGATCTGAAGCATATTTAATTTTGTGTCCTTTTGAAGTAAGCAAATTGAATTCTATATAGTTCCCTTTTTAGGCAAGGTTTAAGGAATTTAAAACAGAATTCCTAATTTATAAAAAAAAACTCTACTTATTCTGCACATTCGCAAAGACCTCTTTCCATTGTTGTTTCATGCTTTCTTTGTCTTCTATGATTTGTTATGTTTCATAAGGTCAGGTATCTGCAGCCTATGACCAGGATGCCAGACCACTTCCCTGTCCCAGTGCCCTTACCACATCCATGCACATTGCCCTGCCACTTTAGAGAGCTCCCACTGAGCTCCCAACTGTCCTGTTGTAAGGGTCAGTCACTACATGTGCTTTCCCTTCCTACCTAGGGGCAGTTAAGTGTGACTTGGATTAGGAAGTCTTAGTTCAAATCCTACCTCAGATACATACAAGCCGTATGACCCTGGGCAAGTCACTTAACCTCTGTTTGCCTCAGTTTCCTCATCTGGAAAATGGGGAAAATAACACCTCCCTCCCAGTGTGGTTGTGAGGATCCAATGAAATAATAATTGTGAAGCACTTAGTACAGTGCCTGGCACATAGTAAGTGCTAAATAAATGTTAGCTATTATTAATCCTATCCACCAACACTACACGATGAAATATGTTGGAATCTTGGTGTGCCACTTTTCAAAGAAGCTACTGATTCTGGTGTTAGGCCTTTGCTATCTTCACATATGTTTGTGTTCAACACATATTACTTTGGGATGAAATATATCCTACAGTATCCGTAAATGCTTAATGAATCAACTCCTTCCTCCTCAACTTGTAAAAACTGCGTGAATTTGTGCAGGTCGTGTCTCTGGGTTAATGATGTAGGAAGACTAGCTTGATTTATGTGGGCCTCAGTGTTCTTATCTGTAAAATGAATGGGTTGGACCAGATGGCCTCAGAGACTCTTCCAGACCTACATCTGTGCTCCTAAGATCTTTTGAATGGCGGTTCTGCTCCATGCAGATACAGAGTGGCATTGCACATGGCCATTTGACCTTGAATTTCCTGAAGGGCATTACCAGGCACACATTCATTCTTCTAGCACCACAGCAGGGAGCCCCTGAAACACTTCTCACGGCTAATGTCTACACAGGAGAGAACTTTTCTGTCTTAGATCTTGAGTATTAGTTTTCTTTATGGGGAGAATGCAGGAGGGAAGTGGAAGAATGATAGCTGATATTTATATACTACTTTAGGATTTACAAAGCCTTTTATATGTATATATATATATTATTTTATTTTATCCTCACAGTCTGATGAGGTAAGTACATCATCTATTCTCAGTGATTTGATAGGATTTGACAAACATACAAGTGCCCAAGCATTAGAAACGCAAAAGCAAACCCCAAACAGTCCTTGAGAGAACTGAGCAGAACATGAGTGTATTACTGTTTTATATCGTATGAATGCAACATTTAAAATTTAGCTTTCTCTTAGAACGTAAGGATTCTTTACATTTGGATGGTATTTTCACATATGTTATCTCATTTCATCCTCACAATCAGAGGTAGGCAGGGCAAGAATTAATATTGCCATTTTACAGATGAGGAAACTGAGGTTCAGAAGGGTGAAGTGGCTTGTCCAAGTTTACCCAGATGGCAACAGAGCCAGGATTTAGGACTGGCCTCAGCAGTCCTGGGCTTTTTCTCTTACACTGTTCTGGCTCTGGCCTTCATAGATTGCTTCATGGAACCTTTTGTCATCATCTTGGCTGAAAGGTCTTTCCTCTGTGCATCTGTATGACTTACTCTCCATGCCACCCTTCATGGCATTTATTCTATACTAGCTATATTGTGGTCATTTATATATATGTTTTCTCTTCCCCACTGGATTGTAAACTCTTGATGTGTCTTACTAATGTTCGTATCCTTCAGCCCATTAGGCTCAGAATCAAAAGAGTTGACACTTCTTAACTGTGTGGCCTTGGGAAAACCCACTTATTTTGTGAGCCTCAGTTTCCTTTTCTTGGAAGATCAAATGCAATGTATATAAAATTCTTTGTAATCATAATGAAAGCCAATATTGTTATTCTTGATGAATGAACACCAGCTTCCAGCTGTGGTTATAGACTTATGGGAGATGGGGGTAGGGGGGCAGTATGATTTGAATTAAGCCTTGAAATATGGGTAGGATTTTTAAAAATAGAGTTAGGTGGGGAGAAACTGTATAAACAGGTAAGAAGGTGAGAATATAAGAAGGCATATTTAGTAAATTGTTACAGTAGTCAAGGTGTAGAATAATAAGGGCCTATACTAGGGTGGTAACAACTGGAAGAAAAATCTGAAAATATTACTAAGTTAATGGATGACTAATTAATTATCCATTTATTGGTCAATTACTAAGGAATTTAGGGTTGGGGTACAGAATTAGAAATCACACCCTCCATGCTATGGAGATAGTGTGTTTTGGGAAAACCATGTAGGGATTGACAGTCTACTATGCAGATTACACTTAACACTTTTAAAGGTAAGCAGTTAATTGAGAAATATTAAAAGAAACACAGCTTGTCATGACATTTGCAATTAAAATTTATTAACATCTTCTTGTCACTAGATGGAGTCCATGAGCACAGGGAACTATGTGGGTCAGCCCTTCCATACCTTGTATGATTCCTGTTCCGTGCCTCTGAAAGATGTCTCCAACCTTTAATATTTATTCACCTTGAATCAAATGGATTTGAAGGGCAATTATCTACTTGCTCTTTTTAATCTTCCCTTGAGATGTAGCAAAATAGTTTTTTCAGTTCTTCTGATTTTCCCCTGAACACCGAATCCCTTTAAAACCGCAGAGTAATGTCATTGAGTTCCAGTTTCTTCTGGTGGTGAATAGATTTTTCATGTTTTTTTTTTTGCCCTTTAAAAAAATGGCAACTAAGTTTCCATCTCCCTTTATTTTCCCAAGAAAATTAATTGACCAAAATTGTGCTAAAATTTCTCTGTTAGCTTCCTTTAAATGCAAGTAGTAACTAACAGTTATGTCACACTTCACTGAGTGTCAAAATTCTTAGCATGCCTTATACATGCTTGCACTTCCCAAGCCCTAAATGGTGTGTAGCATTAGCAGAGAAAGGCCTGAATCCTTTTTCTTTATCAAGGTTGTCAAAAGGTGAGAAGCATGAAGCAGATAATGGGGCTGGTTAGTATTTCAGTCACGAGCTTACTTTATCACATAAAAAAAAAGAGATGTGAATCCATGAAGTGGTTTCAGAAAAACAACCCTGGTAACAGTCTAGATCCAAATGAGGATGTAGTCAATTTTCTGTCTTAGTCTTTATGCAAAGCGATATATAACAAAAGGTTCAAGTTAACTCCTTCTTGGTATCTTTTTGCTACAGCACGTGTCCTTATAGTCGTCCTCCCTTTGGCTATGGAAATTTCCCAAGTTCAATGCCAGAATGCCTTGGCTATTATGAAGATAGGTACCAAAAGCATGAGGCTATGTTTTCTGCCTTAAATAGAGACTATCCCTTCAGAGACTACCCAGATGAACGTACACACAGTGAAGATTCTCGAAGCTGTGAGAGCCTGGATGGAGCCTCTTACTATAACAGCCATAGCCATAGTGGGGAGGAATATTTAAACCCCATGCCTCAACTGGACATTGGAGCCTTAGAGAATGTATTCACAGCTCCTGCATCTACTCCCTCTAGCATCCAGCAGGTTAATGTAACTGACAGTGATGAGGAGGAAGAAGAGAAAGTGCTCAGGGATTTATAATTTTAAATCAAATGATAAGCACAGAAAATAAACATTTATTAAAAATCTTTTGGGTCAGTTGGTGTGAGAAAAGCCTAGAGTGCCTTGCTGACAATTTTCAGCCTTGATCTGCGGAGTCAAATTCAAATGCAATTTCTGTTTTAGGAAAGTTTTGACGAGTGAAATTGAATTCTTTCTGTTTCATAGTAGGAATATTTAGGATGTAAAACAGTTTTCTTTTTATGTCAGAAATTTGCATACAAGATTTGTTAATAATAGTTTTTGAATATTAAAAAACCTCACAATTTTATGTGAGAACATGGAATTTTTCTCTGGCACCATGAGTGATGATTTCCATTTTCTCTTAGGATACATTTGTTTATTCTAATATATTTATTTTGTTTGACATTTATATACTTATGGATGTTGTCAGTTCTAATGTAATATTTTGGAAATAATTTGATTACTTTTAGCAGTGAACTGAGAGTCAGTTCCTGAATTTAATTTATACTAGTAACATTTATAAATTGCTAAATGTGTTTTAATGGCACCTGGGTGGTCACTCTTGGCAAACTAGTCATTCTTGTTTCTAAATATTTTTGCCTCCTCTTTTTGGACATTTCTTCCATTTGGTATGCATTGTTCTACTTTTGTTACACTTAAATAAACTTAGATAAAATTGTTCTTGTTGGATGTTTCTATTGATAAAACATAATGCATAGTGGGAGCTTGGGGGTGATATACAAATGAACATTAATGTTTTGCAGCATCCTATAAAAAGGAGAAGCAAATAAATATGGATGATCTCAGGATAAGCAGTTTTCTGACCCTCCAAATGCCATTTTTTAGTGACTTCCAGAATTGTACATGTGCATTCTATTGGACAAAATTTGTATCAATATCAAGGAACATGGAGGTTGTATGTTCAGATATGTCATTTTCCAACTTACTATATGTATTTGGATATGATTTTAATTCTTTCAAAAAGAATCTTTGTTCTAGTCCATTCTGACAGTTTTAACAATTAGAAATTTTCATGTATGAGTCAGATAGGCCAACAATGTGCTGCTGCCAATGAAACTTTATTATAGCATATTTTAACTTATTTTAAATTGAAACACCCAATGGCAGGGGTGTAGGTGACCAAAGTTCTGGGAACAAAGACTTTAAGGGCAAGGGAAAAACCAGAGTCTCAGTTTCCAGAAGGGTCCCATAACAGCTGGGTCTCAGAATGTGATAGCTTTCAGGACACAATAAGAAGGAAGAACAGTGGGGACCAGCCATGGTCCTTTGCAGAGTCTGTCTTCAGACTGGGCACATACAGATTTTGTCAAGTTTTCTACCTCTCAATGTGTCGGATGCCTGATTCCTTAGTGTCTTCTACATCAAGGTAGGTCAAGGAGGTCCACAGGCCTCTATTTTAAAGGGAAGGGAACAAGTTCTTGGTCAAGTGCATCTGATTTATTTTAAATTTATGACCTTACAGGCAGGTAGCTGCTAGGCATTAACCAATGATTCAAGTAGGGAAAGTAAACATGGAGAATGGAACTTTACAGAAAAGAGAAGGGAGCCAGAGCATGTACCTAGGAAATGTGAGAACCAAATGAGTCTCACCCTGTACCACTACCCTCACCCCCCAAAAAAAACCCCAAACCTTAGAAAGCTTTTAGATTATCACAACACCTCATACAGATTCAATTTAAGCATCTCCATTTAAACCCTGAGCTTTTAGTGCTTGTATTTCATTTAATTAATAGATTTACAAAAGTGTGTAATTGTGGTATAACTAATTTTGGGCAAACCTCTACAAAGAGTATTACACATGTGGTTTGAGGTAATTTTTTCCAAGTCAAAATTGGGGGCCAGCATGATTGATAATATGCCTGGAAATACTCAGGTCTACATAGCGCAATAATGGTGCAGATAATTCTGGCAAACTATGCTATCCTCTCCAAAACTCCCAAACCTAATCTATCCGTTTTTTTAAATGAGATCAAATTCTTTTTGCTAAAATTACCTGGATAATTGTGGCTCTAGGGACCTGTTCTTGGCTTTGTATGATAAAAATGTTATCTATACTGTGTACATGTAGAAGACTTCGGTTTTCCAGGTTATTAATCTTCTACCTTCCATTAACACCACCTTTTTAAAGCATTTCCTTCACCACTTTTCATAAATTTTTATTTTCATCATCATGTTTCATTCTATTATTGTATATACAACAGAGGCAAATTTAATTGTCCAATGTTATATTTATGTGATTGAAGAACAAAGTTGTTTCTTACCTGACCTTAATGATCCAAAATATTCTACATATTTCAAAAAAATCATTAATTATATTGGGGCAGCTAGGTGGTGCAGTGAGTAGAGCACCAACCCCGTAGTCAGGAGGACCTGAATACAAATCCGGCCTCAGACACTTGACACACTAGCTGTGTAACCTTGGGCAAGTTACTTAACCCTAATTGCCTTGCCTTCCTCACTCAAAAGAATTATTATATGATATCACATCTACATTGATGATGTTTTCTTTGTTATAGCTTAAAGCTGTGTCTGTGTTATTTGGAAAGTATTATCTCTTTGAAAGACGGCTCTTATGTCATCCAAGCTTAAGCAGACTTGGGCCTGGTTATACTTAGGGCTAGCTAGATACTGAACTATTCCACTGAATCATAGATTTAAGTTTGACTTCAGAGGCTGTCTAATCCAAGCCACACTTAAATGAGACTACCCTCTCCAAAATCCCTGACAAATCTGGGACATCCATCCTTCTTGGAGGACCTTCAAATGGAACTTTGGTAGGGAACTAATAATCATATAAGGTGGGCTTTTTAGATTTTTTAATTGGCCCAGTTTGCTATGTCTTATTAAATGTATATTAGAGCCATGCAGTTGGTATTTTGTTACACAGGTTCACAGTAAGGTGACCTGACATATCAGGCTTATAATATTTAGAGTTCCTATTTGAGTTAGGGGTAATATTTATGCTACAGCCATGGCAGTCATATATCTTGACTCTTACAAATCAGCCTAATTTCTTGTATAAATATTGATATGTTTTGTTTCTACATAATTTTCATTTTTGAATGTATCCTTTCTCCATTCTGTTACTTAAATAAGCCATCCTTTGTGACAAAGATTCAAAAAGAAAGAGAAAAGTAATTCAACAGATCCACTAATCCATCTGAAATGTTGTTCATTCTTTGTTTTTGAAGAGGACCAATGATACCATAAGGGTGATGTCTTGTGTGTGAATTGGATTTAAGTGAGGCAGAGCTGTGCAAAGCCATCAACCTGACTCTCCTTCAGAGTCTTCAAAGTCCAGTAGCAAAATAAAAGACAATTTGTGTAATATTTCACATCCTTAATTCCTATCCCTCATCTTCACAAAAGAAGAAAGGAGGTACATTTTCTCAGCTCTTCTCGAGCCAGGCTTTTATTTTTAACGCAATTGTATTTTTATACACAATATTCAGAATTTTGTTTCTTTGTTTCTGATGTTGTTGTTCTTCCCATTTATATTACTCTAGTTATTTTATGGGTTGTTTCCCTGGTTCTGTTTACTTCACATTGCATCAGTTCACATATCTTTCTAAAGTTCTTCAAATTCTTCATATTTGCCACCTTTTATTGCCCAGGAATATTCCATTACATCTGTGTACTATAATTTGTTTAGCCCTTCTTAAATCAATGGATATCTTCTTTTTTTTAGTTTTTTGCTATCAGAGAGGTGCTGATTTGAATTTTTTTGATATGTATATGAAACTGTTCTTTTGGTTTTTGACCTTAGAGGTATTTGCTACCAGTGAGACCAAAGGATATAGACATCCTAATCACTTATTTTAAAGGATAATTCTAAATGTCATGAATGGTTTCTGTACTTTGTAGAATTATATAAAGAAAGAACATATATACTTTTGGGAGGCTTTTAAAAAACAGTCATTTGCTTTCTGTTCTTCCCAATCTCCCCTTTCCTTGAACAAGAAAAAAACAACAAAAAGAAAAACTTCACAATAAATAGGCATAGTTAAGGCAAATTTTCTTATTGGCCATGTCCAAACATGTATGTCTTATTTTTACATTTTTAATCCAAAAGGTCCCTGTCAGGAAGTGAGTAGTACTCTTTATCTTTGGTCCTCTGGAGTTGCAGTTTGTTACTACCCTAACTGGAGAAGAAGAGATAATAAGACTTTACAACAGAAATATTCTTATTCAGACCAGGTGTCCTGACTTTTGGTTAGAAAAATATGATAGGAGTTTGTCAGAGCTATGGGAGACAGAAGCACAGAGCCTGGGGCCATGGGAGCAGCTACTCCTGAGGCTATCAGCCCACAGTCTAAAGGTTTGAAACTTGCCTTCTTGAACTTCTGGGAGCCATGATGACTGGGTAAAACATAGGTGCTCCCATCCCTTCCTTTCTCACCCAGAGAATACTGCCCTGGGAAAAACCTTGGAATAGAGGAGCCAGAAGTAGGAGTTGTGGCGATAAGGTAAAATGGGCTCCTTAGCACTTAGTTTGGGGGGTGCCCTTGAGGAGTTTGGCTTTTGTTTACCTTGAGTGAAAGTACTTTCAGCTGTTAAGTGCTAAGCCCCAGGCCCAAAGCCCTATCAGGTGTGAAACATATGTGGGCATAGATTAATGACTTAAGAGGGGCCAACTCAGGAACCAATGGTCTCTGGTCGTTGAAGTGGGGCTTGAGAACGCCAGAGGCTCAGCTTGGAGGAGAGAGGAGCTAAGAGAGA
>CM053625.1:45981378-46002340 GCA_028646595.1 Phalanger gymnotis | reverse complement strand
TGCAAACTCTTTTCCCTCTATCCCCCGCAGCTTTTCCCACTAACCTTCTCTGTTGTCTTTGGTGTTTGTGGGTTGAGAAGTCTGGTAACTGCCACAGCTCAGTGATTCAGGGCACTAGGGCTTGTTCTGCCTGGCTGCTGGTCTGGTTGGTCATGCTGCTGCTGGCGCTGGGCTCTGCTCCCCTCCGCTCCATGGTGATAGACCTCATCCAGTGATCATCCAGGCTGTCCTGGCCTGGATCCTTGCTTCCCTCTGCTATTTTGTGGGTTCTGCAGTTCTAGAATTTGTTCAGAGCCATTTTTTATAGGTTTTTGGAGGGACCTGGCATGGAGCTCATGCAAGTCCCTGCTTTCCAGCTGCCACCTTGGCTCCCCCCACCAATTACTTTTTAATAGACAGGAAATGACTATCATGTTGATATGGAAGACATTTCTAAATCAGCTGCTTGCTATACAGTCAGATCACCAAAATGCCAGAGCAAAGATAAAAATCAACACCAAAGTGGCAGAAAGATTAAAAACAAAGTCTGCTAGCAGTGGTGACTTCAGTTTGACTTGTTTAGAGAAGCGAATGGTACCCCCAAATAGGAAACAGATAAAGCAACAACCATTGACACAAATGATCACAGTTTGTTAAGGAAAGTTAACTGATGTCAATCAGCTGTCAGGATAAGAAGAACAAAAGAAGTCAGACCCTGCTCCAGCCAGCAAACACTCAATCACCTCAACAAACTGAAAGGGAAGGCAGTGTAGTACAGTGGAAAGAGCCTCTGTCAAATAAGGGGGTTGATTTCTGAGGTCCTCTTTACTTCTAAGCCTGGGAGCCATAAAAATCTATGGGCAGCCAACAGAAATACTGATTTAGAACACAAACTTGCGTGTAAAATCTTATGGAGGGAAAGAATATGAATAGGCTTACTATATAGAGTAGTGGGGAGGAAAATGAGTCGACAGAAAGCTTGGTTAGAGAACCAACTAAGCAAAATTATCCTAAGGGTGTGAAGGATGAAATAAGGACAACAAAACAGACAGAAAATAGAGAAAAAGTTTATAAAGATTTATATACCAAACTTTTTTCACAATAAATAAAGCACTTATTGAACTTTATTATGTGTCAGGTGCCATGCTAGGTATTACACATACAAACACCAAACGTTCACAGATAAGTAAATGTAGATGTTAAAATGGGTATTAAAAACGGGGGCAGTCAGTTGAAGGAGGTGGCACCTGGCCTGGACCCTGAAGGAAGCTAGAGTTCCAAGAGGTAGAGGTGAGGAGGGAGAGCATCCTGTATATCAGGGACAGCCTGCCCAGAAGCACTGAGTTAGGAGCAGGAATTTTGTATACAGCAAGTAGCCGATTTGGCTGGAATGTAAGAGTGTATGAAGTAGAGTAATGTATAATCATCCTGGAGAGAGAGGCTGGAGCCATATAGCGAAGGGCCTTAAATGTTCAACAGAGGTGTTTGAAAGTTACCGCAGAGGTAAGAGGGAGCTATTGGAGCTGCTTGAGGAGGAGAGTGGCAGGGTCCAACTATGCTTCAGAAATAACACTTTATGTCAACTGTGAGGAGAATGAATTGGAGATGGTAGAGGCATTTATTAGGAAACTATTGCAGGTAGTTCAGGCAAGAGGCAGAGGTCCTGGACTAAGGTGGTTTGTGGTTGTGAGTAGCAAGAAGGGGACAGTTGTGAGAGGCTTTGAGGAGGTGGAACCAAGGAAACTTGGCAAGCCTTTGGCTATAAGGGGTGAAAGAGAATAATCATCTACAAGGGGTGAAAGACAATAATCAGGGATGACTCCTGGGTTGCAAACTTGGGTGACTGGAAGAGTTCTGGGGCCCTCGATGGAAATAGGGAAATCAAAAGCAGGAGTGGACTTGGTGAGAAAGAGAGCTAGTTCTGCTTTGGACATGTTGAGCTTGAGATGCTTGTAGGTAATGCAGGTGGATGTGTCTGGTGGACTGTTGAAGATGTGGGGACTGAAGTCCAGGAGACAGATGAATATATCTTTGGAAATCCATTACACAGAGCTGATATTTAAAGATATGGTTCTAATGAGGTCACCAATAGAGAGACAATATAAATAGAGGGAGGAGAGGGTCCAGGACAAAGCCCTGGGGTATACCCACACAAAGGGCATGGAACATGGATGAGGATCCTGCAAAGGGGACTGAGGAGTAAGAGGTAGGATGAGTCACAAAAACTCAGGGAGGAGAGAGTACCCAGAGGGAAGGTGTAGACATCAGTGTCAAACACTTCAGGGAGGTAAAGAAGGATGGGGACTAAGAAAAAGACCATTGGATTTAGAAATAAGGGATCATTGGTGACCTTACAGAGAGTGATTTCTGTAGAGTAGTGGAGATGGGAAACTAGGTTGTGTCAGTAAAAGTGCAGCTACTACATTTGAATTTTAACATTAGAATCCCAGAGGCACTACATGAGGAAGTGGAAATAGTATTGAGGAAAGTATAAATAGCACAAAATTGGGAGTAGATGGATTAGACAAAGCATTCATAGAAGAGGTCCATGTTGGAGGTGACACCTTTGAGGGAATTGATGTATTGATTCTCAAGATATCTGAAAGAATGATGACCAAGTCTTGGAAAAAATCTTGGCCTTTTTTTTGACCATGAGAGTATCAGTAATTATTGGCCCATATACTTAACTTCCAAACTACAAAACTTTTATGAGAATCTATCTACCTACCTACCTTTGTCTGTCTGTCTGTCTGTCTGTCTCTGTCTGTCTGTCTATCTATCCTCCAAGGTCATCCATAGATTACTATGATAGCCTCCTAATTAGTCTCTTTGCCTCAAGTCTCTCCTCATTCCATTCCATTCTCCACAACTGCCAAAGTGATTTTCCTTAAGTCGTTTTCCAACTATATCACTCCTCTGCTCAAAAAAGTCTAGTTGGCTCCCTGTTGTCCCCAGGGTAAATATAAGCCCTTCTGTTTAGCTTTTGAAGTGCTTCAAAAGTAAGCATAGCCCAGAAAACATTATACACAGTGATTACAACAATGTAAATGGAAAAAAGAACAATTTCATAATAATAAAATGAATGTTGCAGAGTTATAAAGAACAAGTCTGGTCCCAAAGAAGAGACATGAGGAGACACTTCTCTATTCTTTTTTGCAAACGTGGAGGAGGTGGTTCGTGGATATGGAACATTGCATATTATTGACAGATTTTTTAAATATGTTGATCAGTTTTACTGATTTTTTTCATTTGCCTTTTATTCCTTCAAAAGTAAATTCTTTGATATATGAGATGGCTCTCCAGAAGGGGGAATCAATATTATATCAATCAATTTATATCAATAAAATTTATTTAAAAGAATAAAGTGAGTCACAACATAGCTTTCCAGACTTGTTATACACTACTCCGCATCCCACACTCTACTAGCCAGACTGGCCTTTCTCTGTTCCTCACACACAGAATCTCTTCTCTTATTCTCTGTACTTTGGTCGTCTTCCCTTATTCTTGGAATGCACTCTCTCCTTACCTCTGCCTCAGAGAATCCTCTTCCTTCAAGATTCAGATTAAGCCCCAGCTTCTATGTGAAGCCTTTCCTGATGTCCCCAACTTCTAATGCCCTTCCTGCAAAAACCTTGTGTTTTATTGGTATTTATTCTGTATGTATTTATGTCTACTTGAATTCTCCCCCAATAGAATATAGATTCCTTGAGAGAAGCATTTGTTTCATGCCTTGCATTTGTATCCTAGGGCCTAGCATAGTGCCTGGTACATTGCGGGCACTTAATCCTTTTTGATTAATTGATTTATCCTTGAAAAATATATGATAAGGGAACAGTCTGACTTTTGCAAATGATATTACATAGCAGATCTCATCTTTGCAGTAACACAACTGACTGAAAGGTGCAGAGAATATTTGATCCCACTGTGCTACTTGTTTTTGATTATAAAAAAGCCTTTGATTTAGGAGGACAAAATGCAACCAACACATTGATTTTTGTTCTGGGCCCTCTTTTCTTCTCTTTTCATATTCTCTTGGTGACCTCAACAACTCCCACATCTAGAATCATTCCCTTTATGCAGATGATTCCAGCCCTAGTTTCTCTCTGAAGCACCACTTCCAAATTACCCATCATTATTAGGAATTTATGTCTAGATATCCCATAGGCTTCTCAAACACAATATGTCCAAAGCAGAAGTAATTATCTTTCCCCTAAAATAACCCCCTCTTCCTATCTTTCCTATTTTTTGGAAGACATCACCATCTTTCCAGTCACTCAGGTACTCAACTTCAAAGTCATTCTTGACTCTTCACCTTTGCTTACCCTACCTCCGCCTCCTAAATCTTGTTGATTCTACCTCTAGGACATTTCTCGACTCTATCCCCTTCTCTCCACTTGTGCAGCAACCACTCTAGTTCAGGCCCTCTCCTGGTCTCCTACACCTAGACTGTTGTAACAGCCTCCAAACTGGTTTCCC
Source organism: Phalanger gymnotis (assembly GCA_028646595.1). Lineage (NCBI taxonomy): Eukaryota > Metazoa > Chordata > Mammalia > Diprotodontia > Phalangeridae > Phalanger > Phalanger gymnotis. Next base: position 45,997,885 of record CM053625.1, on the reverse strand, counting down.
TTGCCCTTATTCATTCACTCCCTTCTCTAATCCTTGATCTGTACACCTGCCAGCAGGATATTCTTAAAGCACAGATCTGACCATATACTTACATTTATGTAGTGTTTTAACGTTTGCAAAGCAGTTTACATATATTGGATCCCCAACAATAGCTCTGCAAGGTGGATACTACAAGTTTTATCATCTCCACTTTACAGACAAGATTTTCAGAGAGGGTAAATATCTTGCCCCTAGACATAAACTAGTAATTGAGGTGGGTCTTCTGGAAGTGAAGTCCTACGCGCTACGTACTATACCTAATTTTTGTAATACACTGCTTGCTTTTCTTTCATGTATACACAGATACAGTAGCCTATTCTGTCTTTCCCATTTTTAAAAATAAGTTGCATTAATACCTTTTATTCTTATCCAAGTCACTCCCTGATATAAATCTACCTCAATCAAAAAAGCCCTCTTTGTAACAAAGACAAAGAGTTCATCAAAGTCAACCTACACAGTGACTGTGTTTAACAGTATGTCCTACATCCTATAATTATAACCCCCCTCCAGTTTTCTTCTGCAAAGAGGGGCCACTTTTATATATTTTTTTTCTCTGTTCAAGATTAGTCTGTACAATTGCTCAGCATTTGATTTCACTGTAAAGTTCTTTTGATTTCCATTGCTATAGTGATTATGCCTTCCCCGCCCTGCCCCCCTAACCTGGTTTAAGCAGCTTATTATCCTCCACCTTGTAACTCTCAATAACTCTGTGTGTGTGTGTGTGTCCACTTTGTGAATTATATGAGACAAATAGAAAAGTCCAGGATTGGCTTTCTTCTATCACATTGCAGACTTTTCGGCTATTTCTCAACACTGGCTCCTCAGCTAGCTAGCTAACTGTGGGATCATGGAGAGAATGACTTTGCTTTCCTGGGCCTCAGTTTCCTCCCCTGTAAATAAGGGATTAAGTTATCTTGTTGTGCTTCTATGTTGTGCTTTTGCACATACCTTCTAATATTAGCACAAGTCACATAAGATTAGGGTAGAATCTTAGGCTATCCAAGTTTAAGTGGGCAGTCTTTTAAGTACCTGCTGTGCACAGATTGTGGACTGTGCTAAGAGCTAGAAACCAAAGACAAACAATGAAGTAATTCTTGCCCTTGAGGAGCCTGCATTCTAGGGGGGAGGCAGGTAATGGCATGTGCACAATTCATCTAATTCAATGTAAAGGGAGATGGGTGCAAAGGAGAGACTCAGGCAAAGTGTTATAGGAAAACATGAGGCAGGAGAAATGCTTTTAGTTGGGGGGGGATGGGCAGGTGTCAGGAAAAGTTTAATGAGAGAAATCGCACCTGAGCAGATCTTAAAGGAGGAGACAGATTTTAACAGGCAGAAATGGGGAAGGCACCTAGTCCCTGTCCCCAAGAACCTTGCTGGTCAGTAAATAGATGAAATTCATTATATATGAGATGGAGAAACTGAAAATAGTTTTAGAAAATATTACTATATTTGTGGATGAGTACCAGATAGTCATCTTTTATTGAGGGAAGTTAGGAGTGCCCATTGAACGTCATAGGGAGGTCTTATTGCTATAGACTCTTCCTGAAGACCCCCTGTGTGTTTCTGTGGTCAAATGGCTAGCAGAGTTACTAAAGATCATCAGAAAAGGAATTATTAATAAAACAGAAAGCGTCATTCCGTCTTTCTACCAACTTGCAATGTGTCCAAATGAGGGACATTGTGTTCTGCAAGGGACAAAGGGTACAACTCGATAATGACTCTTCTTGGAGTCTTATGCTGTAAATAAGATCTTGTTACATCTAGTTCAACATGAGCTGAAAAAAGGCTTTTAAAGAAAAATACCTGAAGTCTTGGGACATACATTCTTTGAAGACAGAGTATAAGTCTTTTCTACTTTTGTATATCCTCCACCATACTTAGCAAAGGGTCTTGCACATACAGATACTCAGTAAGAAATAATGATAGCTAACATTTAGATAGTACTTACAATGTCTGAAGCACTGTGCAGCGCCATTTACAATTATTTTCTTATTTGATACTCTCGACAATCCTGGGAGGTAGGTGCTATCATTATACACCATTTACAGATTGTGAAACTGAGGCAGATAAAGGTAAAGCGACTTACCTGGGGTCATACCCCTAGTAAGTGGCTTCCCTGGGCCTCAGTTTCCTCCCCTCTAAATAAGGGATTGAGTTCGGATTTGAACTCAAGTCTTCCCGACTCCAGGACTGACTGTTCCATCCACTGCACCACTTACATGTTTGTTAACTGAATGAACCACCAGGTTTGCAGAGGGAGCCCAGCTCTTCTCTAGATCCTTCTTGACGCATCAGTGTGAGAAATCATGCTGGCTCTCCTCAGTTGAGGGTAGGGTACAGTGGGAGGGGGGTTGAACCAGTGAAGACAGATGAAAAAGATGAAGAGAACATTAGAAAGTTGCTGAGTTGTTTTGTTTGAGGTATTCCCAGTATATTGGGAATGTCATATCTGAATTTAAGCAAAAGGACATTTTTGAAAATCAAGGGGAATTGATTTTTAAATGAGATACTTTCCTTTTGAAATTATCCACACCATCCCTCCAAGAGTGAGGATGCTCCTTTAACTGTGACATTTTAATTAACAGGTTAATGCTATTGGCCAGGACAGTTATCACTGCCCCATTGCCACTCAACCGTCAGCCCCATCCAACCTACTTTGTTGGCCCCGAGACACCTTTAAGCATCTTTAGAAAGTTGGTACTGTGTGGATAGCTTAGAGTTTGCCAGGGAGAGACCTACGGTGTAACCAGCAGAGGCACAGGGGCTGAGAGGTGATGGCAGAGGCAGCTTGGACCAGTAAATGCCTTTTCACTTGGGGAGAGTTAAGCAATCACTTTTAGTAGCTTTCTTGTTTTCTAAGTGCAAAATTCTCCTCCTTGTGATTAGGTAACAGAAGAGTTTAAGCAATGTACCCTGTTGTCATTTCTCAAGAGTTGTAGGTCAGAACATTCAGATCTCAGGGGATGCCTGTCCTGGGGCTGTTAGGGAAGCAGAATTTGGGGTGGGGGTGGGTAGGGGGAAACACGAGTGCCAGCTACACTGCCAGCACAGTTGGAAATGAGAGTCAAATCAAGAGCAGCAAGGGGCTTCACTTGACTTCTGATCTGGCAGGAATCTCCTGGGGCTGCACAAAACCCTGGCAGATCACCTATTGGATGGTCCTGACTAAGCAAGATCATGCTAAAAACATCCTGGACTCCCTTTGTTTTGTAGACTTTGAGAGAATTGGTGGTTCCATAATCCTCTGAGATGGGTATCTCTCTCACCTTTGTCCCCTTCACACTCTGTGTTATATTTATTTACATTTCATGTGTACACTTCTGGGCAGACTGTGAACTCCTGGAGGGCTGTTCATTTTTAGACCTTTGTTTTGGCAAAGCTTGCCACTGTGAGTTTCATATAGTATGCATGTAATGTTTACTGAATTGGAGATGACTTGTTCCAGTGTCGTCTAACAATACTCTTGGTTAGGAAGTCTTGCCTTTTATCTAATTTAGGTCCCTCAAGCCACAGCTCAGACCTGGTTCCTCTTGGGCAGAGATCGATAACAAGAAGACACACTTAGTAAATTGCCCTTTGTTTGATAATAATAAAAACAAAAATACCTTGCAATTATATGCTTCGTGGTTCACATTGCATTTGGTCGTTGCCACAGGAAAAGTCCTTTGAATAATAGTCATAAAATGTCAGTCCTGGAAGGCCCCTTTTCCAATCCAAATCATTCATCTAACGAAGTAGAAAACTGGAGTTAAAAGAGGAAAAGTGACTTTCCTTGCTATACCGCAAGTTCCCCAAGTTCAGAGGGCCATGCGTGATTCAAATCTTTTTGAGAGGTAGCTTGGATAGAACACTGTATTTGGTCAAGAGGATCTGAGTTCAAATCCCACCTCAGCTGTGTGAGCCTCAGCGAGTCATTTAACTTCTCTGGATTGAGAAGGCAAGAAAGAAGGGCAGCAAATACAAAAGTCTGACTGTAGAGGGAAAAGTGGTACAGAATAATAGCTTGGGGAAATGTCAAAGTCAAAGGAAGGTTGTTAAGGGTAGAAAATATAAGTACTGGACCAGGAACCAATAGATAAGATGAGGTGAAAGATTAGAGACAGGTAATAATTTAGAAAAGGGGGCAAGCTTCTGGTAGGAAATGGGGGGCTATTGAGTCAAGGATACGGACAGAGGGATTGGTCTTGGCAAGGGCGAGGAGCAATTGTTCAGAGGGAAATGCAAAATGATATAAAAGGATTTTGAAGGAATGTAGTTTAGAATTCACGGCCTGGGTCTTCTCAGCAAAGTAGGAGCCGAGATTGTTGGCTGGAAAGGAAAAGGGGATGGAGATGGAGAAATGGAGTGGCAAGGGAAGTCTGAGGAGCAAGGAGAAGATTTAGAAGGGCCTTTGCAGGGAGTGTTAATAGAGAATTAATGTCTATGCAGCAATGAGGCCCTTGTTGAGATCAGGTAACGTGAATTTGGAATGAAAATCTCCTTGGCATAGTTGTGTGGCTTTTCCCAATGTGTTGAGCAACATGGCAGCAGGAATACAGAGAATTAGTCGTAGGGGAAATAGAAGTTTGTCAAGATATCAATTCAAGGGTGGAGGAGAATGATTAGTTAAACCAATCACTTATGTAGGGTCAAGACTGAATAGAAGAAAGGAAGCTAGAGATGAAATAATGAATGAATAAACAAGAATGTCCTGGAAGTTTCAGTGAGGATGAAGAATAGATTTAAGAGGAATGAGGCATAGAAAGAGATAGAAGGACAGAAATTCGTGGTCTTTCAGGCATCGCAACTATAGGTTATGGTGAAAGCTAAGGTCTACTTCTTCCTGCGCCATCCTACTCCCTGAAGTGGGGTGAAGATTTAGGTCTTGGGAAGTGCTGAACTTGGAGGCCAGGGTGTTTATGGGAACACCAGCATGTTCTGAAATATTAAGTGTGTTAGGGTGGAGTGGAAGACTGTGAACAAGGTACTGAACTCCCTTGGAAAGGAGGGAGAGTGACCCAGGGGCCAGTAGGTTGGAGCAAAAGGGTTCTGGATAGGATGATATGGCTGAAGGATAGGGCAGAGAGAAGGTCTGGAGGTGGTAGTCAGGAGAATGATTGGACCTGCCAGTTCACCCAGCCCAGTGGGCCAAGACGTATGAGAGGAGCATCCTGTGATGGAGACAGTAACTGGGTGCACTGTCTTCAGAAGGGAGCCAGGTTTCTGTGAGGACAAGAAGATGAGTGGAGCTAGTCTAAGATGAAGTGGGAGTTTCAGAGGGCACAATTGAAACAAAAAGGTAGAATAGAATAGGGGTATGTGTGTGCGCGTGCATGTGTGGGGGGTGCAGAGAGAGAGAGAGGGGTGAGAGAGTAAAGTGTGCTAAAAGGGTTAGGTTTTCAGAATTATCATAGCTATTAGAAAAGGAGGTGAGTTTTGCCGCTTGCAGGATAGAGGAAGTACACCAGTGGATTGGCATCCAGAATTTCCAGCGTCCTGCGATGATGGATGTCTATTCCAGGGCAGTGTCATTAGCCTGTTTTCTCTCCGAACACTGGGAAATTGAGGTGAAAGACAACAGGAAAATCATTGGTTTTCTAGGGCTGTGACTGAACTCACTCTCAGCATTTGTTTCTTTTCTTCGTCCTGAGATGGGTGGCCTCTGACACACCCAGCAGATACCCCACATGTGTGAGGCCTCCTGGGTGAAGAGGCCTCTAAACCTGGCCCTTGAGACGGACTAGGCCTTGGGCTTCATCCTCCTTGCTCCAGGGATGTCTTAGGGTAGAGTAAGCACTGGAGAAGTAGGTGCCTCCACCTACCAGGGCAGCCAGTGGTTGCAGAGAGCTAACGTGTTGTTAATAAATAAGATTTTAGGTCACACAGCCAGTGATTTGCAGAGCCGAGTTTTGACTCAGGGTTTCTGATTCCCAGTCCAATGATCATGGATACCATACTGCCTGCCAGTATGAATTCATTTAGCTCGACAAGCATTTATTAGGTACCTACTACCTATAAAGCAGTTCCATCTGCTAGGCACTGGGAATACAAAGACGAGGAATGGTTGAATACTTGTCTCCAAGAAGCTTACAATATATTTGGGGAAGGGGAAGGTGTGCATGTATACAGATACATATAAAATGTATATAAAAAACTATCACTGCCAGGTAATAGGAAGAGACCCATGACTAGAATATGGTTCTAGAAGGGTCTTCCTTTCCAGGGTGTCTTCCAAAGTGGCCTGCAGGTGGTATGTTGTGCAGGCCTGCCTTATTCAAAACAAATAGAACAGAGAGGGTGTGGGTAAGGTTGTTTAAAGAGACAATGTGGATACACAGAGAATCTCGAGAAAACTTAATTTCTAATAAAAACGTGTAAAGAAAACAGAACCAAGATCATGTAATGGAGGATGAATTAAAAAATATTATATGAGCCTGTGGAATAATAATGTCAGGAGTCTTAAAGTTCAGTTGAAGCACAAAAGGAATGCTTAGAATAACAAATAGGATTGTGTGGTTTAAAAAAAAGCCATTTATATTAGGGAAAAGAATATTTAAAAAAGAAGAAAAGCCTTCTGCTTGAGTTGGATGGGAAAATTCTTATGGATGACAGAAAAAAGATAGAATTACCTGACTCTTGTTTTGCTTCTGTTTTCTCTACCAAGATGAATGATCTTTGCATTGGAAAGCACAGAGCAAAAAGTGGCTATTAGGGAGGTAAAACCTAGGATAAGTCAGGAGATAATAGAGCACATCTCGCTGCCTTCGATGAATTTGTGTCATCAGGCCCAGATGGACTATATCCCATGGAACGCAAAAGCGCTAGCAAAGATGATTGCTGAATCATTGAAAGTTCATGGGAGACAGGAGAGTTACAGTGGGGCCGGAGGAGAACAAATGATACCCTGACTTTCAAAAGAAGGAAGAGCAGAGTCAGCAAAGTTTAGCCAATGAGCCTGATGTCGGTTCCAGGGCAAAACTCTAGAATGTATTATTAAAAGGATAGTTTGTGAACATCAAGAGAAAAAAAGAAAGAGACAACATCGTTTCATCCAGAATAGATCATGTCAGCTTAACCTCATTTGTTTTTGATGGGGTTGTCATACTGGTAGATGAGGGGAATATGTGCATAGAGACAGTTTAATTAGCTTTCAGCAACGTAATCTGACAAAGCTGGACCGAGATCATGGGTCTCAAGGGGAGGAAGGTAATTGCAGGATCATAGATCTAGGACTGGAAAGGACCTCAGGTTCCTAAAGGACAAGATTAAAAGATGGAGTGAACAATAGTACAGTTAAGAGGATTCAGAATTGGTTGAATGGCCAGAACCAAAGACTAGTCATTTATGGTTTTACATTTTAAAGACCGTGAAGGATCTTTAGTGGAGTGCCGTCCTTGACTCTGCGATGTTGGACATGGCATGCATAAAGAATGTCAGATGATCCAAAGTTGGGAGGGATGGCCAACACGCAGGGTGATAGAATCCAGATCCAACAAGATATTGACAGGCTGACATGATGGACTAAATCTAATAAGATTAAATTTAATTAGGTTAAGCTTGTATTTGGGCTATAAAAGTCAACTTCACAAATATAAGATGGGGAAGGGTCGACTAGATAGCAGGTTGTTTGGAAGAGATATGGGGGTTTTAATGGATTGCAAAGTCAGAACATCACAGCAGCACAGGATTTGGCAGTTGACAGATCCCAGTGGCTCTCTGGTCCAACCCTACCCTGTGAGTCAGCGGTGTGACATGACAGTCAAAACAACTAGGGTCCAAAATGAAGGAGGTGATAACCTCGCTGTATCCTGCTCAATAAGTCATGCCTGGAAGGACATAAATAAGCTAAAATATCTAGAAAAGGATAGCTATTACGATGAAGAGTCTCAAAATCCTGTCATAGGAGGATCAGCTGAAGAACCTGGGAAGGTTTTGCCCAGAGAAAAGGAGACTTGGACTGGAGGGTAGGGGTGGAGGAGAATGTAGTAGCTGTTTTCAAACTTGTGTATCTTTCTTGTGGATCATGTTTTTTCTGTCTAGTCCCAGAAGGAAATTAGGAACAATTGGAGAGGCAGGCTGATTGGTGTATGGGAATGAGCCCTGAATCTGGGGACCAGTGCCCTGGGTACAAATCTCAGTTCTGTTGATTACTAGCTTTATTTCTGTGCCTCCACCCCCACATCCCTCATAAGGAGATTGGACTAGGTGATCTTTTGGGTCCTTTTTAGTTCAAGATCTTTGATCATGTCAGTATTTTAAGCTCAAAAGTAACAGATTTGAGCTAGTTGTCAGGAAAAACTTTCTAACAATCAGAGGTATCCCAAAGTGAAATGGGCTGCCTCAGAAAATGGTGAGTTTCACCTCAGTGGAGCATTTGCATCAAGCAAATGTGGCATGACCACTTATTAGGGCTGCAAAGGTTGAATTAGATGGCCTTTGGGGTCCCTTTGAATTCTGAGATTCTGTAATTCTCATAAAATACAAGTAGATTGACACGGAATCCAAGGGAAAGAAGACAAAGTGCTATGAGAAGTTTGAGAAGGGAGAGATAGCTTTCATCTTGGGTGGAGGAAACCATCAGGGAAGCTTCATGGAAGGGATGGCATATCTGAGTTGTGCCTTAAAGAAAAGGAGGGAATTCACCAGATGGAGATGGGGTAGGGTAGTGGTGGTGGTCGAGTTCCATTCCAAACATGGGCTAGGGCATGAACCAAGGCATGGAGCTAAGGCAGGGCAGGAGGAGAAGAGAGGGCAGAAAGTGGTCCATAGAATTCGTGAAGGGTAGTAGTATGAAATCAGGCTGGAAAGATCAGTTGGATCCAGATTGTACAAGGCCTTGGACATTGGGGTCAGGCCTTTATTTATTAGACTGTGGGGAGACACATTGAGCAATATAAATGACCTCATCATAGTTGTTGTTATGATGATTACTCAGGGGGTTGTATGGATTGGAGAGGGGATGGACTGAAGGAACAAGGCCAGAAAAGAGGCTATTGTAGTTATTTAGATGGAAAGAGATGATTGCCTGAACTAGGGCAGCTGCAGAGAGGGTAGACAAGTGACCCAAAAGGTCAGATTTGCCATATTGGGCTGAGATAGTGGCACCAAGACACACTGATTGGAGGTACAATCATTCATTATTCCACTTATTGCCTTGTATGTAAAATATGGCTTAATTTAATTTGCAGAAATGCAAAATTTGTCTGACTAACTGAATAAAATATGTGAAGATATGGATATAAATTTATATCTAGAATAATATATGGTAAAAGGCTCCTCACCCCTTATTGTTTCTTGTATTCATAGTTTGAGGTATTTTTAGCTACTTCCTCTGAACTTGGCACAGTGAAAAGAATGGTGGGTTTTGATTCAGTACTGGGTACTTGGACCATCCAAACAGATTGCTAGCTCCAAACTATGCAATTAATCTCCTAGTTCTCCCCAGGTCTGCTCTTTCTGCCTTGCAACCTATACCTTTATACCCTTGCCAGAGTATTTCTTCTGATGCATAGATACTGCTTATGCCCTTCATCTGTTTAAAGATAGTAACTCCCTATCCCATTGCCAAATAAAGTCCGAGCTCCTTTAATTGGCATTCAACCTCCCGCCCCATAACACAATGCCATCAACCTGTCTCCTCTCCTATCTGATATTTCTCCTCTTATAGTATCTGAGCTCGAGCTAAACCTGACAGCTCTGCCCCTGCCAAAAAGCTCTGTGATCTCATGTCTGTGTTCTTTGCTCACACTGCTCCCTGGGCCTGGGATGCTTTTCCTTTTCTTCCTTGCCTGCTAAATTGCTGCCTAGCTTTTAAAACCCCGCTTGAATGTCATCTCCTCCAAGAAGCCTTTTCTGATCTTCTTCCCTATCTCCCCCATCTCCAGTTTGTTAATCACCCTCCTCCTTAGGCCTTGCAGAGGACTCTGTTTAGCAACTCTCAAACGCATTTATGTCAATCATAGTGTGTGTCATATTGCTGTACTCCAGCTATCTCTGACCAGTGACCAGTGCCTGTGGATGTTCTGGAGAGCAGTGTCTCTGGCACAGTGCTCTGCATACAGTAGGTGTTTAATAAGTATTTGTTGTACTGTATTTTATCACTGGGTTATTGTGAAGCTCACCTGATACAATGTATGTGAGGCTTTTTACAAACAGAAAGTATAAAATTAATGTGTTACGGTTAATAATAATGTTTATAATTATTTATGAAAACTATTGCCATAAAGTACCAAATCAGCTATGAGTACTATATTTATTTATAATTATTATTAGTTGCTAACATTGATCACATAAAATTTCAACTCAATATCAGCTAATAATATTTTATTTATGTTATGATTAATAGTAATTGTCATTGATTGAAAATTTTATGGTTATAAAGAGCTTCCATTATATTATGTAAGCCTTACAATAACCCCATGAGGAAGGTATGGTACAAAACTAACAGTGTGGCCCTGGCAAGTCACTCAACCCTGCTTGCCTCAGTTTCCTCATCTGTAAAACGAGCTGAAGAAGGAAATGGCAAACCACTGCAGCGTCTTTGTTAAGAAAACCTCAAAAGGAGTCAATAAAGAATCAGATGTGATTGCAAATGTCTTGACAACAACAAGAAAAATTTTCCATAGTACTTAGAATAGAATTGTGGAATCCTAGAATTTTAAAGCTGATACTCATTAAACATCTGTTGTATGTGAAGCAGGTGTGGTAGACATTAGTAGATATACAAAGCTTAGATAAGATCTTATTTCTCTTTAGTGCTGAAGCCTCTGTCCTAACTATGGATTATTCCTAATAATTATAGGAACAGTAATATTCAAGCTGAGTACAAAAATGTGTTGCAGCCAAATGAGGGATTTGGTCTGCTTTGTCCCTAGTGAGGCACGCTTCTCTTTGCTGTTAAGTACAATAAAACTTGTCTCTTTGCTAACATTTTCTCTTGATAGCACTGGTCCTCCATGCACCTTGACAGTGCTGGCTTCTGTTGGACTGAATTTCTTGTTTTATGTTTCCTTTGTCCTTCAGGAAAAGGTGGATAGAAGGCTTTGGTGGTTGCTCGTCTGGGATGCTTTTTATTAAGAAAGTTTGGTCAGCTGTGGGGCCAACTGTCCCTTTCTTGCTCACTGTCACTTGTTGTCAGATCTCTGTGCTTGACCCTGCCTTGAACATCTGTGGGCCCCAGGGCCTTCTCTCAGGGAGCTGACATTCTTTCTTTATTGTTTTCAGCATCCCCTCAAAGCTGAACTCAGGATAACCGCAGAAGGGAAAGACCTCATCCTGGACCTGGAGAAGAATGAGTAAGTGGACCACCACAATGTCTAGGAAATGAACCAATTACCTTTTGTAACCCTTCGTGTCAAATAGAGGAAGCAGGTGTTGGTGTTTTAGAACGGAAATAACTAGTTCACAGCAAGAGTTCACAGCTCCTCTGGGGAAGCAGGTTGCATTGGTAAGACTGAGTTCCTAGTTCTAGGGCAGTGGAAGGGGCATTAACTTTGGAGTCAGAAGACCCGAGTTCCAGTTCTGCCTCTCATGCTTGTATATGTTTGTGACCCCCTAGTGAGTTCCTTATCTGTAAAATAAGAATATTCAAGGGAGGCTTTGTGGCTCACTGGAAAGCACACTAGATTTGGAGTCAGAGGAACTGGGTTCAAGTCCCAGCTTTGCCACTCATTATCTGTGTGACCTTGGCAAGTTGCTTAACCAGGGTAGGCCTCAGTTTCCTGGTATTGGACTAGATAGCCTCTTGTGATATTCTAAATCAATATGTGACCAATCTGTTACTCTTTGAGTTTGATGCCACTGAGCTAGATGATCCCCAAGACGCTAATCTTATCATGCATGCTTAATGTATTGCTTAGGGAATCGTTGCTGGAAGTTTTAAAAGTTTTTTTAGTTTTGGGATCCCTTGGAGTTCGCTATGGCCCCCTTGGAAAAGGTTGTTGTAGAGAAAATATTGCAAAGCCACAGCAGCTGTATCACTGCCTCCAGCCAAGCTCCAACCCACCCTACAGCAGGAAGCAAAGGAGATTGTGGAAACCAGTAGAGCTGAGCAGAGGCCAGCACGACATGTGCTGGGCTGTGGATCCAGGAACCTTGGCTTCTCTGTGTTCTGTAACGGCATTCTCTCCCCAAACAAAGGGATTAGACTCTGCCGGTAGTGGCTGTCAGCAGTCTGGAGGTCACATCTGCTCTGCGCTCATCTGTCTACCTAACGCCATTGATTTTGGGTGGTGGTGTGGCTCGGGAATGTTTATGTATTGATTTCCCATCTGGCCTTAGAATATCTTGATTCAAGCTTTTGTGCTGGCAAGCAGAAATTCACTGCCTTGATATTCCCCAAGGACAGTAGGAGAGCAAGCCCTAACCAGGTGATCTCCCTTCTTCCTTCAGCAGGAAGGAATGAAGTACTTTGGTATAACTCTGCCAAAGGAACCAGGCTTCATTGTGACATGTAAACATAGCTGATAAGGCTGCATGGCTTGGATCACTGCCGGCTTCTTCTTGGCAGCTCCCTGAGCCCCCGAAAGCAGATGAGTAATCAAATCAAATGCTTCCAAGAAAGGGATGGATGAGGACCTTGCCATATTCAGCATGATGAGAATTGTTGCTAGAGTCTAGTAGCAAGGGAGAAAATGAATTATTCCTAATTTGGGCTTTTCTGTCCTTTTAAGAGGAAGGAGAAGAATGTCTGAGGCAAGGTAGAAAGTTATTCTGATGCAGTGGGCATGAATATGGTGGGGTGGGGGAGATCGTGGAGGCAGATGGGGGAGGGGGTACATCATTGCACCACAGAATTCCAAAACTGAATGGGACCTCAGAGGTCATACAGTCTGTGCTTCACCTAAGCAGAGATCACCTGCAGAACACAATTCACCGTCATTGTTGCAATGGCTTCACTTGGTTTCCCGGTCCCAAGATGCTCTCCACTTCACACTGTCATCAAAGTGATTTTACTTTAGTGCAGATCTGCCCATGTCACTCCCCTACTCAGTACATTTCAGTTGGCTCACTTTTGCCTCTAGGATAAAATATACATTTCTCTGTTGGGTTTTTTTTTAAAGCTCTCCATGACATTTTCCCAGCTTATCTTTACCAACTTCATTGGACATTACTACCTCTCCTATATGATATGATCCAGCCTAACTGGCTGTTCCTCACACGTAAACTCATCTCCCATCTCTGTGCCCTTTCCCTGGCTGTTCCCCATGCCTGGAATGCACTCCCTCCTCACCTCTGCCTCATGGAATCTCTCCTCTGCCTTCAAGAAGCAGCTCAAGCTTCAGTACCTCTAATCTGATTTTGTTGATCTGTGATTTTAATTGTAAAGCACACCAATTTACTTCTAATCCCATGTTTGACAGAAATGCAAATCCTTTCATGGACATTTCTGAAAGCAAAAAGCCTTGTTTTAGCAATTTTGGCTGTAAAAATGGAAACGTTGTGTCATTGAAAGTACCTACTGTACAATGAAAAGAAAAAAAAAAGAAGCAGCTCAAACATGCCTTTTACATAAAACTTTGCCTGATTTCTTCTAGTGCCTTCCCTCGTAAACGTTTGTTGTTACTGTTGTTCAGTCATGTCTGACCCTATTTGCAGTTTTCTTGGCAAAGATACTGGAGTGGTTTGCCATTATCTTCTCCAGTTCATTTTACAGATGAGGAAACTGAGGCAAATAGGGTTAAGTGACTTGCTCAGAGTCACACAGCTAGTGTATGAGACTGGATTTGAACTCAGGTCTTCCTGATTACAGGTCTGGCCCTCAATTCGTGGTGCCACCTAGATGCCCTATAAACTACCTTGTATTTAATGTCTTTGAATTTAACGATATTCGTTCTTCTTATATTTACTCTGTGTACATGTACATGTACTTGTCTCCTCTATTAGAATAAAAACTCCTGGAGAGTGGAGATTGTTTCTTTCTTTGCCTTTCTGTCTCCAATGCCTAGCATAGTGTCTTGAACACAGTAAGTTCTTAACAAATGCTTATGGATTGATGAATTGATCTCATAGGACATCCAATCCATTTGTGAACAGCTTGTAGGAAAGTTTTTCTTACATGCAGATGAGGTCTTCCTCTCTGTGACTGCCCATTGCCTCTAGTTCTGCTTTTTGAGGGCCAAATAGTTGTAATTTCTCTTTCACATCAATCAATCAGTGAACATTTATTAAGTGCCTACTATGTGTACTGGGCATGACAGATTTTTAAACGTTTAAAGATATCGGTCATGTCTAAGTCTTCTCTAGGTTAAACACCCCTTGTTCCTTCAGTTGATAGGTATATGGCATAGTCTCTAGTGCCCCTTACCACCCTAGTGGTCCTTTTCTGGACTTGTCCAAGTTTGTCAATATCCTTTCTAAAATGTGTTGTCCATAACTGAATTACCTCCTTCACTCTCTAAGCCTGGCCAACTGAATTGGCCCTAGGTGCCTGGATACTTAGGTACATCTGTGAACACATTCCTATGGATATGGCTTATTCTGTGTATTATGCCTCTTAATGCAGCCTAAGACTGTAATTAGAGTGGGTTTTTTTTCTTGGCTTTCAGTTCACATTGTTGGTTTGCTGAACTAGCAGACCACGCAGACTCTCAGATCGTCTCCAAATGAATAATCAGATGATCTTGTATTTATGAAGTGAATTTTTAGAAACCAAGTGAAGCAGTTTGCATTTATCTTTATTAAGTTTAATCTTATTAGATTTGACCCATTGTTTTGGCCTGTTGGAATCTGTTTGGATTGTGACTCAGTTACCTAATGTGTTAGTTATACCTGTCAGCTTTGTATCATCTTCAGATTTGATAAATAGATGGTGCAGTGGATAGAGTGACAACCCTGGAGTCCAGAGGACCCGAACTTAAATCTGGCCTCAGGCACTAACTGTATGACCTTGGGCAAGTTATTTAACCTTGTTTGCCTCAGTTTCCCCATCTGTAAAATGAGCTAGGAGAAGGAAATGGCATACCATGCCAGTATCTTTGCTAAGGAAACCCCAAATAGGGCCATGAAGAGTTGGACACAACTGAAAATAATTGAATAGAGAACATCCGTTTATCTAAATCATTGATAAAAACGTTGCACACAGGGTCAAGAACAGATCCCCAGCACCCCTCCACTAGAGAATTATTTTCTAAGTGGATGCTAATCTTTTAGTAAGTACTCTTTGTGTCTGACCTTTTAAAGCTCTCAATTGGTCAATCGATTTCTCTTGTGTTCATCTGGATCTCTTTAGATAGCTCCCCCTTTTGCATTGTAATTATTTGTGTCATTAAATTTTATTCTTGAGAGAGCTTTCCATTTCCATTGAGTAGACTTCCCCTTTAGAGTTTTAGGTCAGGGATCCCACTTATCCTTCCCCTCCACTCTGTGAAGTTTGTCCTATCATAATCTAGGGTGTTTGTCAATCTGTGCCTGGCTTTCCTCTCCTCTGTCACTCATTGTAGGAAAGAATAATCATATCCTTCTCAAGTTCCAAGTATTCCTGCTTATTGCTCAGACTTAGGTCCAGAATAGCAGTTTCCTTTATTGCTTCTTCCAATTTGTTTTGAAGAATAAAATTACCATAAGACAAATCAAGAATTCATCATCAGCTTTATTTTTGGTAAAAAGACACACACACACACACACACACACACACACACACACACACAGAGGAAGGGGGAGGAGAGAGAGGGAGAAAAAGGGAGGGAGGGAGAGGGAAAGAGGCCTAGAAGGAGGTAGAGATAGCTAGAAAGTAAAAGTATCCCATTACTACAGCATCAGAACTCTGCCTGATTTCAAATCTATTTCCCAAATTCTCATCAATTTCTTTTTTTTTGTCCAGGTTATGACGATATCATTTCTTTTATTTCCTTCATTGATCCAAAGGTTCTTCTTCAGGCCTCTCTTTTCTAATCTATGAATTTATTCACATTTGTATATATTCTTATTTTTAAAAATTCTTTTAAAATTATTATGAACTTGACAAACATCGATAAAAACATTTCCATATGCAAAGAAGTACTGTGGGGAATGTGAATAATAATAATGATAATAGAAATGTAATAATAAAATAATTAACATTTATCTAATACTTTAAGGTTTGCGAAGCACTTTAAATTGGTTGTCTCATTTCTCCAAGATTACACAGCTAGCAAGGAAAAGAATCTGCCAAGCTCTGTTATGCATATTTTTAAAAAATAGTAAGAAGTTCAACATGATAGCTCTTGATAGAAAAGTTTTTGTACAAACAAAGCCAATGCAACAAAGATTAGGAGGGAAGCGGAAAATTGAGAACGAATCTTTACAACCAGCGTCTCTGATAAAGGCCTCATCTCTAAAACATGCAGGGAACTGAGCCAAATTTATAGAAATACAAGTCATTCCTCAATGGAAAAATAGTCAAAGGATATGAACAGGCAGTTTTCAGAGGAAGAAATTAAAGATATCTATAGCCATATGAAAAAATGCTCTAAATCACTGTTGATTAGACAAATGCAAATCAAAACGACTC
>CM053625.1:45916612-45981278 GCA_028646595.1 Phalanger gymnotis | reverse complement strand
TTTTCAGAGGAAGAAATTAAAGATATCTATAGCCATATGAAAAAATGCTCTAAATCACTGTTGATTAGACAAATGCAAATCAAAA
Source organism: Phalanger gymnotis (assembly GCA_028646595.1). Taxonomy (NCBI): domain Eukaryota; kingdom Metazoa; phylum Chordata; class Mammalia; order Diprotodontia; family Phalangeridae; genus Phalanger; species Phalanger gymnotis. Next base: position 45,981,193 of record CM053625.1, on the reverse strand, counting down.
CGACTCTTAGTACCCCATATCTCCTGTCAGATTGGCTAACATGACAAAACAGGAAAATGATAAATGCTGGAGAGGATGTGGGAAAATTGGAACTTCGTTACATTGTTGGTGGAGTTGTGAACTGATCCAGCCATTCTGGAGAGCAAGTTGGAACTATGCCCAAAGGGCTATAAAAATGTGCATACCCTTTTGACCCAGCAATATCACTTCTAGGGCTGTACCCCAAAGCGATCACACAAGTGGGAAACGGACCAGCATGTACAAAAATATGTAAAGCATATCTTTTTGTGGTGGCAAAGTATTGGAAATCAAGGGGATGCCCATCAATTGGGGAATGGCTAAACAAATTGTGGTTTATGAACGTAATGGAATGCTGTTGTGCTATAAGAAAAGAAATGAGGAGCAGACGGACTTCTTACAACCTGGAAAGACTTTATATGAACTGACGCGTAGTGAAGGGAGAGGAACCAGTAGATCATTATACACAATTACAGACACACAATATCTGTAAGGACTAACTTTGATAGACTTGGCTCCTCTCATCAACGCAAGGTTCAAAGACAGCTCCAAAAAACTTGTGATGGAAAAATCTATGCACATCCAGAGAAAGAATTATGGAGTCTGAATGCAGATTGAGGCAAAGTATTTGTTCACTTTTTTTCTTTTTTTGGTTTCTTTTTTGGTTTCATTTCTCCTTTCTCATGATTCATTCCACTGGTTATAATTCTTCTTTACAACTGGACTATTATGTAAATAATTTCATTGTGAAGGTATATGTAGACCTACATTGGATTGCATGCCGTCTTGGGAGGGAAGGGGGAAGAGAGGGAAGGAGAGAAAATTTTGGAACCCCAAAGATTGTGGAACTGAGTGTTGTAAACTAAAAATAAAAAGTAAATTTATAAAATAAAATAAATAAAAATAAAAAAAATAAAAAAAGAAATTCAACATGATAGTTCCAAAACTGTCCTCCTATTCTATTTCTCCCTCCCAACTTTCTTCTACTCTCTTCTGTGAATTAAAAAAAAAATTATTGACATTTCTCTCTCTGCCTTTTTTTGGTTTCATCTCTAACACCCTTCTTTCTGCCATGACTACCCCCACCCCCTCCCAAAGGAAAAAAAAAAGTCTTGAGAAAAACAATGTTATTTTTATGGCCCTTTTTATCTCTTCTATTTCTCATGAAAAGGGCGTACTCTTCCAGAACCATTTTCTAGTCGTGAGTCCCATTCCATCAAATCGCAATGAAACCCACAGGGTCCAATTAACCTCTTTCTCTTAGGATTTCACCCTATTATCCATAGTAAGTGCATTTGTGCATAGGAATCTGAGGCTATGTGTTATTTGTGGCTGGTTTTCTTAAATTTGGCTCCTGGATACTAATAGTCCTTTCTATGGATACCCTTCTTTTCTGTGTTGCACTGACTAATCTTGTCTCTGGCTTGTCAGATCATGGGGGTAGTTTCCTCTCTCTCCCTCTGTTTTTACTTTAAAGACCTCTTGATCAGATTTTCAAGACTCCAGTCAAAGATGTATTTTATTGGACCTCATTAGCTGTGTTCTATATCTGGCAAGAGCTTCTCACTTCTATATTTTAATATGTGGTCCAGAAATCCAGAGCTCACCCTTAGGCACCACTTCCTTAACCACTTTTTCATTTCTTGAATCTACTTCTACCTTCCTCTATTCTGTCCCTCCCTTTTTCCTTCATTCAGTAGCTGTGATGAAAGACCTCCTAAGGTCTTTAGTTTCTCCTCAGGATTTCATCATCCCTAACAATTCTTTCTAGATTCTTTCTAATGCTATGATTTTTCCCATGGCCTCTAGTAAGAGTGTTTGCCACCACCACTGATAAGTCTCAGGAGGCCCTCTTGCATCCTGCTCATGCACCCTGAAAAGATGAAGATGGCCAGCGTTGCTCATGCTTATGTCAAACTTGATTCATGGATGCCCTTATGCCCTTCAGCATATGAGTCAACGAGTACCACTATTCATCTCTACTTCCTCTAATATGATTATTTCCGAATGATCTGTCTAGTCATGGCATCTGTGCATCCATATCATCTTTCCTGCTGAGGCAGTCCACCTCTTCCATTCTGTAGAAAATGATTCACACACGTTGTTATTCATTTGTTTTCAGTTATGTCCTATTCTTTGTGACCCTATTTGGGGTTTTCTTGACAATGATACTGGTGTGTGGGACAATAATTCCCCAAAATGAAATAACAATCAAAGGTCTCTCAAGGTAAAGACAGAGGTTTTATTTGCAAGTCTTGCGCGAGAACTGGGCATTGCATACTCCAGGGCGGAATGGAGTAGGGAGGCCAGTTATAGAGAGCAGACAGGCAGTTTATATATCCCAAACCCCCTTACAAAACGATTCTAAGAAATGCCCCTAAAAGCCCCCTTACAAAACAATTCTAAGAAAAACCCCAAAGTCTGGACATCTATCCTCATTGGTGGGGATAATTGGCCTCACATTCTTGAAACAAGGAAAGATTCTTAATCTAACACCTTAACCCCAAACTAAAAGACAGCAGTTACGGGCATGATGCAGGATGTGGGTTTATGTGGTATATGTACAGGTTTAAATGGGGAGGGAGAGGGTTAACTTAAAACTTTATGATACAGCTCAGGCTTTATGGAGGCTGAAATATTATATCCTTTTCCTTAAATGAGAGACTTTCAGTCATTCCACTCACTGGTTTGCTATTTCCTTCTCCAGCTTATACAGATGAAGAAACTGAAGCAAACAGAGATAAGTGACTTGTCCAAGATCACACAGCTAGTGTCTGAAGCTGAATTTGAACTCATAAAAATGAGTCTTCCTGATTCCAAGCCCACCTAGCTGCCCATCACACACATCCTACAACTCCAAATGTTCTGGGCATCTTCTTCCTCCCTTCCTTCTCTATGTTACATTTTTCCTCCTCTCTCCATCTTTCCCAGGTAGGATTCTTCTCTGCTTTTTCATAATTTTTATTTTCCCTTTGCAGAACTTTCCCCAATCTTTCTAAGAACACTTCATCCTCCATGATAACCTGGAGGTTCTCAAGAGCACTCTGCATTTGAGAGAGCTGTTGTCCCAATCCTTTCATTTCCTGTCTCCTTTGTTCACACATATCTGTGACTTGTCCGTAATGGCTATACTCTGCAGCTTGGTACACATTTCTCCTTTCTTTTCTACAATTGCTACAAGATCCTCAGGCCCCAGGTGTTTTTTTTGTTGGTAACTCTTGTGACTCACTGGAGGAGGAAATAGCCAACACTCTATTATCTGTACCCAGTAAACCTTAAACCGGGTCATAGAAGACTTGGACATGACTGAAATGACTGCCTGACAATTTGTGGCTAACTGGTGAACTGATAGGGCAAACTGTCTATTAGCCAGGCTGAGGGCTTCTTAGCAACTTAGTTTATTTGTAGAATGCTTATTGCTTTTGCTCACCAAGGAAAACCAGCCTAGTTTCCTGCTTTTGTTCAGTAATTAGCTGTTTATTTTTCAAATCTCTAATCCAAAGCTAACCTGTATCCACTTTGCACCTGTCTGTACCTCTTTTCTCCTTTCTGATCAATGTCTCCATCTATTTTGCTGATTTCCTGCCTTAGCTTCCTTCCTGCCCCCCAAAGTTGTTTTGTCCATTCCTTTGCCTCTAAGTAGGACAGCTCCCACTGTACTCCCTAGAAAGCTAGGGATCTCCCTCTTTTCATTACTAATCGACAGCCAGAACCTTTATAACCTGTAGGGCAAAACTTTCCTCATCGGCAAAGTGAGAGAGATGTCAGATACATCAACTATTTTTTTTTACTTACTCTTTTTTTTCTGTTAAAAAGGATACTCTAATACTGGGATAGGGGATATTCAGAAATGATTGTGATGGAAAATTTTTAGCAAAGCATTAATTAAAAATTTTTAAAAGTTTTTTAAAGGGATGTGGGTGAGGAATGGATTAACTTACTTTTTCATCAGCTCTAGTCCTTTCTGGCTCTAAATCCTGGGATCCTTCACTCCCATGTTCCAGTGTGGGAAGCTCACTTTGAGACGCAGTCAACTCTTTTGACCGACACTTATCATCTGCCTATTCTATGTGGGGGGTTTGTTCTAAGCCCTGCGGAAAATATGAATAGTAATAGTGATAGTAGTAGAACTCATAATAACATTTGTATAGCACCTTCGGGTTTGGGAAGTGCTTTATATATACTATCTCATTTCATCCTTACAACTCTGTGAGGTGGGTGTTATTAGGATTCTTTTTTTATAGGCGAGGACCTGAGGCTGAGAGATTTTAAGTGAGTTGCCCAGAGTCACATAGCTTGCAAGTATCTGAGGTGGGATTTGAGCTCAGGTCTTCTGGACTCCAAGTCCAGTGCTCCGTCCATTACAGAAATTCTCTAAGAAGAAGACTGCTTAGTCCCTGCTCTCATAGGATTTAAATTCTAGTAAGAGATATAACAAAAAGCTACAGTACAGGGTAGAATGTACAGGGGCAATGAGGGAATGTGGGAATGGGCAGTGCCAGTTCAGCCTGTGCTCCCTTGAGAAATCCCTGGCCATCACATTTTCTCTCGTTTTTGATGGGCTCATCCTCCACTAAAGTCTTCTTCTGATTCCCCATCGTGGCATCGAGATCATTCTATACTTTATGCCTCCCAGCGTAAACACTAATGTCCTACCACACTGAAAGAAGAAAGCTTCAAATACAGGCCCAGTGAGAGGTTGCCTCTCAGTCTTTTGAGGACCAGCCTAGCTAGGTTGGAGAGGCTTATCCCAAGAAGGCTGGCTACTAGAGTAACACTTTCTTGTGTCATTGCAATGCATGAAGACCGTTTCTTTAGTGGTGGAGGGGGCAGCCATATAAAGTTCACCCAATGAAATCATGAAGGATTGTGAGAATACTGATCACCTTGATTTTTCTGTCTGAGTGGGAGAAAGCAAAAAGTTTCTCATTGTCCTTCTGAGCAATTTTTTTTTCAGATTTCTTTTTCTCTTCTTTCTTTTTTAAAAATTGAATTGGTTTTGCAGTCATAATTGGAAGGTTTCCTTCCTCAACGTAGACTAGATAGATCTGTAGGATTCTGGGACACTAAATAGAATTTCCAGGTTCTCAGACCATCGTTCTTCCTTTCCCTCCTAGAAAAGTACTCAAAGATCACCCTGCAGACATGGGCATGGGACCCATACTTTTTGGGGGCTGCTCTTATGATGGATACGAGAGACATTTATTAAGCACCTACTGTATGCAGAATTTTGTGCTGTGTATTAGTGAGATACAGAGTTTAGATAAGACACTGTCCCTCCTAGCTCAGAGCTTTAGCACTGGCTATAAACTCTCTGCCTGGGTTTTTTGGGGGTAATATGACTTGTTGCCATGTATACAACATTTAGAATCCTTAGGTCTGTTCCCATTCACTCCCTTCTCTTAGCCTCTGCTTTTTAGAATCTCTAGTTTCCTTCAGAACTAAGCTTGTGCTTCTATGTGATGTCTTTACTGATCCCTTCTACTCCAGTTACTAGAGCCTTCACCCCCAAAATAAAACTGCATTTTTTAAACAGACATATTGTGTCTCCTGACAGAATGTAAACACTTCAAGGGAAGGAACTATTTCACTTCTGTCTTGATATTCTCAGTGCCTGTGCACACAGTAGGTGCTCACTACATGCTTTTAGATCTATTACTGATTGATGAAGCTTACATTCTAGCAGGGGGATAAGACACAAATACAGAAACCTGCAGTACACAATTTTATATGGCACATGCATTACAGAAAAATGAAACAAAGAACAATGTTGAGCGTGTTTGGTGTCTCCAAGTTGGCAAAAGTCAGGTTTCTTGACGGAAATGGAAGCAGCAGAGCTGAGCACCATGACTTCACCTGGTTCCCCCGTGGGAACGGCTTCCTACAATTTTGTTCTGAACTCGGCTTTTTAGCTTTTAACATGTGTTAGAGAGAGGAACTCACAACACTTGTGAATATCTATTGTGCTTGTTTACTAAAGTGTTTCTCACTTGTGATGTGTACACATGCAGATGCTAACCAGCCCTCTGAGAAGAAATGACTTTCTGATTTAAAAATTCTTTTGTCACATTTTTACAGTTATTTTTAGCAAAAAATAGACAATATTTCTCAATATCAAATTGTAATCTTTTTCATTGCCCAAATCAAGGAATTTCTTAGCTTTTTCTTCTACCCGGTCGCCCTGTTGTTGTCCCTGAGAATTACAGAATCTCAGAGTTGGAAGAGGCTTTAGAAGTCACTTCAGTTCCACTCACACCTGACCAAGAATTCTCTTTATAACATACCCAACAAATGGGCATCCAGACTTTGCTTGAAGACCTCTAGTGAGCAAAAACCAGCTCTATCCCATTTCACTTTTGCATAGCTCTAATTTCATGATTTTTTTCCTTGTATCAAGCTGATATCATTTTCTCTTCACTTATCTCTAATTCTTTTAATTCTGACTTTAGGACAAGTAGAAACAAGACTAATTCTTTCATATGACAGTACTTAAATACCCAATGAAAGCTATTATCCTGCTTCTTCTCAAGACTTCTTTCCACCAGGCTACATATCTCTACTTCCTTCAATGGATACATTTATACCATAGTCTCTTTGCCATTCTGGTTGTCTTCCAATGAACATGATTCCATTTGTCAGTGGCCTTCCTTATATGTGGTGGCCAGACCTGAACACAATACCCCAAATATGGTCTGACCAGGGCAGAATACAGAGTACATCCATCATTGTGGATACCATGCCTCTCTTAAAGACAACATAAAGTTATATTAGTGGTTTTGGCTGCCATATTATAAGTATGACTTATTTTGATCTTGTAGACCACTAAAAAGCAGCAGAAATGATATGGGAACTCTGGTCTTCTGACTCTGAATCCATTCCCCTTTTTTACTGTGTCACATAAGGTTTAAGGGTTGATGTTTTCCAATAATAAAGGGGAATATTAAGTGGGAATTGAAGAAAAGTTACTCAAAATTAGATGTTGGGAAATGCATAAGAGCATAATTAAATGAGATAATATTTGTAAAGCACTTAACACAGTGCCTGGCACATAGTAGGCCCTATATAATTACTTTTCCTTTCCTAAAGGAAGCACCCTAAGCACAAACTAATCAAAATAGTATTCCCATAATTTTTCCCATGATTTGCTTCCTACAGTCGGACTTGATGAGTCCTAGTGTATGGAGCTTCTTCTCTGACTTCTTTGTCCATAATCCCTGTGTTGTACAGTCACTTCAGTTGTGTCTGACTCTTTATCACCACATTTGGGGTTTTCTGGGCAAAGATATTGGACTGGTTTGTCTTTTCTTCCTCCATTTCATTTTACAGATGAGGAAACTGAGGCAAACAGGGTTGAGTGACTTGCCCAGGGTTACATACCTAGTAAGTATTTGAGGCCAACTTTGAGCTCAGGTCTTCCTCTCTCCAAGCCCAGCACCCTATCCGCTGTACCACCTAGCCGCCCAATTCCCATACCTAATACCTATTAATAACCACTTTGTAGGTTTCTTCTACCTACTACCAACTAGTGAACTGGAAGTGACCTTAGAGATAACTTTCCAAGTGGAGTGAGGAGCAGAGCCAGGATTGAACCCAGATCTCCTCTGACTCCAAATTCAGTGTACTTTTCATCCCACCGTTCTGCCTTATCTGTACTAAATTGTTAATTATTGAAGGCTGTGACTCTGTCTTAGGAAACTTTGTATGCCCCACCTCACCTAGTGCCATGCCTTGTACATAGCAGGCGCCCAATAAATATTTGTTGAATGAAACAAAATACATGAAGCTTTGTTGAATATCTGTTCTATTTTCTCCCCACATTCCTTACTTCTCCTGGGCCATGTGTTCTTATTCTCAGGCTGCATCACTATTTATATCTCCCTATGTGCAAATTCCACTAAAGCGCTGTTCCCTTTCTATTCTGGTGACTCATTAATAATTGATTTTTACTTGGTATTGTCGATCATAAGACCATAGATTTATAGTTGGAAAGGACGAGAGACTTGCCTCAGGTCACAAGTTGGTAAAGTAACGTAGCCAAGATTCAAGCCTTTTGACTCCAAGTTGAGTGTCCTTTCCACTGGCCTACATGGCCCTTCTACAGTGAAAAGAACCAGACTCTACATCATGTTTCCTCAGTTACCTTTTGCCTTGCCAGGGCCAAGAAGCCTTAGCCCCAACATGTATGAGATTTGAACTTCATCCCAGGGTACTAACGAGGAATGGATGTGATTACTGGATTGCAATCAGTTATCTTTGAAAGGTCAAGGGAACGGCAGAAGTGCTGTGGACCTAGAAAAAGGGGGAGATGTCTTAAAAAGAGGGAAAAGGGTGGGCTCCCCCAAGTCTGGCGAGCTCTACTTTGCTTCTTGAAAAAATTCCAAGACATTATTAAAAGGGATGATTTCTTAGCATTCAGAAAGAGAAACAGTGATTACTAAAAGCCAGCATGGCCTCATCAAGGACAAATCTTGTAATTTAATCTCATTCCCTCTTTTGGACAGCATCACGAGTTGAGAAGATGAGGGACTATTGTAGATATCATATATCTAGATTTCAACAAGCCACTGCACAAATTCTCTCATAACTTCCATCACTCATCCCACATCCATTCAGATGCCAAATCTTGCCTTTTCCAACTCAATGAATCTCTCTTATACGCCTCCTTTCCTCTGCTTACATGGACACCAACTTCATTCAGGCCCCCATCACCTTTAAATTGGACTATTGCAACAGCCTCCTAATTGGTCTCCCTGCCTCAGTCCTCCATCTTCTAAGTGATTCTCCTAAAAAGCAAGTCTGGCCATGTCACTTCCTCATTCAGGAAATTCCAGTGGCTTTGAGGATCAAAAAAGAAGTGTCTTTTTTTCATTTGGGTGGTAGCCCATTTTGCAGAGAGGCAAACAGAGTTCCAGAGACTAAATGACTTAGATATTTTGCAGGTTAGAATTAGAGAATTTACCTTAGACTTCTTTAATCAAATCTCTTGATTTTACAGCTAAGGAAACCAAGGGCCAAAGAAATGAAGTGACTTATTCAAGGTCACACAGTTTTTAGAAGAGTCGACATTTGAACCCAGGTCCTCTGATTCCAAATCCAGTATCCATCCATCCAGCCACGATATAGAAGGTTCAGAACTAGAGAGCTCAGGTCTTTCTTGAAGTCACAACACACCCACCTGTGCACAGTGATAGCTCACATTTTACACAGGGCCTTGCCACTCTCCTGTAAGGTATCCACTATGGTTTTTATTATCCCCATTTTACAGATGGGCAAAGTGAGCCTCAGACAGGGTATGTCACACAGCTGGTATCTGGGGCAGGACTTCTACAAAGGTCTTTGCTGACGCCTGAGTTCAGTATTCTCTATCTGATCCCATTCTTATCTCTCAGCAGTCTTTGGAGTTGGAAGACAACACTTTCCCAAGACGTCATCTTCCCTGTGTACAGTGTGACTAAAGGGGAAACATTTTTAGAAATATTCCACATATTTTGCAGTTGATTATCATTCATTAATATTGCTCAAGCACAAATAGAGCGCTCTCTGTGACTCCAAGAAGGCACTGTTCTCGCAAAGAGGTGACATGATATAGTGAAAAAGGATCATTTCGGTTCAGTTCAATTCAACTCAATAAATATTTAAGTGCCTACTATGTGCCATACATGGGCAGCTAGGTACTGCGATGGGTAGAGGGCTGGGTCTGAAGTCAGCAGGACTCTTCTTCAGGAATTCAAATCTGGCTTCAGACATTTACTAGCCGCGTGACCCTCGGCAAGTCACTTAACTGTTTGCCTCAGTTTCCTCAGCTGTAAAATGAGCTGGAGAAAGAAATGGCAAACCACTCCAGTGTCTCTGCCAAAAAATTCCCGGTTGGGGGTCATGAAGAGTCAGATAGGACTGAAAAATGAACAGCAGTGTGTCAGGCACTATGCTGAGTGTGGGGAAAACAAAAAGAGGCAAAAGACTGCCCTTAAGGAGTTTGCAATCTAATGATCTGCAGTCAGAGATTCAGGGTTCAAAGGCCACCTCTGATTCTTGTTCCCTGTGTGACCTTGGGTAAGTCACTTAACTTTCTTGCCTCTCAGTTTCCTCAAATGTAAAATGAGGAGATTTGATTGGAGAACCCCTAAAATCCTTTCCAGCTTAGGAACCGTGATCTCTCTGGTAACTTCTGCTTATAACCTAGAGATTCGGAATCACCCCAGAGACTCTGGAAGGAGCTAACGGGGCTCCCCAAGTGCGCCAGTGAGGTGCTTCTCCCTCGCCTGTGAAGACTTAGGTGTTGCCTAGAACCCGTTTCAGCTCCAGATCCATGATTCTCTGATTTGCCAGTAGTTTTCAGATTCTTCCTCTGTCTGCCTCAGCTGTTTTCAGCCCTCCCTCTTTTCTTCTTTCCTTCACTCCACCCTTTCCTTTTCCCCTTCCTATATAGCTTTGCATTTTGCTTGATCTTATAGCACTTAAAAATGGAATCAGAGGGAAATCCCCTGAGCTGTTGCCAAATGTAATTAAGGATTGACCTGAAAACCCAGCGCCCCAGAGAGAATTCACTGTTGAGAAGACTGGACTGGCCCTTGAGCCTTAAGTTGAGATGGGAACAGGCATCCAGCTTTGCAGAATTCCCAAACAGATGGGCATGGGATACCTCTTCCTTGTGCCTGAAATAACAAACAGCCCCTTCTTTACAAAATACTAAACTGTCTGATAAGGCATTATGGGTTCATTTTTTTGGTCACAGTTTCCAGCTTTATCTCATTTAGCAGGCTTGCAAAAGTTGGGGGAGGGGAGAGCTTGCTGTCCAAGCCTGAGCAGGAAGGATAGTCTAGATTTTCTTTTGTCCCGTTGATATCCAGCCTGGGAATGAGGTGCCATGAAAGAATAATGGAAAGTGGACAACTTCCTGTAATGAACTTAGCCAGGTGCTTTGTACTGCAGGGTAAACCCGATAGCCTTGAGAGTGGTCAGGGGATTTTGTTGAATTTGAGTGGACCATCCATCACCTTTTGATGGGGAGGTTAGGTAGTGCAGAGGATAGAGTGTTGGAACTAGCATCAGCAAGGCTTAGATTCCTGAGTTCAAATCAGGCCTCAGACACTTACTAGCTGAATGACCCTGTACAAGTCACTTAACTCTGCTTGCCTCAGTTTCCTCATCTGTAAAATAAACTAGAAAAGGAAATGGCAAACCACTCCAGTATCTGCCAAGAAAACCCCGATTGGGTCATGAAGAGTTGGACACAGCTGAAAAATGACTGAACGAGAAATTACAATTTGAGCAAAAACTATTTTCCTCCTTAAGGCCCATGGCAATGGTGGTTCTCTCTATTCTATTTCCCCTTTGTCTTTGTGTGCCCAGGGCATAACATGGCGCCTGGCACATATTAGTCACTTAATAAATGCTCGTTGATTGATTGTTCCTTGTACTGCAGACATTCATTCACTCACTAGTCCTGAACTTGAAGCCTTTCCATTAGCAAGACCTTTCAGGCATTACATTTCACTGGCATGAATTTAATGACTTAGGGTTACCTCCACCCTACAATGAGGTGCCGAAGGGGCATGTTCATGAAGTAAGAGTGATGGACAGTCCATGGGGTGTCCTACTAGTCAGGAAATACTAAAAGAACCAGATTGTTCTGGTATTGGGTAGATCCTCTGGACTATTTGTGGAAAGGTATGAACAAGATTTACCCAGGATGGGAGGGAGTAGATGGACTGTAGTCTGTTTGGGTGTAGGGAATAACCCTGTGAACGAGATTGTGGATCTATTGAAATCTGGCAGAAGGTATATGGAGGAAGACAATGATTCCATTTTTTTGATTCATTTGATCAATGAAAATTCAGTACCTTCCCACAGTCCTAATAGAGCCATGGACTTGTAAGAGCTGAAAGAGAGCTGTCATTAAACTTTAGAAAACTCTGAAAGGATTGCCTCATCTTGCCCGGAACCAGGTCTATGCCTGTCTACACTCTGCCTATTATCATTTCCTCTCTCCTGAAATCTTGGATTCTGCCCTTTTGTCTCCCAGCTCTGATTAAAAAAAGCTTTTCTCTTATTTTGCCAAGAACCAAGCCATGATACCACTCTGTGGCCCTCTCTACAACATGCACATCTTCTTCCCTTCTCTGGTACCCCTTTATGTATTGTCTCCCGCTATTAGAATATAAGCCCTGTGAAGGCAGGTACTGCCTTGATTGCTTGTTTTCCTTTCCCTTATGCTTAGCACAGTGCCTGGCACACAGTAGGTGCTTAATGAATGTTCTACCTATTTATCTATGCTAGCCCTCTCTTATAGAGAGGAGGACACTGAAGCCCACAGGATTCATGGGATTATAGAGTTAGCACTCAGTGCTTGGTGCTTGTCTTTCTACTGGATGCGCTGTCTTCTGTGAAGGCAAACTAGGCCATCTTTTGACTCATTTCTTATCTAGCCTTAATCACTCAGATATGCCTCAGAAAAACTGAGACCTGGGAAAGATCTTAGGGGTCATCTATGTCTTGCCTCTGGACCCAGACGGCTCTGGAGCAAGGAGAGAGTGAGGCTGGTGACTTTGCACAGCCCTGCCTCACTTCAATCCAGTTCACTTGCAAGTCAAGACATCACCTTCCTGATGTCATGGTCCTCTTCGAGAATGAAGGACAAACAGCAATAACAACAGATTTAGTGCTGGAATGGATCTTAGAGAATGGATATTAATTACTTAGAGGTAATATAGTCCAACCCCTTCATTTTATGGAGAAGAAAATAAAGGCTGGTGATTTGCTCAAGCTCAGACAATTAAGCTAGCGAGAACCAGGACTCAAACCCAATCTCTTGGCTACCAATTTAGTATTATTTTTCCTAATTCCATCGGATCCTGGGACATGCATCATGCTTCATGATTTGTGCCACATGAGCAAGGTTTGTGGCACAGTGGTGTTTCTCTCCATGTTACACCAGACTCCAGAAGGGCCACAATGAGTGAGTGCCTTCCACCACCATGGAGTGGGGGAAGCTGGAGGAAATGGTATAGGAAAATTCTAGGCTGGACGAATTGAAGAATCTTGGCAGTTCTGAAAATTGACCCTCCCTGGGCTGCCTGTAGCCAGAGTGCTAAACCATATTTATACTTCCCTCAGAAGATATTTTGATTTTGAGAAAGTGAGATTTATGCTTTCCGGATTTAGAGTCAATGACTCATGCAGCCTTTTGGAGACACCTTGAATCCTAAATGAGATGAATAAAGGCTAGAGCATGGAGGAGGAAACTTGTAGCCCTCGTTCCTACTCAGCCAATCGTAGTCTGTACGCAAAAAGCAACTCATCTCCTGTGGACATAGTAGAAGGTTCTTGCTTTTCTTATTAAAGCATTCTCTACAGTGGATTTGCATCTTTGGACAAGGAATTCGTGCTTGGGTAATTCATTATGTTACCTTGGAAAGAATATGGCCCCTGGAGTTAGAAGATCCAGGTTTAAACCCTTTGCGACCTTGAGCAAATTGCTTAGGGCCTCCTTTCCTGGGCCTCAGTTTCTTCCACTATAGAATGAGGAGGTTGGATAATAAGGCTTCTGAGGTTCCATCTAGCTCTAGACCCGTGGTCCTGCTCATCTGTTGAATGAGTCTAATAAGTGGCTGCCCTTCTTCACCTACCTTGCAGGGGTGATGTAAGACCTTTTCACTGTGCTAATGTATATGAACATGCCTTGAAGGACCAGGTTTCTTGCCCCCTAAACTAGTGTAATCTCCCCCTACAAGCTTGCCAAGAGCAAAAATCTGTCTTCACTTTTTAATCTGGGCCTCCTACGTAATCCTCATCTAAAATTTTGAACATTTGACCTCTACCCTCAAGTAACTGGAGGGGGGCTGTGGAACTCCCCTCCCCACTGCCCCACCCCCACCCCACCAACCATTTCTACCACGAGGGGCCTTTTGCTGGGGACCTTTTCTTGGGCTCTCCAGCTGCTCTTAAGATTCGGTTCTTGTTGAAAACAATGATATCATTGAGTGGGTGGAGCAGGGCCAAGATCACTGCGAGCCATTTTAAGGAGAAATAGGGTCTTTAGGACATCTTTACATCATGGCCTCTTTCCAGCCGTTCTCTCACCAGCTCTGATATGACCCCTCTCTTGCTGCCTCGAAGAAAACTGGCAGCCTTAGCATTTTTCCCCTCATGTACCCCAGGCTCCTTGGAGGGCAGCTGAGTGGGGCTATGGAACTGTCAATGGCCACATTATATACCAGAGAGAGTTTCTTTCTTTTTTTTTTCCATTGTCCCCTTTCCAATGATGGGTAAAGGGAGTCATGAAAAAGGGTGGTGTCAGGAATGCCAAGGGCTGGGATGAGTTAAGGACAACAGAGGCCTGTGTAGAATTGCAGTATATTTTGGCTTTAGCTACTAATGTTCATTCTGTGAGTTTGGGGGTGGGAGGGCATGTGGTATGCTGTAGCAAGGGTCAGATTGGCCTTTTACAGTTATAGATGGGTGGTGGGTGGAATATGAAAGGTGAAAGATGAGAGCTCCTTGGGTGCTGATCCCCAGTCCCTGTCACTCTTTTTCTTGTCTCCGCCCCAAGTCTATGGAGAAAGCCTATTGTGATTGCGCTAGGGGTGGGGAAGGGTAGTGGCGATCACATACATGCTTTGCAACAATTCTGAGAAGGAAGGAAGGAGGCTGTGCAACACTAGACGGTCTATCTATTAAGGAAATCAGAACCATGTCACTGATTAGATCAGAGAAACAAGGCAGCATTTTTTAAAAATTTGAACATTTTTATTTAAAGTTTTGAATTCCAAATTTTATCATTCCTTCCCTCCCTCCCCTTCCCCCTCTCTGAGACAGTAAGCAATCAGATTTAGGTTATACATGTGCAATTATACAAAACATTTCCGTATTAGTCATTTTGTACAAGAAAACTCGAATAAAAGAAAAAAAGTGGCAGAAAGAAAGTGAAAAATAGCCTGCTTCAGTCTGTAGCCATTCAATATCAGTTCTTTCTCTGGAGGTGGACAGTGTGCTTAATTAGTCCTTTGAGATTGTCTTAAATCATTGTATCACTGAGGATAGCTAAGTCATTCACAATTCTTCATCAAACAATACTGCTGTTACTGTGTACGATGTTCTCCTGATTCTATTCACTTCACTATTCATCAGTTCATGTAAGTCTTTCTAGGTTTTTCTGAAATCATCCTGCTTGTCATTTCTTACAGCACAATAATATTTCAATTTAATATTTCATTATAATCATATACCACAGCTTGTTTAGCCATTCCCTAGTTGTCAGTAATCTCTTTGATTTCCAAATCTTAGCCAAAACAAAAAGAGCTGCTATAAATATTTTTGTATAAATATGTCCTTTTTTCCTTTTTTTTTGGATGTTTTTGGTGTATAAGCCTAGCAGTGGTATAGCTGGGTCAAAGGGCATGCACAGTATGCACGGGCATAGTTCCAAATTGCTCTCCAGAATGGTTGGATCAGTTCACGAACTCTACCAACAGTGCATTAGTGTCCTAGTTTTCTCACATCTCTTTCAACATCCAACACCGAGTGTGTGTGTGTGTGTGTGTGTGTGTGTGTGTGTGTGTGTGTGTGTAGATTTTCTTTGTCCTCAATCTTAGCTCTACAGTTAGGTGACATCCTGGCCACCCAGAAGAGTAGCTGGGTCCCTATTACCACTGCAATCTCATCCCTTCCTGTGATGTGGCTTCTTCTGTGGATACCACCAGGGCCTACGTGGGAAGAAGTCCAATTAGCTTAACCCTCTGTTGCATTTCACTCTCCAATTTTCCTCCTCTCTAGCTTTAGCATAGTTTGTTGATTTGTTTAATTTTTGTTGTTGTTTGCTTGTGTCTGACTCTTCATGACCCCATTTGGAATTTTCTTGGCAAAGATACTAGAGTGGTTTGTGATTTCCATCTCCAGTTCATTTTACAAAATGGATGAGGAAACTGATTTGAACTGGGCTAAGTGACTTGCTCAGGGTCACACAGCTAGTGGATGTCTGAGGCCAGATTTGAACTCAGGAAGATAAATCTTCCTGACTTCAGGCCTGGCACTGTATCCACTGTGCTACCCAACTGCCCATTTTAGCATATTTAGATTAATAAATTAAATAACCTATTATTTATAATAATATAATAAAATAATAATTATATAATAAATTAAAAAATAATTAATTAATAAAATTGAGGACAAAGGGATATGATTTTGGCTGCATAGTAGCCCATACTCTGAGAAGCACTGGTCAAGGTCAGAAAGAGCAGGAAAAAATCTCTGAGAGAGTAATATGCTAAAAGGAGGACCTAGGCAAGGCAGAACTCTGGGGAAAGAATTGACTCTGGGGAGGAAATGAGTTAACATATCATATTTGTGCCTAGCTCTTTTTTCTTGGATTTGGAAGTGATCTTAGAAACCATGTGGTCCAGCTCCTCCATCTTGAAGATGAGGAAAATGAAGCTCACACTAACTACAGGGCCAGGACTCAAAGCTGGGTCCTTTGACTCCAAATCTAAAAGTCCTTCCTTGTGGGTGCCACCTCTTCTTTTGGGGCTACCTCTCTCACAGGCGCCCTTTCACCCTAAGTTCTGTTCTCAGTTGCTTTATGCTGTCTTCTTTCTCATTATTCAGGGCTTCCTACCCCTTGTTCCTTCTACCTTTCTCCTCCCACCAACTACAGTTCATTTTAGCTTGCGCCTGACTCATTCCCTCAGGGCACAAGGTGCCAGTTAACTTGAATTTTAATAGTGGTCTTCTGGAGACAGTTTGATTTTTATTGTCCAATTCAGAGCAGTGATTCAGGCTTCCTTAACGTATTAGCATATTAGAGCTAGGAGGAATCTTAGATATCATCTAGTCTATTTTATAGAAGAAGAAACTGAAACCTGAAGAGGTAAAATGAATTATCAAGGTTGATAACTACTAGCAAGTAGAAGATCTGGGTTTTGAACCCACGTTCTCTGACCTTAAGTCCAGGCACTTGTCACTGTGCCACACTGTCTAGTTGGAGAGACAATGCTGGACACTGAGAGCACTTTATAATCAGCCCTGATTTGGGTCTGTAAATAAGTTGCTTACCCTTTGTGCTGGTCAGTCCTTCAGCTCGAGGAATTGCCCACAAAGAGTCTGAGGTTAAGTAAAGATCATACTGCTGATGGAGTAAACAGGATTAATGAAAACATCCTATGGTGTATAATGTAGAAACAAAACAAAGAAATCTGGGCTAACAGAAGAGGGGCAGAGGCCCTCCTAAGAGTTGAGGGCAGATATAATGGGAAATAGTTTGTGAAAAAAAAGTGTTGACTTAATGCATTGTTTGAAATTTCCTGCATAGAGAAGTTAAGGAAAACATACCTCCTAGGTTTGGCTGTCAGCCGGGCTTCTGGGTGGCGCCATTTTCTTTTTCTTTATTATCTTTTCCAGCTCTGGTTCCCCTGAGGTAATGTGATTTTGGGAGACTGAAAACCCGAGCAATGATTTTATGTCTAAGAGTGAGGCCTTAGGAAGTTGGGACAAGATTAGCAATTAGAGCTGGGGTTGCTCTGTAACCTCAAAGCGATACTTGTCTGACTCAGGGCCCTTGAACTACTTTTGTTTTAGGGCCATAGACTTGTTGGTTTGTGCTGATTCCTGCGAGGTCAGGAACTCCCAAATTCTGATCCCAGAATTTCTTTTTGGCCTTTCTGTGTCTTTCTTCTTTCTCCTCCAAGATTACTCACAGTAAAGCTCCTTTTGGGGAGATTGAGAGGTTTGATGACCTTTCCCAAAACAGCTCTTTCGCATTCCTAGGAGAGACAACCCTGAAGTGTATCTTTGGTATTCCTTCCCTGCCGGCCCCCTACCCAGACTTCCCACTGTAGTAGTCACCTTTTCCTGACCTTTCCAGGCCAGAATTCAATCAATACCCTGGAGATTTACAACTAAAAATTAGGTATGAGTAGAGGATTACATTTAAAGCTTGAAGGGGCCTTTGAGATCCTTAAGTCACACCCCTTCCTTTGACAGATGAGAAGACTGAGGTCTGGTGAACTTCAGTGCTTTGCCCAAGGTCACACAATAGTGGAGCTATGCGGTTAATTCAGGTCTTCTGATTCTGAATCTAGTCCTTTTCTCTTCACGCCACAGTGTCTCTCAGGTGACGTATTTGTATTACCCTTCCCAGATAATGTTGTGTCCTTCTTAGCCCGTAGGAGTAAATCCTGAGTTTCTGAGAGGGGATGTGATTTGCTTAAGGTCATAAAAGTAGTAAATTGCAGACCTGAGATTTAATGTTTGGTCTTTTGACTCCAAAGTCAGTGCTTTGGGTCTTGACACTTTTTCTCACTTATGGTGCTCTTCCCCTCTCTGTGCTTTCAAAAAGCCTTTATTAAGAGCCTACTTGGCCTATGCAGACCAAAATCATGAGCTATGCGCTGCTTCCTACAACATCCTGACTTAAGAACAGGAAGATGTGTAGAAGAGACTATAAGCTCTACAAGGATTCTTAACCTTTTTTATGTCATGGACTCCTTTGGCAGTATGGTGAAACCTATGGACCCCTCCTCAGGATGATTATAAATGCCTAAAATAAAATACCTTCTGATTTCAAATCTGGCCTTAGACACTTACTAGCTATGTGATCCTGGGCAAGTCACTTAATTCTGTTTGCCTCAGTTTCCTCATCTGTAAAGTGAACTAGAGAAGGAAATGGCAAACTACTCCACTATTTTAACCAAGAAAACCCCAAATAGGGTCACAAAGAGTGGGACGGGACTGAAACAACTCCACAACAACAAAAGACATAGGATCACAAAAGAATTTAATTATTCTGAAATATAGTTATCAAATTTTCTTTTAAAAACAAGTTCTGGGACCCTAGGTTAAGACTTTCTTCTCCTTGTTAAGAACATGATTCTAGCCAATCTGAGCCCAGCTTTCCCTGAGAAATCTATTTAAAGCAAAAACAAAAGCAAAAACACATCTGTTAGCTTTTCTCTTCAGTATTAGGAATGACATAGGACCTTACCATTTGCATTCTATACTCCTCAAAGCTCTTTGGCCCTGATCACCTTTTACCCTCATAGAAGTTCTTAGGGAGTAAGGTGAAAGTTCCTTGAGAGGCAGGGATGGGAAGAGGGAGAGGGGCAGATAATATTTGTCTTTGTGTCCCCAGGGGCTGGCATACAAGCACTTAATAAATGCTTGGTAAATTGATTTGAAATCGAATGGAGAAGTAGGCAAAGCTAGGATTATCATTCCTCCATTGACAGATGGTGAGAGCCAGGGAATGAGTGACACAAAGGTGAGAGAGATAGGGCTTGAACCCAGGTCCCCTGGCCCCTAGTCTGCTGTTGTTTCCAGTTACAGCCTCTCTCCTTGTGGCTTTAGGGGTTATTCAAAGAAAGAGGTTAAAGTGATTAGGAATACACAAAACATTGGACAGAAAGTACAGTTGTCCAGGGTTTACTAAAACTAGGGGGACATGCTGGAGAATTCCCCAGTGCAATCGATTTATCAAGCCAATAAGCATATATTAAGCACCTACTATGTGGTAGGCACTGTGGCAGCTTCTAGGAATATAGAGTCAAAACTGAAAAAGTTCTTGGCCCCAAGGAGCTTACATTCTACCTAGGAAGAGGCAGGAAGCAGAAAGGAGGTGATCTAGAAGTCTGTGTCTCTGGCCTGCCTACTGAAGCCTTCAGGCTTAGTTATCATAGAATAGGTTCTTAACCTAGGTGGTCGCCAATGGATTTTAGGAGGTCAGAAAGCTTGGATGGGAAAATTACATCTTTATTTTTCATTGACCTCTAACTGAAATTTGGTGTTTGCTTCAATTATTTTAAAATGTTATTCTAAAAAGGGGTCCATGGGCTTAGCTAGACTGCCAAATGGACCTTTAATACAAAGATCAAGAACTCTGATAAAAATGACTTCCAGGGTCTCCCAGAATCTCTTATGAATATAAAGATCCTTAGGGAGATAGTTACAGAAATCTTTCAAGATTCTATGATCTGGAAGGGACCTTAGAAATAATTCCTTTATTGTGAGAAAACTGAGGCCCAGGAAATTTATTTTTTGTCCAAGAGCTGGAGTAAAAAGGAAGATTTCCTGATTCCCCAAAGCAGGCTTATAATTAGAATGATAGTGACAGTGACTTTTATTTCTGTTGAGTCTGTCTGTGAAAAGTTTTTATCTTTTAGAACTGTTTCCAAGTGTTTATCAGCTTATTTCCAGGGCTTATCACTTCTTCTTTTGAGTTTATCAGCTCATCAGACTAAAAAATGACGGGGATGTGTACTAAAAGAGGAAAAGGTACAAATATTTTAAGGTCTGAGCCTTGTAGTCCCACTAGGAAAAGGGGGCTTTGTAGATTAGATACTAAAAGAGGTAATAAATAGAGACTTCAAAGGGTCTACCAAAGAGCCTTACTATTTGATGTCCTGTGTCATGGAAACCAAGGGGCTGTTTTCACACTGGCTTATGGTTTGGGTTCTTGATGGCAAGAACTAACACTAATAACTTTGTGCTTAAAATTTGCTGTCTCACTATGATTCACACTCTGTACTTGAATAAAGAAGCATTTATTTAGCACTCCATGTGTGCCAGGCCCAGTGCTAAGTGCTAATATTTGGGGACTAGTTTATCTCAGCAAGATGCTTCTAGAGCTAGAGACAATATTCTAAACATGTCCCAGGCAGATTCAGAGAAATAATTAGTGAGTAAGCATGAGGAACTAGTTAGAGAAAAACAAAGGGGAATCAGTTGACCACTGAGAGATATAGCAGGCCATTTCCTCCCTCATCCCCATTTCCTTTTTTATCAGGTCAAATACTCCTAGGGATAAAAAAAAAAGGGTATTTGTAGTGTATGTGAGTGTGTGTGTGTGTGTGCACGTGCGCGCTTGCGTAAAGTGGGGGTGGGGAGAGGAGGTAGAGTAATGGGAAGGGGTTGAGGTGAGGTGATTTTCCGGGACATACATTATTCAAGATTATTTCTTGAAAATTCTAATTCAGTTGAGTGATGAAAGACTAGCTTCCTGTGGATTCCTGCTGAGCCAGCTAGTGTAAGGGAGGAGAGTAGAAAAAAAGAGATGGGCTGAGAAGGGGAAGTGTTTCCTGACTGATTCTGCATGCTATTTTCTCCTTGGAAGCACTGGTGTTGATAGCCTCCCTGCTATGCCTAGACCTCTGTCAGGAGCTTCTGAATGATGCATATCTTTGAATTGTAGGATTCAGAGCTGGAAGGGATTATAGCAATGATCTATTCTAAGGTCTTCATTTTACAGATGAAGAAGCTGAAGCCCAGAGGCAGGAAATGAATGCCTTGCCTAAAGTCACATAGGTAGTCAGTAGAAAAACTCAGATTAGAACTAAGGTCCCCTGGCTGCAGATGGGATCCTCTTTCCATTGTACTGCATGGCCTCCTTATTATTTGCATTTTACATCTGAGGAAACTGAAGTGCAGAGCGAGGAAGTGATTTGCTTTGGAGCACACAGATATTAAGTCGCAAAGTCCAAATTTGAATTTAGGTCATGAGATCATTGGTCTTAAGCTGGAAGGAAATCTTAGCTTTAGGAGTCTATTCCAGAGCCTTTTTTTTTATATTGGAAGAGACTGAAGAAAGAGAATGGAAGTGATCTGGCTATGGTCTTTTTTGTTGGTGGTGGTGGTGGGGAGGGGTGTAATTTTTTTTTGAACCTGAGATTTCATTGGTTTAAGGAAGGAGCAAAGTCCTTCTAATTCCCATCGCCATCTCTTCTATAATCATAGTCTTCGAAAGTTGCCTCAGGTATTGAGAAGTTCAGTAATTAGCCCAATCTCACAACTGGGATCTGTCATAAGAAAGACTTGGACCTAGGTCTTCCTGACTGCCAGGCTGGTCCACCTAAGGCCCTAAATGTTGTGAAAGGAGGAGTGAAAGGCAAAGGCCCTGGAGGCAGAACCTGACTTACTTAATATCTGTGCCCTGTAGTTTGTTGTAATCATCCGGTAGCTATTTGGAGTGTCCCCCTCTGTCTCAGTCCTCTCTTGGGGGTGAGGGGTAAGGTGGTGGTAGTGGAGGAGCACAGTAGGGAGATATTGTGGGGGAGAGTGGTGGTGGGGAGCACAGTAGGGAGACATCATGCAGCCATTATAATTCAAGGATCTATGTTATTTTGGATGGAGCTCTGGTCTAGCTGAGAATCTAGGCAGCCTTGCAGTAAACTCCCTTTGTGTCTAGGCTGCCTCAGTAGGGGTGAGGATGGGTTCCACTGGAGATGGTTTATCTCAGTACCAATCTTCATTCCTGTGGTGGTCTGTGCCATTTCAGTGCTTTCTACCTTAGTATTGCTTGTTGCTAAGACCATGAGATCACAGGATCATTTTACAGATGAGGAAACCGAGGCTCAGAGAGGGTAAGTAACTTGCTTAAGGTCCTATAGATAGTAATGATATTGCTTTGGCTTTTCCACTGTCTTCTTTCTTTTATATTTTCCAGTTTGTGCCCTTGGCAACTTAAATCAATAGTCAATCAATAATCATTTATTTTGTGCTTCATAAAGGCTAGGGATACAAAGAAAAGCAAGACATGTCCCGCTTTCAAGAAGCATACATGCTAATGTGTGAGCAATGGACAATAACATGTAAATAACTAGGTACATAAATAAAAATAACAGTAAAAACAGATACAGAGTTACTGTTGTTCTGGCATTTTTTTCAGTTGTAGCTGACTCTATGTGACCCATTTGGGGTTTTCTTGGCAGAGATGCTGGAGTAGTGGTTTGTCATTTCCTTCTTCAAGATGTAGAATAGATTTTGGTAGTCTGAAAGGGGGAAGGCCAGAGCAGCTGGGGGAACCAGGAAAGGCCTCCTGCGGGAGGTGAGATTCGATCTGAATCTTTCAGTAAGCCAGACCAACAGAGGCAGAGGATTGTAGGAATGGGACTGTGCAAAGGCATGTAGGTGGGCACTGAAAGTGGGGAAAGGTAGACCAATGAAGCTGGATCATTGAGTACACGGAGGGGAGTGAGGTATGAGAATGCTGGTGGGCTAAGAAGCAGGTCAGGGGCTGATTCAGTCAAAGGGCTGCATTTGAGGACCTAGAGGGGAGGCCACAGGTTCCCCACCCCTGGGCCAGGTTATAAAGAGCTTTAAATACCAAACAGAGACATTTGATTCTGGAGGTAATCGGGAGCTGCTGGAAATCATAGAGCAGGGAGGAGATGTGTCAGACCTATGCTTTTGATGACAGCTCAATGGAGGTTGGGTTGAAGCGAGGGAAAGATTTGAGGCAGTGAGACCAGTTGGGAGTAGGTTACTTCAGTAGTCTCAGCAAGAGGTGAGGAGGGGCTGAACTAGGGTGGTGGCTGCATGAGTGGCGAGGAAACAAACATGACAGATGTTTGAAGGTAGAAACAAGATTTGGCAATGGATTGGATATGTAGGATGAGGGAGAATGTGGATTTGAGTGGACACCAAGGTTAAGAGCCTGGGCAACTGGGAGCAAATATTTGTGGAGCAAGGGCTTGGAGCCAGCCAGCCCTGGAGCAGATGTTGTCGGGGATATGGGACTCTACCTGGCTGTACTTGCTGGCCATGTTGTTAGCATCAGTTTTGGCTCTATTGATCCAGATAAGAACAGTGTTTGCAGACCTGAAAAGAGATTAGATTGTAGTAGGGGGAAGACAGGAACTCGAGGAATTGGGGGTGGTATGTGAGGGAGGAAGGGTGGTTCTCTCTGGATCATCTTAATTTCATCAAATGAATGCTTTTTTCAGGGCCCTCGAGTTCACTTAAGTTTATATGGGTGTCATAGCTGACCAGAGCTTTCTTCAGAGCTTTCTTCCCCCGTGAAGTGGATAGTATAAGTATTCCCATTTTATAGGCGATAACACTGAGACCCAGAGAGATGAACTGTATAACTCCACAGTCTCACAGTTAGTAAATTTCAGTCTGAATTTGAACCCAGATCTCCTGATTCCAAATCTAAAATTCATTCCACTGCTATAAATTCTTGCAGAATAGCTGTTCTAAATGCTAGCATATTTATATAACCAAGTGTACATTCCCTAAGCGACAATTCACAGCTTTGTTGAAGGTCCTGGAGAAGGACTGTTAATCTGTGAACTATGAACATGTTGTCCCGACTTTTGTCTTGCCACTGGACTTCGATGACTGGAAGAGAGAGTAAGGCTGATGACTGCAATACTGCCTTACTTAAATACAATTCAGGTACAAGTCAAGACATCAACCCATGATGTCATTGGTCCTCTTTGGAAACAAAGGACAAAAACAACAATCTATAATCTATTAAACAGTCTGGCCTCAACAGGGAATGGAGAAAAACATTGCTAAATTCGTGGAACTGAGTGCTGTAAACTGAAAATGAAAAAATAGATTAAAAAGTGTGCTTATTGGTGCACTTGCTCACTGCCCCGGGCCACCTCTCTTCTATGCTAGTCTGCCAAAGTAGCTTCTATATGATCTCCTCAATGTGTATTCTCTATCCACTGGTATAGATCACACGTCTACATCTACTCATCATATGTAATTCTTGTCTATAATTCTGAAATGCATATGCCCAATGTGCCAGAGGCCTTCCTCTGTATCCTTTAATATTTTATGGCCATCTTCTTTTCCAGTTATATTCTTCTCTAATATATTGTCTCTTACATTGCTCCTGGGTCTCGGTGATGGATAGTGTCTGCTGTCAAAGGACCAGCCTTGCTAGTACTGGGAGCCTTATCACCAGGAAGTTGGCCTGAAGGTGATGAATTCTCTGGCCATGGCAATCCATGAAACAAGAAAAAGCTAGAGAACTCTAAGAGCTGAGAGGAAATTCACCAAGACATAAACTTGCCATGTGTTTGATGGGCACTTTCATTTGCTGTGCCTAATTGGGACTTGTTGAGGTAACTTGATGCCAGAGAAAAGGTGCTGGATTTGGCAACAGGAGATATGGGTTTAAATTCTTTGACCACAGCCAAGTTATTTTTTTCCTCTGAGACTGTTTTCTCTTCTGTAAAATGTAGGTAATAATACCTGTACTACCCACCTCAGAGAGACATTATAAACAAAGTAGTATGTAAATGGGGATTAATTATTAGTATTAGAACTCTTTGGGGAGTGGTACTACATCTACTGGACATTCCATTCAATTTAGGACGTATTTATGTTACTTCTGTCTACCAAGAACTGTGCTAGGAGGTAGTGATAAAAAGATAAAAATGAAAATAGTTCTGGTCTTCACAAAGCTTACAGTCTACTGGTGATGGGGAAGGAGGGAGGAAGAGAGGGGTAGACAATATGGGCATGGTACATACAAGAAGAGTCACAATATTTGCCAAGTAACATCGTAGTAATTTGGGCAGTAGAGGGTAGGGTGGGACCTACCAGATGGGACAATCATGAAGTCTTTTGTAGGATGTGGCACTTGACCTGAGCCTTGAATCAAGCTCAGGATTTAAAGAGGAAAGGGTGAGGGGGGAGAGCATTCTGGCTATAGGTGTCTGTCTATGCAAAGGTATGGATCTGGAAGTTAGAATGGATACCAGCAGGTCCGTCATCCTGGACTCTTCATTATCTCTCACTTCCCTATAGCTAGAGTTGGCAAGGCCTGTCGATGTCACCTTTGCAACATCTCTCCAATACCATCCCCCCTTCTCTCCTCTGACACTGCCAGCACTCTGGTCCAGACCCTTGGCACCTTACGCCTGGACTGTTGCAGTAGCTGGCGGGTCTGCCTGCCTCAAGTCTCTCCCCACTCCAATCCTTCCTCCATTCATTCACTAAAATGATTTTCCTAAGGTGCAGGTCCTACTGTGTCTCTCTCCCTACTCCTTGTCATCTCCAGGATCAAATACAAAAGGCTCTGTTTGGCATTCAAAGTCCTTCATAAACTAGCCTCATCCTATCTTTCCAGTCTTCTTACACCTTTACTCCCCAACACATACTCTTCGGTCCAGTGACACCGGCTTCCTGGCTGTTCCATGAACAAGACACCATCTCTCAGCTCTAGGCATTTTCTCTATCTGTCTGCCATGTCTGCAATGCTCCCCCTCCTATGCTTGGACTACTGACCATCTGGGCTTCCATCTTTTACAGGAAGCTTTCCCTAACCTTTCTTAAGTCCAGTGCCTTCTCTCTGTTAATCATTTCCCATTTATCTTACATATAGCTTGCTTCGTATTTGTTTGTTTATATGGCTTTCTTGTCAGATTGTAAGCACCTTGAGGGAAGAGGCTGTCTTTTTCCTCTTTTTTGTATCCTTGGTGCTTAGTATAGTGCCTGACACATAGTAGGCCCTTCAATCAATGTGTGAAAGGGAAGAGATGTGAGAAAATTCTGGAAGGAAAAGTTGGAGCTACCTTGTGAAGGGCTTTAAATGCCAAACAGGATTTTTATTTCATCCTAGAGGTAATAATAAGAAACTCTAGAAGATTCTTCAGTGGGAGAGTGATATGGTCAGATCTCTGATTTAGGAAAATCAGTCTGGTGACAGGAGAGAGAGAAAGAGAGAGAGAGAGAGAGAGAGAGAGAGAGAGAGAGAGAGAGAGAGAGAGAGAGAGAGAGAGAGAGAGAGAAACTGGAGGCAAGCAGGCCATTTAGGAGGGTATTGCAATTGTCCATGCAAGAGATGATAATAGCCTGAACTATGACTATGACTGTGACCATGTGGGTATGTGGGTGGAGAAGATGGGGCAAGTGTAGAGATGTTCTGAAAGAATAAATGAATAAAAAGCTAAGCAGCTAGCATGTGTCAGTTACTATTTAAAATGCTCTAGAGATAGATTTGACAAGACTTGGTAACTTCCTGCATGTGAAGGGTACAGAGAGAAGGAAGAACTGTCTGACTCTGAGGTTTCAAGCCTGAAGATCCTGGAAGGATGGTAGGGTTTTCAAAGAAACACAGAAGGAAGAAGGAGGTGTAAGTTTAGGGGAAAAGAGAATGAGTTTGACTTTGAACACGTTGAGTTTGAATCGCTTATGGGTCATCCAGGTGGAGATGTTATGCAGGCAGTTAGCGATGCAGTACAGGAGCTTAGGAGAGAGATGAGGGCTGAATTTGTAAATATGGGGAGCCACCTGCAAGGACTTGGGAGAGGATTATAGATTCTGACATCATAGGAACCCTTTCCATTGAACCAAGAGCTTCTGCACACAAATGGTTCTTGTGTTTTGCTTTATATTTAATCTCCTGCTGGCTCTTATTTTCTGGCCAAAATCTGGAAGCAGAAGGCGGGGGGGGGGGTGAAATGTGACAAGAGAGACCATTCTTAAGCATCTTGTTCCACATGGCCACAAAGAAGGGAATGGGGGTGGGAAGGGTGGGAGGCAGACCAGGAATCTTGGCTTGGAAATACTGTCTCTTTAGAAGCTCTGGTCACTGCTGTGGATTCCTGAGGCTCCCAAGCTGGGTCTGACATCCAGCTTCTCCTGGCATCCCCAGAGAAGAAGCCCTGGCCCTCCTAGTATGGCCTTACTGTAGTGTGAATGGGCTGGTGGGAATATGTATTTGCTATATGGGTCATCTTTGCATCTTTTTGCATTAGTGAGGACATTTTAGATTCTGTGAGGTTGGGAGTGCTATTTGTAATCTAGTTGCATTTCCTTTTCTCTCCCATGTTAGGAAGCTGTCTAGTGACTAACCAATCTATACACAAGCAGTTTTAAGTGCCTACTATATTCTGGATACTTTGCCAGGCACTAGGGATACAAAGTCCCCACCATCAGGGAACTTATCAGGGGAGAACACATATATACAAATCAGCATATACAAAATAAGTTTTTGACAAGGAGGGCACTATCAACTGGAGGGATCAGAAAAGGCCTCATTTTATGTAAAGCAGCCTTTCTGGGCTCACTCACTTTTTCAAATCCCACTGGACTAACTGGCTAAGTCCCCTAGAAGGCAATGATTGCTCTTCTCAGGGTTTCAGGGCTAACCCTGGGGAGGGGGGTTAGAGTTTCTTTTACTGTCATCCACAAGCCCTGATAATATGCCCTCCACAGTATTGATCAACAAATTGACAACAGTTGACAATCGGTTGACAACCTTTAGCTCTTATAAAAGGATACTGAATACTGAGTACGTTTAGCAAGGATAGAAACACTTCCCAAATCAGAGGCTCCCTCTCCCCTCGGCACATGAATAGTAGCTGGAGAGAGCGGGTTCAGAGATAATGAGGCATGCATGGAGGGAACCCTTGGGACAAGGGCTACCTTTTTTCCTTCATGGAGTTACCACTGCATTTGTTTTGAGGTGCGTTTTCAGCAGTAGACAGTTTGTTCCTCTTGCTCAGCTGGGCTGGCTGTCTTCAGTGTCCTGTTTGATGAGTCAGTCCACAGCTGGGCAGGGTCAGGTAGGTTGTTTGGCCGCAAAGCTGTTCCTCTTGGACTTGGTTGCTATTCCCGCTGCCAATAGTGCTGGTTGCTAGTTGGACTTTTGAAGCCTTAATGGACCGCCTGGTTCACCATTCACCTGGATACTCTCATTTCAGAATACCTAAGATCAAGAAAGAATAAACCCTAAAGAGACAGACGCTCTTGTGTTCACGGATACAGGGTGTGTGGGTGGGAGATAGGGTACCACTGTCCCTTCTCTAGACCCAGCAGTTCACAGCAATTCTTGCCTCACTAGATGCCAGGAAGAAAAAGCACAAAAATGAACTGAGAGGTGGGCATAGTGATCTTCAGGTAGTCAAATATGGATGGAGGAAAGGGAGAGAGCATCTTTGGTGGGCAAAACCCTTGTAATCTTCATGGTGCAAGAGAGCGTTTACCTAGAGGGGCTCGTGAAGGTTAACCTAGAGCTGTGGAGGACTCTAATTAAACGTTAGGTTAGAAAGTTTAAGTACCATAATAGGAATTAGAGTTGAAAAGGACCTTAGGGAACATCTAGTCCAACTTCCTAGACTTTTCTGATGTGGAAAATGAGGCCCAGGGAGGCGCATAGTAGGCACTTAAATTATCAAATTGAATTAAAGGACTCATGACTTCTGAAATAGGTAGGTGGTGCATTGGATGGAGTGATAGACGTGGAGTCAGGAAGACTTGAGTTGAAATCCTGCTTTAGACACCCACTACCTTTCTAAGCCTCAACTTCCTCATCTGTAAAATGGTGCTAATAATAACACCTGTTTCATAGTGTGAGCTAATGTATGCAAATGATGGCATATAAATAGCTCTGCCAACCTTAAAGTGCAACATACGTGTTAGCTATTATTTTTAATGCCCAAGGTTATGCTGACAGTAATTAGCACAGCTTGGATTCGGGCTCAGATCCTCTGAGTCCCCATCCCCTGTATTTTTCTTTATACCACACTGCATCTGGGGTAGCCTTCTTTTATGTGCATTTAAGCCGTTACCCTCGTTGATTGTTTCTGACTGTGTCATTCATTTCTTCCAATATTTAATCTACTTCCCAAGTGAAAGGAAATCTTGTTCCTTCTCTAATGGTTTTGTCCTTCTGTCTTTTTTCTTTGACATTCACAGAAAGTACAAATTACTCTGTTTTCTGTGTGTCTCTTCCTGGCTTTGGGGAGCCTCTACCACATCACACACCAGCCATCCCTGGGAATGTAGAATTAGCACTCCTCTGTTTCCCTCCTCGTTTCTCTGGCCCTTTGTGTCCAACAGGATCCTTGAAGGGAGCTGAGGTCTATCTGGGTCTAGTGTAGAGGCATTTTTCAGCCAGAAAAGGACAAAGAGGGCAACTTGTGCTTTTCAAACCCTTTAGAAGTATCCTTAAAGGGATGTTGCTGCTCCTTTCTAAACTCTTCTGAAATGTAATCTTAGAACTACCCTGATATGAGATAAGCCCTATCATGTTCTTTTTAAGTTTTGGCTTATTTCTACCACTGCCGAAGAGCTGATATAAGAATTTAGTTCCGTTTAACAGAAATTTCCTGTTCCCTGTGTGATAGAGCATGGTTAGGCCCTGAGGTTTTTCTTACTTAGTTCACTTTCCCTTGCATCAGAGCTATTTGGCTATTATAGAGGAAGGGAGAGGGAATAAGCATTTACATGATGCCTACTATGTGCCAGCTACCGTGCTAAGAACTTATAAATATGATGTCATATGATCTTCACAACAACCCTGTGAGGTAGGTGCAAGTGACTTGCTCAAGGTCACATAGCTATTAAACATCTGAAGCCAAATTTGAACTCAGGTCTTCCAGACTTCAGGTCCAGTGCTCTATCCACAGTGTCACCTAGCTGCCTCTTTTCCTTTTTCTGATCATGTTGTAAGTTCCTTTGGAGCTGGCCTGTGTTGTCTATCTCTTTGTCCCTGGGAGCTAACAGCACGTTGCTTATAGCTTGCTGATTAAATGAATGAACGACACATGCCTAATAATATAATACTTTCCCCTCTAATTTCGAACACCCAGGGCATTCTCCAGAGGGAAGCCTACTTTGAGTATGCTCTGAGAGTGTTTAAGATCAATTAATGATATTGCTGGGAAAATGGCATTTCTGGTCTAACAGAGCCTGGTTCTGCTTTTGCCATCTGCAGGTACCTCTTTGCTCCCAGCTTCACAGAAACACAGTACACACTAAGTGGAAGCCGTCAAGTCACACCATTGAAAGCTGAGGTGAGTACTCTCTCCCCCCCAACCCCCTACCCCCTGCCCAGATCTAGTCAGCTGCCAAATCTATTCATTCTACCTTCCCAATGTGTCTCACGTCAAACATCTTCTCACTAATCAAATGGCCACCACCTTGGTTCAGATCTTCCACACCTCTCCTCTGTTGTAGTATTTTCCCACTTGTCTCAAATTCTCTCCTCTCCAATTCATTCTCCATGCCATCAGCAATTGCCAAAGTGTCCTCTGACCACATCATTCCCCTACTCAGTAAACTCCAGTGGCTTTATATTGTCTCTAGGGACAAAGGCAAATACCTCTGATATTTAAAGCCCTTTATAACTTGGCCCCTTCCTACCTTCCATTCCTCTGTATAAAAGTTGCCCTTCCCATACCTGATGGTCTGACCAGACTGTCTGTCATCCTGTTCCTCACACATGATGCTCCAATTTTTACCTCCATGCTTCCCTCTGCTCCGGCATTCTGGAATGAGCTCTCTCTTCACCTCTGCCTCTTAGGATTCCTGGTTCCTTCTTCCTTACCTGTTAGTACCCTCCTTTCCCAAGCCATCTTTGATTTATTTTGTATGTGATCTGTCTGTACTTATGTGTGTATATATGTTATATATGTATTTCTGTCTATATGTCATCTATCTATCTTTATCATCTATCTATCTCTCTGTCTCTATCATTTATCATCTGTCTATCTCTATCTATCTATCTATCTATCTATCTATCTATCTATCTATCTATCTATCTATCTATCTATCTATCTATCTATCTATCTACATTGTCCTTTGATAGAATGTAAGCTTCTTGGGGTCAGGGACTATTTCATCTTTGTGTCTGTATCCCTAGCACCTAGCGTAGTACAGGACATACAAAAGGTGCTCAATAAATGCTTGTTGATTGAATGCCCCACAGCTAATGAGAGTCAGAGTCAGGATTCACACCTGTGTTTTCTGATTCCAAGTCATAGACCATATCATAGATTTAGAGTAAGAAGGAACTTAGGGGCTGTCTCACCCAACACCCTCATTTTTTATAGAGAGCTATGACACAAATGTGAAGTAATTTCTCCCATGTCATACAGGCGGTAAGTGGTAGAGTTAGGTTTGAACCATGTCCTGTAGCTCCTAAGGCAGTACTCTTCCTGCTGTGTGCTTCTGCCTCTAATATGCCATATGGCTTCACCAGTGACTGTGGCTTGAGCTGCATGGAGATGCAGGTGGGGCTGTCTGTGTGTTGTGATTTAGGGGTCACTAAGAAAGCCCTTGGCTGCTTGCAGCCTGAAATTCCCCCACTGCTTATCTCTTAGAGTATTGAAAATGTTATTAACATAAAAATGGTATCTGAGAAGGGTAAAACGTTAAGTTATATTAAGGACAGGAACACCGTGGTCAGGAGGTCCTCAGTAAATGTCGAATGAATCAATAAAGCCATTATCGACCCTTATCAACTCTTTAGTTTGGAATAGTTCCTCAAATTAGTTCTAGCATAGCAGCCTTCCAGACAGGATTGCTAAGTTGGGTAGAAGAAAAAAGAGGTCCAGAGCTGGGTCAGTGCAGGCCTCCTGATTCCCAGGAAGGAAAGAGTATACAAAGAGGAGTGGAGGGACACTGAAGATAAACTCTATCCTTTCTACAATTTTGCTGAGAACTAGTCGTAGGACTTCTCTTAAGAGGGCACATTCAAGAATAATACAATCTGTAGTGTTGTCCAGCTCCCCAGGAGGCTGTCCAGCTGTGACTAGAGTTCTAGGAATCTGCTCCTTCCTCTTGCCCTTCTGCTGGAACCTTTCCCTTCAGGGTGAGCTCAGTTCCCAGCCTTTTGGGGAGGTCATGGGCTGGGCCAGATGGCTTCCATTCATTCACAAAGACTTTATGAAATTGCCTTCTTCTTTGTTGCCAGCCAAGTGCTTCTGCCACTGCTACTCCACATAGATACATCAGAATGGGTCACAGTCTTAGAAACACAGATTGGCAAAAGTCGGTGAGCTCATCCTTTCTGGGGTAATTGGCTCCTCCAGGGATGAGGAGCAGGGATGGAATTCTGTGACTTCATAGACCCTAATGATTTGCTTGTTCTCTGTGCCCTTGGCATCTGCATTTGCAGGAGATGTCATGCAATTGCTCTGGAGACACAGACATCCCTCTTTTGCCCCTCCCCAATTCCCCAAAATCCTTCTTTTGGGTCTCTGTCCAAGAGTGCTATTGAATAATACACAGTTGAGTGATGGGACTGGATTCAAGACATAGTAGGGAGCCCACAAAGATACATACACTTATTGAGTTAGTGGTCCGGAAGGTACAATGTTGATCATCCTTTCCTCCAAAACCTATCATTTATGTTTCCTATAGACTCTTTCCCCCTTGCCTGTCACAGTGGATTCTTAAATTAATTCCTTTTTTTGAGAACCAAAGGGTAAAATGAATTTTTAATAATCCATTCTTCTTACCTTTTACTCCAACCTTAAAGAGCCAAGGATTTCAGAGCTAGAAGGAACCTCAGAGGCCATATAACAACTCATATCTGACTAATAATTCCTCTAAAACATCCCTTATGTTCATCCAGATTCCATGTGAAAAATTCTACTGTGAGAGAACCGTTTGTCTGCTGAGTCTAGCAGCTATGATGACTTGTAAGTTTTTCCATACACGGAGCTGAAATCTGCCTCTCTATAGCTTCTAGTCTAGTTCTACCCTCTGGGATAATGAGAATAACCCCAATCCTTATTCTTTAGAGAGCTGAAGACAATTATTGTGTACTTTCACCTTCCCCAAGTCTACTTTTTTTCCTAGGCTAAACCCGCATGGTTCCTTCAGTTAATCTTTGTATAGAATGTTCTCTAGGACCCTCAACATTGAAGCCCTGTTCTTTGTGCCTGGAAGTGCCAATGTCTTCCTTACAATGTAGAACCTAGAGATACATACAGTACTTTCCCTGTGCTATTGCAGGGGTGGAGTGCAGAATGACTATGAACTCTCTCATCCCAGGCATCCTCTTAGAGTAGACCAGAATCACATTAGGTTTTTTGGCTGCTGTAGAGCCATAGAATTAGATCTTGGATGGACCTCATTTTTGGTTAGTGAAGCCCAGAGAGGGAAAACAAAGAAAGGGGAAAGGATCAGCCAAGCTCCATGCCATGCTGGTGCCTCATTTTGAACTCGTAGTTTACTAAAATCCTTAGATCTTTTTCATATGAATTCTTGTCTAAGTCTCTCTCATTCTATGCTTATGCCATTGATTTTTAACCCAGGTATAGAACTTTATATTTATCCTTACTAAATTCATCTCATTAGGCTCCTTCTTGTGGCCTAAAAATATGCCTGTGTTCCCCACATCCTCAAGGAGCCTCCACTTGACCCTTCCATCTCTGCTAACTCTCATCCTGTGTCTCTTCTGCCAAACTCCTTGAAAAGGCTGTCTAAAATAGGTATCTCCACTTCCTCTCCTCTCACTTTTTTCTTAACCCCTTATAATCTGGCTTCCAACCTCATCATTCCATTGAATGGCTTTCTCCAAAGATACCAATTATCTCTTAGTTGTCAAATCCAATGACTGCAGCCTTTGACACTGTTGCTCATTCTCTACCTTGATGTTCTCTTTTCTCTAGATTTCTACTATCTCCTAATTCTTCTCCTATCTATCAGACCATTCCTTCTCAATCTTCTTTGCTGGATCTTCGTCCACGTCATACCCTCTAACCCACAGGGTTCTGTCCCTGGATTCTCTTCTCTTCTCCTTCTATACTTCTTTACTTGGTGTTCTCATCATCTCCCATGGATTTAATTAGCATCTCTATGTGCTGATGATTCTTAAATCTACCTATTCTGCCCTAACCTTTCTGCTGACCTCCGATCTCAAATCTCCAACTGCCTTTCAGACATCTCAAACTAGATGTTCAGTAAACATCTTCAATTCAGTGTATTCGAAACTGGACTCATCTTTAACCCCAAACACTCCGGACCTCCAAACCTGACTATTACTGTTGAGTTGTCCAACACCATCTTCTTAGTCCCCCAGGCTCACAACCTAAGTATCATCTTTGATTCCTCACTATCTCTCATTCTCCATATCCAAGCTGTTGGCAAAGACTATTGAGTTCACCTTTCAATGTCTTTTATATATGCCCACTTTTGTCCTCTGAATTGAATTAATGAGGGAGATGTGTGTGGGAGTGGGATGAGGTGGGAGCCAGAGGAACTATATGCACAAGTAACTAGGATAGATAGAGAGTAAATTAAAGGCAAAAACATCGTGGTGGGTATTTCCTAAACATCACACCCAGATACACAAGGTGAATGCTGTATCCTCTAAGTTACCTGGATGAAGAAACTTCATGAAGTTCAGAGACAGATCTCTAGTCAGGCAGGATATTGTACTGACTCTGAATGACCCCTTCTATAGTCTTGCCTTGAAATAATTTCACTTTCTTCTTTGGCTTGACTGGAGGCAATGTTCCTCTGGATTCGATGACCAAATATGGCCCATAGTCTCTATGTGTTTACCTGAGAAGGGATGTTAGGTCCTCTCTTGAGGGGCAGAGATGGAGTTGGGAATGGAGAGAGGATAGAGTATTCTTTTCTTCTAGTTTAGTGTCATTGGCACAGAGAGCCTGAGGGACTGAGATTCAGTAGGTCAGCACAATGAACAGAGAAACTTTTCAGGGAAATGAGGTAGAAGATAGTTCAGGTGATGTGCACAGGGTGAGCAGGGAATTGTCCCAAGAGGCTTCCACACTACTGGGGATACTGGAAGTAGCTGTCATGAAGTTGGTTAATTGCCTTGGCATCTTCCAGAGCTATTCTAGGCAGGATATTTAAGGAAAGTAAACAGTGAGAACAGGGACATGGTATTCATTGCATAAGTTGACATAATATTCTATGGGTTTCAGAGAGTTTATATAAGAAGCTAGAGCAAAGGAGGAACCAGGTGAGGTTTGCAGGCAGAATTGGGCTTCTGGTTATGCCCCTTGAGAGGGGAGAGACCAGAGCTTAGCACAGTGCCCACCACATAGTAGGTGCTTTAAAATGTTTATTGACTGGTTATTGTTTGACAGAACCAAGAAATCTAACAGTATATTTAAAAGCCCTGAAAAGCTCTGCCCAGATTCAGGGAACCCTTTGGGGAATTTATTAAAAAACATAGGTTATGAGCTATGATCTTATACTTCTTTAAAAAAAACACAACATACCAAACCAGAGATCTCATTGCAAAAGACATTAAATTAACATAGACTGTTTAGTTCTATAATGTGGGAAATCTCCCCTGCTCCCCTTCTGGGGCTTAGTGCCTGCTAGAGCACCTTTCTGCCTCTAAAGCTACTCGCTGCTTCCCCACAGAGCTGCTGATGTCATTGGCAGGTTTGCTGATGTCATCTCTTGCATCCTTTTTCTTCAGTGCAGTACCGTCCATTGGTGATATACTGAACTCTAGTTGCTAAGTGGGCACTTTGGTGCGAGTGAAATCATAGACTCATAAATCACATACAGCTTTTTGGCTTGGACTCAGTCAAAAGGTTGCACCCAAGGACCACATGTGGCCTCAAGGCTGCGGGTTCCCCAACCCTGCCTTAGACCTTTACTTAGCAAAACTGTAGGTAGGGGCTGACTGACCCTTTTCTTGTGTTCCTGTAACTCCATTTAAATTGCTCTTTGGTTGACACCCCACTTGTCCAAGGCATGGTGGTCACTTTGTGGATGGAGATAAGGGGAAGAATGAGAGAGGTCGTAGAGGTCACAATGATAAAGCTTGGCAGTTAGTTGGATGTAAAGGGTTAGAGAAAGAGAAGAATCCAAATGACTCTGAGGTTGCTGCCATATGTGCCTGGGAAGGACAACATTGTCTTAAGTAGAAATAAGAAAGTTTGGGAGAGGAGTGGGTTTATGGGACAATATAATAAGTGCTATTTTAGACATGGTGAAATTATGATACCAATGGGATATCTAGGTGAAGATGGTAGTTGGCAATGAGAGACTAGAGATTAGGAGAGAAATTAAGGTTAAGTATATGGATTTGGGTGTCATTTACATAAACATGATAATAGAACCTACTGGAGCTGATGAGATCACTAAGAGAAATCATATAGAAGGGAGAGACTCTGGACAGAGTGTTGGAAGACACCTATACTTAGGAAGTGATTCAGCAAAGGAGGCTGAGGAAGAATAGTTTACAAGGAGGAAGAGAGAGCAATGTTATAGAAGCCAAAGGAGGAGAGAGGGTACAGGAGGACTGGCTGGGTGGCATTGTCAAAAAACCCCAAGAGGTCAAATAATGGGAACTGGAAGATAACCATCAGGTTTAGCTATTAAGAGATCACTGGTAACCATGAAATAAGTGTATCACTCAAGAGTTGGTTTAAAAGTCAAATTACTAAGGATTGAGAAATGAGTTGGAGGCGAGAAAGTGTAGGCAACAAATTTAGGCAGGTTTTTTCCAGCGTTTTGATCTTCAAAGGAAGAGGAGGCTATATCATCATTGCTTGAAAAGATGTCAAGCATAAGTGAAGAATTTTAAAGAATAGGGGTGATTGCCCAGTGGGGAGGAATTTCCTTATGGACTTGGGGATAAGCCAAAGCTAGCCCTTCTCTTTTGAAGGCTAGTAATTGCTAGTCATGCCAAGATCATCTGGGGATGGGAGAGAGGAGAGAGAGAGAGAGAGAAAGAGAGAGAGAGAGAGAGAGAGAGAGAGAGAGAGAGAGAGAGAGAGAGAGAGAGAGAGAGAGAGAGAGAGAGAGAGAGAGAGAGAGAGAGAGAGAGAGAGTGAGAGAGATAGAGAGAGAATGATGTCTTTCCTTCCTGCTGCCTGTTAGAGTTCTGTGTATTGGAATGAAAACACATGAGTCCCAGATGTTGAAGAAATTTCACCACCAGCCAGTATCTTAAAATCCAGATGAAAATGAGGTTGCAGCTAAGATAACCATGCAACCTGGGAAAGTAATTTCCCACAAAGCTATAACTAGGGGAAGGAGGGTGCTGAAATCTGGGGGTTACATTTTCTTGATAGTACTCCAGCTCACAACCCCTGACCCTTACTGACCCTTGATCGCCCCACTTCTGGGTGCTCCCAGGACTTACCTTCCTCACTGAATACCCTATCTTCTTTCTCCTTTTCCTGTTTTGTTTCCTGCTGATGAGTGAGATGTTGGGGTTAGCAGTTAAGGGTCATGGACCATGCCTTGGAGGCTGGAGCCTGACTCTTGGGAGTAATTGGATGTTACCTCTCCTACTGTAATTGTACCCAACTGTCACTCAATAAATTTGTCCCAGATACCAGAATTCCTAGTAATAGCTCTGCTGCCTAGAGAGCCTTCATCCTCTATTTGTAGTTGGTTTCCTCAGTTGATTAGAATATGTTATTTTTTAAAAGGCCAAAGTTATGAGTTCAATCCCCTCGTGGACCAGTTAGTTGTGTTCTGTCACCGAGCTATGGTCTGCAGCTCAAACTCAGGGCTGGTTTTCATTCAACTGAGAGAGTCTTGGGCTGCAATAATAAAAATGGCTAGTTAAGATGGTAATCTGAAGAGTTCTAAGCAGACTTAGGTCTCCTGAGGAACATCTATTACCACTGAATTAAAACTCCAATAGAATTTTAAAACAAAATTAAAAAGCCACTGAATTTCTTCACCCTATAAATGATAAGGGGATGGCATCTAAAGCAAAGGCAGCTCCTGGGGTTGAGGACTTTCATGATGATGATGATGGTGATGATGATGACGATAGGAATTTATAATATGTTCAGGTTTGTAAAGCGCTATATATATGTTATCTCATTTGATCCCCATAACAAACCAGTGAAGTAGGTGGTATTATTATCTCCATTTTACAGATGAGGAAACTGAGGCTACCAGAGGTAAACTGACCTGTCCAGGGTTGAGGAGCTAGCAAGTGTCTGAGGCAATATTTGAACTCATGTTTTCTCACTAAGTCTGGCTCTCTATCCATTACTACACCAGTACCAGTAAGTTCAGACTATGGAGATGTCCTAAGAAATTAGCTTCAATCCAGCCCCCTTTCCAATGGGGCATTTTCATTTCTAGTAGGTGATTGCTCGGGAAACTGAAAGATCAGTGCTCTCAGGTGAAAAAGCCCCAGAAGATAGAGAAATGCTATGGACCGTGATAGTGGGTGGGGCTTGATATCAAAACTGCATCTAACTCCTGGCCCTAAACCAGGACTGCAGTCACACTTAAGAGGCAGGATCTGGCTCCGGACAGCTTCTGACCCAGAGACCACAGGGCAGTGACCTCTGGACTGTAGCAGAGACAGAATCTAGCCTCAACATAACATCCCACTCCCGAACTGCAGTGAGAGATAGAATTTGGGTTTGTCCATCCCATTCAACAGTGTAAAAAGGGGCAGGCCCTGGGCCTGGCACAGGTTCCCAATTAAGGACCTGAAGCTGTAGACATGAGCAAAGAGAAAATTAAAAACAAACATTCCCACAATAAGGAAATATTATCGGTTAAGCTAATCACATAATAAAATCCCCAAGGAAGAAAATAATTGAAACAATCGCGTATATACTGTGAATGGATATAACCATTCTGGAAAGCAATTTGGAATTTGGAAAAGGTTTCATGACCTTTGACTTAATTACACCACTGCTAGGCCTACATTCCACAAAGAGCAAAGAAATAGGAAAGGCTGTTATATGTACAAAAATATTAATAGCAGCTCTTTTTGTGGTGGCAAAAAAATCTAAAACTAAAGAGATGCCCATGAGTTTTGAAATGGTTAAATAGTTATGGTATATGAATGTAATGGAATACTATTATTGTATGAGAAATTAGGGAATGGATGATTTCAAAGAGACATGAAAAGACATATGAATTGATGCAGAGTGAAATAATCAGAACCAAAAGAACAATTTATACTGTCAATATTACAAAAATCAACAATTTTGTTGACTTTTATAAGCTGATTAAGAATGAAATAAGCAGAAACTGAAGAACAGTATGACAATATTGCAGAGACATACAATTTTGAATGCTGTATGAGCTGTGATCAATACAGTAACCATTCATGATTCTAGAGGGCCGTTGATGTAGCATGCTTTCCATCTCCTAACAGAGAAGTGATGGATTTAGGTTGCATAACGAGACATCTATCTATCTATCAATCACTTCTCTCTCTCACACATGCATATATATATATATATATAGTATACAGCTGAGGAAATTTGTTTTGCTTGACTGTCCATATTTATTACAAGGAATATGCTTTCTACCTCCATTTTCAATGTAATTGGGGCAGGTCAGAGGAAGAGAAAATAAATTTCTGTTAATTTTTTTTTTAAATAGAGAGGTTAGGTGGCACAATAGATAAAATGCCAGGCCTGGATTCAGGGAAGACTCATCTCCTTGAGTTCAAATCTGACCTCAGACACTTAACTAGCTGTGTGACTCTGAGCAAGTCTCTTCACCCTGTTTTCCTCAGTTTCCTCTTCTATAAAATGAGCTGGAGAAGGAAATGGCAAACCACTTCAACATCTTGCCAAGAAAACCCTAAATGAGGTCACGAAGAGTCAGATGTGACTGAAATGACTGAACCACTATGACAAAATGTATTCAAAGAACAATTAACTCCAATATTATATAAATTTTTTGAAAAATAGATGGGGAGGCAACCTACCAAATTCTTACTATGAAACAAATATGGTTCTAATTCCTAAAATTGAGCTATAGATCAGAGAATATTGATGCTTAAATATTGATTAAAATGTCAACAATTAATACAATTAATAAATTAGTAAAAAGAAAGTAAAGAAAATGTTAGTAAAATAAAGCAACATGTACAAAAGATTGATTATTCACCTCAATTGGATTGAATTTATGGAAAGGAAGGGTTGGTTCAACATTAGGAAAACTCAAAACAAATTGGCCATATAATATTTTTAAAACCAATAAAATAATGATTAGACCAGTGGATGCAGGGAATTTTTTTGATGAAATATATCTCTCATTTATGTTTAAGATACCAGAAAGTATTAGAATGAACAAATCCTTTGTTTAATGTTCAAATCTCTTCATAATCTGCCTGTCTCCTGCCTTTCCACTCTTCTTACATCTTACTCACCCCCAAGTGCTCTGGGTTCTATTGATGCTGGCCTCCCTGCTGTTTCTCAAACAAGATACCCTATCTTCCAACTTTGCATTTTCACTGGCTGTCTCTTGAGCCTGGGATTTTCTCCTTTCTCTTCACCACCTCCTGGCTTCATCCAAGTCCCAGCTAACTCGCACCTTCTATAAGATGCCTTTCCTCACCTCCCTTGATGCTAATGCCTTCCCTCTGTTGATATTTCCAGTTTATTCTGTATACATTTTGTTTGTAAATGGTTATTTGCATACTTTGTGGATCTCTTTGAGGGAAAGGACTGCCTTTTACCTTTCTTTGGATCCCTGTTGCTCAGCATAGTTCCTGGCACATTGTAGGCACTGAATAGATGCTTTTTGACCAAATGACTTTCTTAGTATGGTAAACAATAACAGTGATGATGATGAGATGACAACAGCCCAAGGACTAGCATTGTCTGTAATGGAGAAACACCATAGTCTTTTCTAGTTTCCCTGACATCTCCAGTCCACAGTCATCGTGGGCTGGAGATGTCAGGGAAACCTTAAGGAAGGAGTATGGGACTTGTAGAATGACCTCTGGAATGAGAAAGGCGCCTTGGATACCATTCCTGTCTTTTGTCTGTCTTGACCAAGTTCTTTGATCCTTCTAGGATGACTGTTTTTACCATGGAAAAGTGAGAAGGAAAGAACAATCCAGTGTTACACTCAGCACCTGCAGAGGCATCAGGTAAGTAGATCTGGGTGCCTCACTCCTGCCTGCCCCATGATGTGGTAAAGAATGACAAACCCACTCCCACCAAGTAGCCTATTATTCCATGGAGGCCTCCCATTCTTCCTTTCTGCAAACTGGATTTTTAAAAAAAAGGTTTGTGATTCCTTTGGTTTGGTCACTTCCATTGAGGAAGCTCCCTCTAGCAATACAGGGCAGAGCCTGTTCTACACTTTAGATGGAGTCTTAGAGATTTATTAGGATACTGAGGAATGACTTGTCCAGGACCACACAGTCAGTCTGAGTCTGAGGTCTTAAACGCAGTCTTCATTCCTCTGAGACCAGCCCTCTATTGCCTCTCTTCAAATTAGGTAAGAGAAATATGGGCTGTCCTTTTTCACCATTTTTATTGCGGTAGGTAAGCATTTGAGTGGTTTCTTCTTGGGACAGAGGCAGTCAGCCTGGAAAACCCACAGACTGACTTGAAAGGCTTGACCAGAGAGGACTTTTAGCCTTAGCTTAGAAGCAGCTAGTGCTGTGATACAGAGGTACCAAAATCGCTCGGGGCTATGAAAATCCAGAGTGCTGCTCCAACCAGATTGAAACGTAACTGGGAAATCTTTAACAAAATAAATTAAAATGCAATGCAACATAAATAATGTTAGCCTGTGGTTTTCTAACTCAATATACAGCCTGCAGGGATCCATTTCTATTTGGGCTTGACAGCACTGTGAAGTACATAGCACAGGTCTTGGAGTGAGAGATACTTGAATACCATCTGTCCTCAGACACTGTGTGATCCTGGGCTTATCCCACTTATCCACTTACTGCCTCATTTTCCTCATCTGTAAAATAGAGATAATAACACCTACCTGCCAGGATTGTTGTGAGGATATAGTGAGATAATATTTGTAAAGCATTTTGTAAACCTTAACGCACTATATAAATGCTGCTATTGTTCAGTCATACCTGACTCTTCATGACTCTATGTGGGTTTGTTTGTTTGTTTTTGGCAGAAATACTGGAGTGATTTGCTGTTTCCTTCTCCAAGTCATTTTACAGATGAGGAAACTGGGGCAAACAGAGTTAAGTGACTTGCCCAGGGGCGTACAGCTAGTAAGTGTCTGAGGCTAGATTCGAACTCAGATCTCCCTGACTCCAGGCCCATCCCCTGTGCCACTTAGCTGCTCCGTGTAAATGCTAGTTATTATGATTAATCAGTTAGTCAATAAACATTTACTAAGCACATGCTGTATGCCAGACACTGTGCTAAGCACTGGAGATGTAAAGAAAAGCAAAAGACAATTCCTGCGTTTGAGGAATTCACAGTATGAAAACAACTATGTACAAATGAACTATATACAGGATAAAATGGAAATGACTAACAGAGAGCAGGTCCTACAATGTAGAGGGATCAAGAAAAGGCTTCTTGTAGAAGATGGGATTTTAGTGAGGACTTGAAGGGACCCAGGGAAGAGGAAATGAGGAGGAAGAGCATTCCAGGCATGGAAGACAGCCAAGGAAAATGCCTGGAGCTGAGAGATGAAATGCCTTGTTTGAGGTTTAGCTGACAGGCCAATGGATCGAAGAGTACATGTAGGGCAGCAAGGTATAAGGAGACTGGAAAGGTGTTTTGGGGGTATGTTAGGAAGGACCTTGAATGTCAAACAGGATTTTGTTATTTTATCTGGAGGTGATGGGGAACTACTGGAGTTTTTTGAGTAAGGGGGTGATATGGTCAGGCCTATGCTTTAGGAAAATAATTTTGGTGGCTAAGTAGAGGATGGACATCATCAGTCATCATCATCATCATCATTTCTCTGCTGTCCCTATTCCCAGAATCCCTTATTCTACCCTCTTCCTTACCCCTCCCCCAATTCCTCCCCAACTTTTTTTTTAAGGAATATGGCTCCTTGCCTATCGATGACCTTTCCATTATGGTACCTTGTCACCCATCAACCCAGTCTTCCTGCTATCCTATCTGCGTTGGTTTATCTGACTCAATATCCATGGTTCATACTTCAGTCTGGAACATAGGAAGCACTTAATAAGTGCTTGTTGCTTTGCCTTGTCTTGCAAATTCTGAAAGAGGAGACATATTCTTCATTCCCTACGTTGTGGCCCCCACATGTTTGTTTATAAATAGGACACTGATTGTTTAGAGCTGTCTCCATCCTAATATTGTTTGGCAAAGCTCCCTAATGGGAATTTAAGCAGTCAGGAAACGAGGTTTGGCCGAGGGGCTGGAATGAAAGGCTCCCCAGATCCCCTCAAGTGACTTGAGCCCATAAACTGGATCAGCATGTTGGCAAACCAAGGCTGAGCCACGGCCACCTGTGGTTCTCAAATAAATAAGATACTTCCCCAGAAGAAGGGAAGATGCAGGT
This sequence comes from Phalanger gymnotis, assembly GCA_028646595.1. Lineage (NCBI taxonomy): Eukaryota > Metazoa > Chordata > Mammalia > Diprotodontia > Phalangeridae > Phalanger > Phalanger gymnotis. The sequence goes on along the minus strand of CM053625.1, from coordinate 45,937,486 downwards.
GTGACCTGGTTATCCTCTGTCTACTCTGGCGGGAGCTGCCGGAATTTGGCTTGGGCTCCAAGGTCTCTTATAAATCATTCGGGGAGCCTTGACAATGTGTGCAAACCAGCTGAAGCTTCCATATGTTTTCACTTTGCCTTCCCAGCTCAGTGGGGGCCGCCGTTCCTACCTTCTTCCCTGCCCCCACATTCTCTTCCAGCTCTCTCTTCTTCCCTCCCCAGGAACCCAGTGGTGCTTCCAGACCAGACACTATCCCTCTGAGGCTGATTTAAGAGCGAGTGGTCCAGGGCCAGATGGTTCTAAGCTAACCCCAGTGGAGGAGAGGGACTACAACAACAGCAGCTCCCCAGCTCCCCACACTAACCCATATAACATCACAGTTAGCCCCTGAGTCTTATTAAAGCAGCTCTGTAATGGAAAATCTCCATAGCAATTGCTTTTCCTCTACTAGAAACATGTTCCCTGTGATTTGGGGGAAATGGGTCTGATTTATACCATAAGAATTCTTCAGGTCCTATGAAACAAGTGTGGAGGAATTCAGCCCTATTTCTTTTTGGGCCTGTTCTGTGACACAGAGGTTGTTGCTAGGCTCCCTTGAATCCTCCTTTTCCAGGGCTGTTTACAAGGCTCGAGGCAGATGAGTTGCAGGTACAGGACCAGAAAGAGGTGGGGGTTGGGAAAAACACTCACAGAGGCAGTAGATTTGGGTTTGAGGCTCAGCTCTGACACTAGCCATGTGACTCTGGGCAAATTACTTCACTTTCCTAAAAAAAAAAGAGAATATGTAATAAGATACTCCTTGCCCTGCCCACCTCATGGGTTGTTGGGTTGGAATAGAAAATGGATGGGAAGATACCATGTAAACTGGAAAAGGCTACACAAATGGAAGGGGGTGTTATTATCATCTGCTTCTTGGCTCCTGGCCCTGGAAATACTGGCTGGCAGAATTTGGCTCCAAGCCCTGCTTTGCTGGGAGATTTTTATTAATGGTTTACTTGGGTCCCAGATCAGAATGAGTCCATGGTAGGACTGTATTCCTTAACTGCTGTTTCTAGCTCTGGGCCCTGCTTAAGGTAGTAACACCTCTCACTCTCAGTGGGAGCCAGAATCCACATTCCTCACCCCTTTTGTCTGGTTCTGGTTTCAGAGACCAGGTGGAAGACAGGATTCTGGTCCTCAAAGAACAGGGAACAGGAATGCCTCCCTTTTCGTTCCCTCCTTCCCCTCAAATCCCCAGGGTGGATGAGACAAACACTACCCATGAGCCTCACTCATTTCCTACCTTTCCTCTTTTTTTGAGCCCTTCTCTCTATGGGCTCCCTTCAGGAGGGGACATTAACAAGAATAAAGGATTGCTATGAGGGTGGGAAATAGTTAGAATGGCTAAACTGGAGCCTTTCCCAGGAAAACTATCAGTGTTTGATAAGCAGCTCTTTCCTTCTCTTGCTCTCTTGCCTTTAATCTTGTTCTTGTCAATAGCTTTTGTTTTTATATCACCTTTATTTCCAAATATAACCTGTTCCCCTCCCCTCCCAGTGAGCCATCCCTTATAAAAAAGAACAAAAAAGAATAAGAAAAAAATGGTTCAGGAAAACCAACTGGTCATCTGCCATACTAACAGTATATGCAATACTCCATACCGACACTCTCCTGTGTCTGCAAAGAAGGGAAGCAGGGTACATTTTCTCAACTTTTCCCTGGAACTAAACTTGGTCATTATAATTATACAGCATTCACTCTTATTTTTTAAACAGCTCTCTTTCTGAGAAACATAGTTTAACTGACAACTGGGAATAGAGTCATCAGGAGGGACCAATTGACTCCTGGGCTAGGTAACCTATGGGAGAGGAAATTAGCTCTCCTTGTCAGCAGAAAGATCACCATCTATGTCTAAGCTCCTCCTATGGATGAGGCATTGCTATGCTAGATAATGGAGAATGCAGAGAAGTGAGAAGATCACATATTTTGAGTTGGAACCAGCCTTAGAGGACTTTTAATCTATTCCCCTGAGATGATAAAACTGAGGTTAAGCGACTTGTCCAAGGTCACACAGGTAGTAAGTAGCAGGTTAGGAATTGAACTTAGGTCCTCTGTCTTTAAGCCCTTCATTCTTTCTTCCAAAACACACTGTCTCCCAATAGCAGGGGTTCTGAATCTTTTTTTGTGCGTGTATGTTATGGGCCCTTTGGCAGCCTAGCAAAGCGTATGGAATACTTCTCAGAATGTTTTTAAACGAATAAAATTAATAAGTATATAGGATTACAAATGAAACCAATTATATTAAAATGGTTATCAAACTATTTTTAAAAAGTTCATGGACCTCAAAATAAAAACCGCTGCCTTACAGGAGATATTTAAGATTTACCAATACTGTGCTATTCAGCAAATATTGATTGAGTGCCTACTCTGTGCTCCCTCTTGTCTCTTGCTCTACCTCCCAAAATACCTTGACATCTCTACCTCTCTCCTTTTTTCCTCTATCTAGTCTCTAATAATGGGGTGGCCTTTTCTCTTGCCAAGTCCAATTCCTCTCTATATGACCTTATTCCCAACCTCTTCAATCACTAACAGATTGGCCTTTCACAATTATACTTCCCTCTTTAATCTTCAACCTCTTCTTATCTCTGGTTCTTTCCCTATTGTCTTCAAACATGCCCACGTCTTGTCATATTGAAAAAAACCCAAACTTTTTATTAGACCCTACCATGTCCTCAAGTTATTCTCTCTCTCTCTCTCTCTCTCTCTCTCTCTCTCTCTCTCTCTCTCTCTCTCTCTCTCTCCTTTCTGAAACCCCTACAGAAGGTCATCTACTCTTTCTACTTTCCCTTCCACTCTTTTCGTTCACTCCTTAACCCTTTGCTGTCTGGCTTCCACCCTCATAATAAACTGAAACTGCTCTCTCAAAGGTTTTCAACAATTTCCTTTGCAAAAAATTTTTTTGCTTATCTTTTTTACATTACTTATATTTCACACCATATTCTTCCCTCACCTCCCAGAGCACCATTCTTTATAATAAAGCATGAAAAAAGGAAGTAAGAAAAAGAAAGTTCAGCAGAAAGAAACAATTTATCAAAAAAGTCTCTTTTATGCAGTATCCCACACTCATGGTCCCCTACTTCTACAAAGGAGCGGTGGAGGTATCTTTTTATATACCTTCTTTGGGACTAAGCTTGGTCATTATAATTCTATGATATTCCGTTTTGGTTGTTTTAAGGAATGATTTCTTACCAAACCTGATGGTAACCCATCTCCTTAAGTCTTCTTACTCTTGGTCTCTCTGATGCATTTTACAAGACTGACCACCCTCTCTTCCTAAATTCTCTCTCATCTGTGGGTTTTTTATAGTTCTACTCTCCCCTGGTTATCCATTTATCTGTCTGAGCATTCTTTCTCAGCCCCCTTTTCTGGTTTATTATCCATATTACACTATCTAACTGTGGGTATGCCCCAAGGTTTTGGCCTGTCCCTCTTCTCCCCTCCTCTCCCTCAACCCCTTCCCTTTCAATCCTCTCCTCCCCACTTCTCTCTTCTGTTTCTATCTATACCATCTCCCCTTTAGCCTCATCAGCTCTCATGGGTTTAATTATTCTTTCTATGCAGATAACTCTCAGATGTATATAACCAGCCCTAATCTTACCTGAACTCCCCAGCCCCACATCACCAACTGTTTATTGGACATTTCAAATAAGGTGTCCCAGAGGCTTCTCAAACTCAGCATGTCCAAAAGAGAACCCACAATCTTTCCCCTCTAGCCCAAACCACCTTTTATAAAGCATCCCTATTTCTGTTGAGACCTTCTCACTTGTCTTTACATAACAACACCTTCACCTTCTCTTTCCATATCTTTTGCTTGTCCATGTCTAAAATAGAGCCCTCCTCATCTACATCTCATGGAATCCCTTACTTTCTTCAACATTCAGTTCAGGTACCACCTTCTAACGAAGCCTCTCTTGATCTCCCTGATTACTAGTGTGCTCATTCTCCTTATGTTAGAATGCATCATGTTTAATTGCCGTTTTTATTTTGTGTTTATTCCTCCTATGCTTATAGATGTACCTGGTGGCTCATCATACAGAATACAAGAATTTTGAGAACAGGGATTGTTTTGTTTTTATTTGTATCCCTAGTACCTGGCACGGTGTTTGATTCGTAGTAGGCATTTTATTAAAAAGATTGTTGATTTTATTGATTACAAGATATTATGCTTGGTACTGGGGATAAAGAGAAGAGGCAAACAAGTCAAAGAATAAAGTACTAAATGAGTAGTATGGAAAAAAGTGTCTCGGGGTTTCAGAGAAGAGAATGGTCATTAAGGGCTAGCTGGAGTGGTCAGGAAAGACCTATCCCTCTTTACCCTGACCAGCTAGGTGGCACAGCAGATTGAGTGCTGGATCTGGACCCAGAAAGGCCTGCATTCAAATCCTGCCTCAGAGACTTCCTAGCTGTGTGACCGTTGGCAAATCATTCAACCTCTGTCTGCCTCAGTTTCCTTCTTTGTAAAAAACCCCACCTAAGGTTGTTGTGAGGACTTAATAGGATAAAATAATATTTGTGAGATGCTCAGCAAATCTTGAAGCACTGTATAATTGCTAGCTATTTTTCATTTGCAACACCTTTGTTTACTCTGTAAACCATAAACTGACGTTACATATTATATATACACATATAATATATGCACACACATATATATGCACGATCTAGCATGAGCGACTGTTATTCTTATTTTAAAAGAGCAAATGTTATTCTTAACACAAAGAAATGACTAATTGCAAAAATTTAGTCATTGTGGCAGATGAGTGTGGAGGAGGGGCCCCCTAAAATACAGCAGATGAGCTGTATGCTCTTTATAAGGACAATTACAATAAATCATATTTCCATAGTCCATTAAGGTTAACGAAGCAATTTCCTCCCATCAGACCTATGAGGTAGGTAGGCCAAGTATTATTAATCTCCGTTTCCTAGAGAAATTGAGGTACAGCGTGGGTGAGCAATTTGCCCAGGGTCACACAGTTAATAAATATCAGAACCAAGATTCAGACTTGTGTCTTCCTCCTCGAACTCCAGCACTCCTTGCTTTATGCCAAGTTGTCTATTGTGAGGTTGGCATGTTGTTTTATTAGGGTGGGTCCATCATGAACCAGATTGGCTCTTGAAGCTTTTGAGAACTTAGGGCAGTTAATGGCTCAGTGAGTAGAGTATAAGACCATAGTTCAAATTCAGCCTTAAACACTTCCTTAGTTGTGTGACCCTGGGTAAGACACTTAACTTTTCTTTGCCTCAGTTTCCTCATCTGTAAAATGGAGATAATCACAGCACCTTCTTCCCAGGGTTGTCATGAGGATCCAACGATATAAAAATGATAAAGCCCCCTAGCCAAATACCTGGCATACAGTAAGCCTTACATAAATATTAGTTATTACTACTATTAGTAGTAGTATTTTGAGAGAGATGGCTGGGGACAAAGCCCAGAACCTGGGCTTTGCACATTTGAAGGCTATCTTCCATTGAAGGTTGGTGTAGCGTATGCTGCCCCCATACCTGGAACACATTCCCCTGTTACCTCCAATTCTTAAAATCCCTGGTTTCCTTCAAAGCTCAGTTCAAAAGCCATCTCTTACGGGAGGCTTTTTCTGGTCCCTTTTTAAAGTGCTAGCGCCTCCCTTCCAAAATGACCCTGTGTTTGCTTTCTATGTATTTTCTTAGATGTGTCTGTGTTATTTCCAATAATAACCAATAGCTAACATTTATATAGTGAGCACTGTGCTGAGCATCTTACAATCACTAACCCACTGAATCCTCACTAACTTTGGTAAGTAGATGTTATTATTATCCCCATTTTACAGATGTGGAAACTGAGGCAAAGAGAGATTAAGTGACTTGCCAAAGGTCACACAGATAGTAAGTGTCCGAGACTGGATTTGAACTTAGGTCATCTTAATTATGGGCCTGGTGCTCTGTCTGTCCACTATGCCACCTGTCCATTCCAATAATAATAATAATAAGCATTTATATTAATAACTAATATTATTAAATTAAATAATTAATAATGATTAGCATTTATATTTAAGGTTTGTAATGCGCTTTTACATATATTATCTCACTTTTTTCCCTCACAACAGTCCTGTGAAGTAGGTGCTATTCTTATCCTCATTTTACAGATGAAGAAACTGAGGCAGAGCTTAAGGGATTTGTCCAAGGTCACACAGCTAATAAGAAGGATGCAGCCACCTTAGAGAAGAGGGACAGAGATTGTGTCATATTTGTTTTTGTATCCTTAGTGCCTAGTACAGTGCCTAGCATGCAATGGGGTTTCATAAAATCTTGTTGATTGAAAGAGTGAGTGAGTCAGAGTAGAGATGGTGAAACAACAAAGTGGCTTTTGCAACTGGTGTTTGAAAAAAAAGGCTCGGTCTTATATTTATGCAGTTCCGTAACAAGCACCTTTCCTCATTCACAAGATAAGAGGACTTCCCTGTGCACACGTGAGGATGTACATTGTTCTTTTGTGACTTCTGTTCTCCTTGAAGACTACCCTGATACTGATTTAGCATGAGGTTACCTTTAAACCTACGAATGAGGTCCAGTGCATCTTCCTCCAGACCCTGTTCCCCTTAGGACTAACCCTGGTTTTGTTACCTATTCAGTCCTTGATGATAACCCCTCTGTGAAGACCTTTGAGAGAGCCCCCTGCAGGACTGAATGGACCTCAGCTGCAGGGAAATGCCCTCAGCCACACAGCAATTAAACATGAATAGCCTCACCAGCTCCCATGCATATGGTTTTCATGGCCCCATTTGGATTCATTCTGTTGGATTTCATTTTCAGAGAACACTTAATGATGAAAGATGGTGTGCGAGGTCTCCCGCCTGCCCAGAGGCCTGGCTTCTCTCTCTCTCCCTCTCCCAATCTTTGTCTGCCAGCACTAATATTTAGCAAATTAGATCAACTGAATCTCCTAATAGAATAAACAACTGGTTTGTGTTCAGGGGGAAGAGTAGCTGAGCTGAATGGGTACTAGCAGCAGGGAAGGGCTCTGAGAGGAAGATTCTGAAGAATTCTCCCAAGGTCAAAGCCACTGTTAGAGGGCCAATCTTGGGTCCTAACTCCGATATTTCTGTAATAACAAACACATCCAGGAGGAGAGTTGTTGAGACAGAGAGGGGTAGTTGGGAGGGGACTCTAGACAGTGGTGGAAGAAAAGGTCTAGAAGGTATATGTCATAATAATCATGGGAGCTTCCAATTTTTAGTAGTGCTTTACAGTTGCTTTTATTGCTGTTCAGTCATTTGAATCACGTCCAACTCATTGTGACAAAATCCCATTTGGGATTTTCTTGCCAACCAGTGGAATAGTTTGCCATTTTCTTCTCCAGCTCGTTTTACAGATGAGGAAACTGAGGCAAATAAGGTCAAGTGACTTGCCCAGGGCCGCACAGCCAATAAAGGTCCGACGCTAGATTTGAACTCAGGAAGATGAATCTCCCTGAACCAGGCCTGGCGTTCTATCCACAGTGCCACCTAGCTGCCCCTGCTTAACACTAGGATCAGTAATAGCACACTAGCCCAACAGTGATAGTACAAAATAGTGTAATATAATAGTGCAATGATGCTCATTACTGTGGCATCTTCAGCCTTACAGAGAGTTGTCCCCACAGTAACCCTTGAGGTAGCGTCTAAGTGTTGTTTCCTACCTCCGTTTTGCCACTGAAGCTGAGGGCTGAATAACTCAGTAACACTTCCTTGCTGTACATACTGTTTTTCTCACAATAGCCTTGTGAGACAAGTGGCTCAAATCTTATTGTCCTTGTTTTGCAGATGAGGAAATGGAGACCCAGAGGGGCGATGTGATGTGGCCTGGGTCATTCATGTAATAAATGTCATAGCCAGGACTCAAGCTTAGACCTTCTGATTCCCAAAAATGTGGTGTTCTTTCTGTCCTACTACATTATGGAGCTGGGAGTGGGTAGATACGGAGAACTCAACAACCTCCATAATGTAAACTCAGTAAATTCCCAGGGATGTTGGGACCTGGGAGAGGTTCTTGGAACAGCAGATGCTACTGCCTACCTCGGTGGTATGGCAGAGAGAGCACTGGGCAGGGAGTCAGGAAGATCTGAGCTCAAATGTGGCCTCAGACACTTGCTAACTGGGTGACCCCGGAACTCCTATTTGCCTTAGTTCCTCATCTGTAAAAAAAATGGGGACACACTAGGGAAGGAAATGGCAAACCACTCCATCATCTTTACCAAAAAACCTCACAGACAGGACCCCATGGGGTCACGTAGAGGTGGACACGACTGAATAAGAACACCACCACCGTCATCATCATCGACATCGACAACGACGACCTCTTCAACTTCTCTTCCTATTCTCCCATCTCTGGGAAAAGTGTTTACTCCAGACCAAGACTGACCCTCGGACAGGTGGTACAGTAGGAAGTTGGTCTCAGAGCCTTCAGCATTCCACCTACTTGCCCTTTCCTCTTTTTTCCCATTTACCAGACATGTGATACCTTTATCCCCGTAGTGTCCCCATCCTCTTCTCCTCTTATGGAAACCTATTCTTTGAGGAGAATCCGGTAAATTCATTCCCATTAAAGAATAAATGACTAACAGGGCTTAATGTGTGATCTTCTTTCAGTTCCATTCCACACTAAAGGCTATGATAAGATCTCTGATCTGTTATAAACGCTTATCCAATCTAGACTGCTGTTCTACTGACATGGTTTGGTCACCATGCCTTCCCCTTTCCTCTCCCCTCTCCCCACCCTGTATCAGTGTGCCCTAGAAGCATCAATGCTTATTTACTCAGGCCCTTGCAGGGTGGTTCTACATTTCCAGTTTTCCAGGCAGCTAAGGGAAATTGAGGTACAGGAACTGGCGAGAACTGATTTGTCGCCCCGGCACTATTTTGAGAGCAGGACTGGGAAGATTACTCAGACAACAGGATGCTTGGATCAGTTCCCCTCCCTTTGTTCTTTCCTGCTTTTTGGGTCTCCAGCCTGAGAAAATACCATGGGGTTAATGATATAACCTTGGCTTTTGCCCTTGAGCTGGGAAAGAGAGAGCCCTGGGCTTTTGCCGTTATTGCTGCAGCAAGTTGGGTGAGGCAGACCTGGCTACCAGCCTATAATAATGATTAGGTTCCCTGGCACCAGAATGAAATTAGCCTGGGACAAGATCTGAGAAGAGCTGCTGGCTTGACACTGCTGACCTCCTCTCTGGGAGGGTTGGGACTTCCCAAAGCCCTAGCTAGTCTGCAGGTTTCCTACGAAGTAAAGAGAGCTCTGTATTGATCTACATAAGCACTTTTGTGTCATGTCTCTCATTTGCTCCTCAGAGCAGGCCTGTGAGTTTGGAGGAGATAGGGATTATCATTCCCATTTTTGGATGGGAAAACTGAGGCAGAGGAAGGCTAAGCAAGGTCCAAAGTTGTACAAGGTATTAATGGCAAAGTTGGAACCAGAAGCCCGCTCTGCGGTTTGCTAGTCCAGTGGTATCTTTTCCTGATTCCATGCTAATTATTTTATAGTGTCAAAGGTATGATCCAAGCTGTGCCTCAGTTTACTCATCTTCATAGGTTGCATATGCCCCTTTGGCATTTGGGAGGTTCTTTGGATTCTTGGATGGGCTGCTGATATGGTGTTAAGAATGTCAATCTTGAGCATACTTCTCTTTGACTGAAGTTCTGTTGACTTCTCCTTTCAACAGAGGCCTGATTGTGGTGAGCAGCAACCTTAGTTATGTCATCGAACCCCTTCCAGATGGGCAAGGTCAGCATCTTATTTACAGATCAGAGCATCTCAAGCTGCCTGCTGGGAGTTGTGGTTATGAGCATACCCAACCCAGTGCCATGGACTGGGTTCTGCAGTTCTCAAACCAAGCCAGGAAGCATCAACGAAGGGTGAGTTCTCTACAGTGGAATCTGGGATGCTGGACTCTTGCCGAAGTGTTGCTCTTTAGAATGGAAATGTGCCTTAGCCTGTCATAAAACCCTTATCTTAGAGTAAGTGGCCTCCAACTAGAAAAGGAGTCGTGAAAAAATGGAAACAAGGAAGGAGGGAATACCTATAATGTCCTTTCTTTTCCCTCTCTGAAATTCCACCTTGATTTATTGTATAGATAGAAATGTCTTATTCACCAAATGGGAGATTGAGGTGTTTGTTAATGGCTAAGAATGTGTAGATAGCCTTTCACAAGCACGTGGCCATTTATATTTCCTGCCTTAAATTGCAACATCTGCCTCAGGTTACAAATTCCCAGAGAGACCAAGTCTGCCTTGCTTAGAATGTTGGACTATGCACATAATCAATCGAATAAATGCTTTTGGTGGCAATGATCATAAGATCATAAAACTGGAACTGAAAGGCATCTTTAAGGCATCCTGGAGAAAGCAGAGTCTCAGAGAGGTTAGTTAAATGACTTCTCCATGGTCATATAGCTAGTAAGTATCGGAAGCAGGATTTGAATCCAGATCTTTATGGCTCTTAGTCCAGCATTTGAACACTTGGTATCCAAGTGCAACTTGGGAATCCACAGCCTCATCTACATTTCATAGCTGAGCTCTGTGGGCTTCATATGCCTTGCCAGATGTGTTGTGTGAATTCTGCCCCTTTCCTATGATGCAACCCTTAAAAGAAAATAGTTTACATGTACATGAGCTTCCCCTTTCCCACTAGGGAATGGCTAAGGGCAACAGAACTAACAATCGAGTGACAATTAGAGGACCCGGAGAGACAGAAAGTTGGGAAGCAAGAGTGTAAACAAGAAATTCTACAGTCAGGAAAGAATTCACAGGGTAATCAAGGGGCTGGGGGACCTCAAAATGGGAGCTTCAAGCAAAGATCCACATTTAGGACATGGGCATTGAATCAGGAAGAACATGCCGTAAAAGGAAGCGTTGGCTGCATGACCAACTGCATCCTCCATGTTTCAGACGTCCTTTTTCAGCAGTAGTTGCTTTCCTGGATCCCTCCTCGCCCCACAAGATCAATGTTACTGTGGTTTCAACCTCTCTGGGTCTCAGCTCCTTCACTTCTAAATGGAACAGATGCTCTCTTGAGATCCTATGCATCCCCAGGAATTCAGATTCTGACCTTGAGAACACCATCAAGGAATATTTCTTTAGCTGAAGAGGCATATTGAGGTGGCCCTCAGGCCTTTGGAGTGGTTTTGCTGTCACCTCTGGTGAAAGTTAACCTTGCCTGATAGACATGGGAGGTCCATAATTGGAAAGTTCCCAAGGACAGGAACAGAGAACCATGGAATTAGAACTAAAAGGAACTTTAGAAGTTAAATATCTTCATTTTCCAAGATTAGGACTTGAGGCCCAGTTAGATGACCGCTTAAGGTCACACATTTAAGTAGCTAAGATTTGAACCAAGCACTCTTCTCATCCATTTGTGTGGAGTCCAAAAGGCAAAGGTGCTGTTTTCTCATTAGTGCTACTTATTTAGTAACGGTCTATTGGTGACAGTGGTGTCCATTCAGAGCTCATGCTTTTCCTGCTCTTTACAATATTATCTGATCAAAGAAATTAAGTCAATTCTTATATATTCTCTCTCTCTCATTTTTGAAGAAGGGGCATTTGAGGATGGGGAAAAGTTTAAGTTGTATTTACTTTAATACTCTTCCACTTAAAAGGGGCAAGAAGCCATGGTTTGGTGTCAAGATTTTCAGGCAATGTTCCGCTACCCTGTGTGACCTCGGAGAAGACACTCAACCTCTCTGGACTTCTGTGCCTTCATTTGTAAAATGAAGTGGGTTGACTAGATGATCTCAAAGACCTCTTCTAGCCCCAAATCTTGTAATCTTATTCATATCTGTGCCAATATCTCAATGTGTTCCCTAACAGTAACCAAGGGGAAGGGGGAGATGGTAAGATACCCAACTACAGTGATTACAAAGGCTCTGGACTCCATTACTGAACACTTCTTTTGAAATGATGCCAAGTTCTACCAAGACTCTAACCCATTCTGTGCCCCTTATAGGTCAGGAGAGAAGATTTGCAGTCTATGAAGTATGTGGAGCTCTACCTGGTAGCAGATTATGCAGAGGTAAGAAGGAAAGGGGCTCTGCCAATTATTTCTGTATTGAATCTTCCCCATTGTTGCTAAACAGAGGGAATTAAGTGACCTTTTCTTTTATTTCTTTTATTGACCATTCCAAATCTTATCTTCAAAGGGGTTTTAAAAATCCCCTTTGCCACCTAGAACATGGTAAAAAAAATGAGGGAAAGTTCCCTCTATAAATATGTACCCATAAAGTCAATTATCCAGGCATAAAGAATCCACCTTTATTTGAATTATCATAATAATATTTAGTTTTGTACAGTGACACAGGCAAATTAAAAAGTTTTATCACTCGATGGTCAGCTTCGTATTAGAGTGGAATTGGATGAGAAGTGAGTATGTCTTGAACCCTCATCTATAGGAGTTTAATTCCTGAAGAATTCCGGAGACCTCATTACATAATGGTCTCACTGCTATTGATGGAAATAGGCTCTAAGGACGGAGTCCTCAACTTTCTCAATTCCACTGACCTTCTCCATTCCCTTTAGCCACAAAAGGCCATAGTCAAATCTAGACCTTAACATCTCACAATTGCACCACCTCCAAGATCTGGAACTTTGAAATTACATCATGTAATAAGAAAGAACTCAGGATCCTACCCTTACTTTTCACTTTTTCACGTTCATGAAGCCTATTCTTTAACTTTAATTTCTGTTCCTTTGAACTGACCCTACTCTTCCAGTCCATTCCCTTGCTCTGACTTCAATTGGCTTCATTCCTAGCCTTGACTCCATGATCTAATGCTTTTTTAAAAAATCATTTTTTATTTTCAATATCTCTTTTTTTAAATTTTGAGTTCCAAATTCTCTCCCTCCCTCTGGTTCCTCCACCACCCACTGACAAGACAGCAATATGATATCAATTATATATGTGATATCATGCAAAAGGTATTTCCATCTTGGTCATGCTACCAAAAAAAAGAAAGAAAGAAAGTGAAAAGATTATACTTCAGTTTGTACTCAGAGTTCATCAGTTCTCCCTCTGGAGGTGGATAGCATTTTTCATCATAAATCCTTCTGAATTGTCTTGGATCATTGTATTGCTGAGAATTGCTAAGTCATTCAAAGTTGATCATCATACAATATTGCTATTACTATGTACAATGTTCTCCTGTTTCTGCTCACTTCATTTTGCATCAGTTCATATAAGTCTTCTCAGGTTTTTCTGAAACCATCCTGTTTGTCATTTCTTATAACACAATTGCATTTCATCGTAACGATGTAACACAATTTGTTCAGCCTATCTGCTACTTTAATGTTTTACTAGATACTGTCCTAAGATCTCTTGCTTCCCTGACCTTCCTTATTCCTGGTTAACCTTCATGTTACAATTTTTCTTCCGCTCCAGAGCTGAATCTCCCAAGAGATGGTCACAAAATTTAGAAGATCTCATGGCATACAACCTTGGCCTGGACCCTGCTTCTACTTATTGGCATTCTTTTTACTCTATTCTTATCCATTCTCTATCTTATACTCTGTCGTGATTGTTACATATCATTTTCCCCCTTTTGACTGCTCTGTATTTAAAGCACATTATCTAGCCTCCTGCTTCACTGAGAAGGCTGAGACTATCCAAAGAGAGATGCCTTAACTCCCTTCCAGGAGTCCTCAAGACTTCTCAGTATCATCGCCCATTCCCCCCACCTTCCCTTTAACCACAGAAGAGAAGGAATACATATTATTCTAGAACTAATATCTGAACCTGTTCCTGTGATCCTGTTCTCTCCAGCCTCCTCCAAGACTTTTCTCTGACAGTCATCCCCTCTCTCTCAGGAATCTTCAATCTCTCTCTCTCTCAACACTGGTTCCTGCTATACCAATAAACATGGTCCTCAATCTTAAAAAGTACTTCCTTTGACCCTTCTATCCAGCTACTGTCTATCTCTCTCCTTCCATTTACTGTTAAACTTCTTTAATAAGTTGCCTCCTTTCCTTCCCACCCTCTCTCTTCTCAACCCCTTGTAAGGACTTTTGCCCCCATCAAGCTTTTTTCAAAGGGTATCGCTGACCTCCTAATCCCCAAATCTAATGACTGTTTTTGGATCAGAATCATGTAGATTTAGAGATGGGAGGGACCATAGAGGTCTTTGAGTTCCATCCTCTCATTTTACAGATGAGGAAACTGAGGCACAGAAAAGTTGATGCTCTTGCCCAAGGTCATGTTGCAATAAGTGCCTGAGGAAGAATTCAAACCCAGATCTTCCTGACTCCAAGTCCTAACCTCTGTCTCCTATGCCATGCTGCCTTATTCCACTCGATCTCTCTGACATGCTATTGACCACCCTTTCCTTTTGCATCTTCTCTCTCCTATCTATTTCGGAGATGCCATTCTCTCCTGGTTCTCCTCCTATTTCATTAGAAATCCTCTGTTTCCATTGGCTCTTCATCTGCTTCCTGACCCCTTAATGTAGGCACTCCTCAAGCATTTGCCTTTGGCCTTCTCTTTTTTCTCTACACTTTCTCCCTTGGCAGTTGTATTCACTCCCACCTGCTACTTCCATACAGATGGCTCCCAAGCTATATTTCCAGGCCTGACTTAGCTCCAAGTGTCCACAGGACAATAACACCTAAATGTCAGAAGAAAACCTCAGACACAATAGCACTTATTGTATTTCTCCTGCTCTTCTTTCTAACTTCACTATTTATTTCTGCCTGCAGCTTTACCACATTTATTACCTTAGTAGTTATTGCCTTTGATTTTTTCTTCTCCCTGGTCCTTCTATCCAATCAGTTACCAAGTTGTATTGATGCTGCCTCTCTAACCTTTCTCACATCTGTCCCTTTTTCTCTATTCTTATGCCATGACCTTGGCTTTCATTCCACCTGTCTGGGCTGTTGCAATGACCTTCTGACAGATTTTTATGCCTCCTCTCTCCCACCTCCTTTCTTCATACTGATGCCAGAATAATCTTTCTTGTCCATTGATCTGATCACGTTATTCCTTTGCTCAAAAATCTTCAGTGGCTTCCAGTTGCTTCTTGTGGAAAGTTCGTCCTCCTTAGCCTGATTGTCGCCCTATTTTCCAACCTTATTTCCTTTCGTTGTTATCCATGAACTTTATCCTGCATCCCGAACAATCCTACTCTCTGCTTCCTTGGACAGACCCTACATGCTCCTACTTCTCTGTCTCCGTTCACACTTTCACTATGACAGGACCCAGCCGTTAACTTTGGGGGAACTTGAATGTATGTAGCAGTAGTAAGTGCACAGGTCTTAATGCTTAGTGCCTTTGTGACCTTTAAGTCACTTAACCTCTCTGGGTTTCCTCATTTGTAAAATGGAGAATAATATCTATTCTTTAATATTGCTTAAAGGTTTGCAAAACACTTTACAAATAGTATCCTATTTTATTCTCACACCAAGCCTTGGAGGCAAATGTTATTATTACTCCCATATTACAAATGAAGAAACTGAAGCAGAACTAGGTTAAGTGACTTGCCTCAGGTTACACAGCCAATGAGTATTTGAGATTGCATTTCAACTCAGATTGGTCTGACCTCAGGTCCAATGCTCTGTCATCTGTGCCACCTAGCTTCCTAAAAGGAACGGGTTGGGCTTAGTGATCCCTGTCCCTTCTAGTCTGAAATACTATGACCCTTTGAATCCTAGTCCTCCTTCCACTTCTTACTCTGATCAATCCTTATTTATCCTTTAAAGATCACCTCAAATGCACCTCCTTCATGAAGTCTTCCCTCATCCTCCTCTCCCCCACTGTTTCCCATTTCTCATGGGGGAAAACTTTACTTCTCGCCTCCCAAATGGCACCTTGTTTCACAATTCTGATGTCTTTATTAGATGATATTGTGTTGCTATTTTGTATTCTTACTAGATTTTAAGCTTCACAAGGGCAGAAATGTATATGTATCTTACGTTAGCTTTGTATTTTCCCCTGTTCCCCAATCAGATACACAGGATCTCTTTAATAAATATTTATGAATTGAATTGGATTGAATCGAAGACAGAATTATAATGAAATAGTCCTGTAGTACTATATACCAAACAAAAAATCCAGCCAATAAGAAGACTGACATCTTTAAGCTCAACCTTGCCAGGAGTCATATTTTGGCAGATCCTGTTTTCAATTTATATTGAAATTTGAAACAATTTGATATTGGCTTTTTTCTCCCTCCTCCCCTGCCTCTCCTTTTAAAAAATGTTTCATTGATGCTGTTTTCTTTTTTATATCGTTGTCGTTTCCCCACAATTCCCCAGTAGAACCCTCCATTGTAACATTGTAACAATCCACTAGCCACATCTGAAATTGTATGTCTCCTTTATTTGTTACTCTCTGCCTTTCTGCTGAGAAACATGTTCCATCCTCAGTCCTCTAAAGCCCCAGTTGGTCACTGCTTTGGCCAGAGTTTGGAAGTCTTTCAGTATTATTTTCTATTACATGATTAGAGTAATAATATAAATTGTTCTCCTGGGTTTACTTATTTCCCTCTGCTTTAATGCATACAAGACTTCCCAGGTTTCTCTGAATCCCTTATGTTTGCAATAATATTCTGTCCCATCCACGTACCACACTTTGTTCAGCTATTCCCCAATCAAAAGTCCCCCAGTTTCCTTTTAGGTCTTTGCTAGCACAAAAAGTGTTTCTTTAAATATTTTTGTGTATATGGGAGCTACTCCTCAGTCCTTGACCTCCTTAGGATATCTGCCTAGTGCTGGGATTGCTGGGTCAAAAGGCTTGGGAGGGGTTTTTCCAATTCCTAACTTTTCTTCTTATAAGGTTTAGATTAGGAAAACAGTACTATTATGCATTAAAAGACAAGTACTCCCCAAATCCCAGAATATCACAGCCCTGCTTAGTTTCCATAGACACTGGATTGTATAAATGACTTTTCATTTAACCTAGTATGTGGTTTCTCTGGGAGCAGAAACGTTGGCTTGAAGAAATGAGACAGCTGCTCAGTCTTCTGGTCTCTTTCTTTGATGATCTTGTTTAATTTGCATCCTGGGGATCTGGAAGGGTGAGAGTGAGGGAGCCATTTTGATTTTATCATTAACTTGGAGGTAGGTCAAGAGCAGTGGCGAGAGTTGGGCCATTGAATTTTGCTTCAGCTGAGAAGTGGATGGATAGAAGAAGGCATGGATAACACCATCTTAAGATCTGCCTCCTTCCTTTTCAGGAGTTTAGAATCCTTACAGGGTATCTAGGTGGTACAGTGGATAGAGCCTGGAGTCAGGAAGACTCATCTCCCTGAGTGAATCTGGCCTCAGACGCTTAATGGCTGTGTGACCTTGGCCAAGTCACCTCACCCTGTTTACCTTAGTCTCCTATTCTATAAAATGAGTTGGAGAAGGAAACGGCAAAACGCTTCGGTATCTTTAGAGAAAACCCCAAATAGGGTCACAAAGAGTTGGACACAACTGAACAACAAGAATCCTCACGATGCTCTGAGCCCAGTCTTGCTTTCTCAGCAGTGGCCAGTCTTTCAGCAGTATAGAAACCTCCAAGGGTTTGGGGGTGTGCTTCCTCCTCCTTGGCCACACTCCAGGAGAGTATCCTTTGATACCACTTTCTCTGGTGCAAAAATGGTTAGTTATGTCTCTGCAGCAGTGATTCCAGACACTAAATCAGCATTGGAAATAACAACCCTAGGATTTCTGTGAGCAACTTCAGTCCGTGCAGCTTCATATCCGATTTAACTATCCCCAGAGGAGAACCCTCCAACACCGGCAATGACATCACTCTCAGAATCAAGCTCCCAGCACAGAAATGATTCGGTGCAGCAGCATTTGATAGGAGAGTATTCACATTTCTCTGGGCCTACCCAACCCTTCATTCCCTTTGGCAGCTCTGAATGATTCATGGAAAGGGGAGTGTCAAAGGCTAAGCTTTTCTTTTTCCTTTTTAAACTGAGACTCTTGAGCTTGATATCTTCAGCCACATTTGATTTTTCTTGTCTCCCCCTGGCAGAATTATATTATTGATTAACTAATTACTTAGCCTTGAGGAGAGGAGAAGGACAAGGGAAGGTCTGCCTCATTCATGATTTATAACCCGGTACTGAAACCAAATAGGGTCCTTAGGGTTGTGAGCTGAGTGTGATGTATTGCCTCAGGAGAGATGTAGATCCTTAGGGAAAATATGGTGACTCATTCCTTCTCTCTTCCTTTCTCTCCTCCACTGAGATGACTGAGGGTTTTCCATCCTTCCATTCTTTAGGGGATTCAAGGGAGAGAGAGAGAGAGAGAGAGAGAGAGAGAGAGAGAGAGAGAGAGAGAGAGAGAGAGAGAGAGAGACAGAGAGACAGAGAGACAGAGACAGAGAATGAAGAAAAGAGACACAATGAGAAAGAGAGAGAGAGAGAGGATGAGAGAGAGGCATTGTCAGGGGGATCGAAGTTGGAATCGACATAGTCATCAAAGATTATTTGTTTGAAAATATGGTAAACATCAATCAATAAATGCCTACTCTGTGCAAGGCACTATATAAAGTATTGGGCATTCAAAGAAAAATAAAAAAGAATTTTTTCTCACAAGGAGCTTACCTTCTGTCAGGAGAAATTAGATAGATAGGTAGAGACATTTATATCTATATCTACACGTAGGTATATCGAGAGGTATCTATATACCTATATATAGATATATGTGTGCATACACATATATGCGCGCACACACATATATACATAAACTCATATACATACATATGCATGCATGCATGAATACAGCATAAATGCACAAGGAATACAAGATAATTGCATACGAGGCAGTGTGGTTGGGAAGGTCAGGAAGGGATTTTTGTAGAAGGTGGTTCCTAAGCTTCATTTGGACGGTGATGAGGGCCCTGTGGAGCCTGAGGTGAGAAGGACGTACATTCCAGGGATGGGGAGGGGTGCCCAGAGCAAAGGCTTGGGAATGGAACTAGCCAAGAGTGGTGGCAGAGGACAATGGAAATACCCTGAGGTGTCTCCCTCTAGCTGCCCCTGCTCTCACACTCTGTGTGTCAGGATTCTGCAGTGTAGGGTCAGTAGTATGGGATACAAAGTAACTAGAGGAATTGCCCCTATTCTCAAGGAGCTTAGAGTATGCTATAGATGCAGAGATGAGATTATTTTATAATGACGTCCTTCAGCAATAACACTATTTTGGAAGGGGCCAACCTGCAATAGAATCCCTCTTATATTCAGTTCCACAACAGTTTGTTGCTGTTCTTTAGTTGTTTGCAATTGTGTCTGACTGTTCATGAACCCTTTTGGGATTTTCTTGGCAAAGATATTGGAAGGGCTTGCTATTTCCTTCTCTAGCTCATTTGACAGATGAGGAAACTGAGGCAAACAAGGTTAAATGACTTGCCCAGGGTCACACAGCTAGTAAGTATCTGAGGCCAGATTTCAACTCAGATCTTCCTGTCCAGGCCAGTGCTCTACCCACTATACCACCATCTAGCCACACTGTGATAATCAGTATTATTATGAGATTCTGCTGTCCTTGTGGAGCAGCTAGGTGGTGCAGCGGATAGAGTGCCAGGCCTGAAGTTAAGAAGACCTGAGTTCAAATCTGGCCTCAAATCTGACACTAGCTATGTAATCCTGAACAAGCCACATAACCCTGTTTGCCTCAGTTTCCTCATTTGCAAAATGAGCTAGAGAGGAAAAGTGGTAAACCACTCTAGTATCTTTGCAAAAAAAAATAAACCTCAAGTGGAATCATGAAGAGTCAGACATGACTGAAATGACTCATCAACAATAAAAAACCTGTAGTTTTGTTGATCTGAGAAGCTTCAGGTGGCACCTTTCCTACAACTCATCCTCCTCTTACAGAGTTGTCTGGGTCACTGAGACGTTATGTGACTTATCCAGGATCACATAGCTGCGTAGCAAATAGAAAAGTGCCCCTGAAACCATGATGATGTAAGTGTAAATCCCATCTTGGACACACATTGGCTCTGTGACCCTGAGCAAGTCACTTAAAGTCTCAGTGCCCTAGGCAACTCATTAAAATGATAAGTTGCAGAGAAAGTGTGCTTCTGAATTGGCAGAGGGATTTTCCTTACCTAGGAGTTCCTTATGCCAATGAAATCATTGGTCTACTCTTTATCCTTATTTCACTGATGTTAGTTCCCATTGTGCACAATGCCTGGCACATAGTGGGCACTTAATAAATCTTTATTGATTGATTATTGAAACCCTGGGATTCTTGTAGATATTTGAGAGGTGAGCTAAAGTTGGCTGGCCCCTTCTAACTTACATTTTACTAATCCTTTTGATGCTTTCTGTTAATAATGTTTATCTCTTGGGATAGATATTTATTGCAGAAATGAAGAAGAAGGAATAGGGAGAAGGTATGCAGTCCCTCTCACACTGCTTACCAGGCTGCTCTCGTTGCTTGAGAAAATAAGGCTGAATGGGAGAAAATCCCACCTGCCAAAGCATAAAGTGTTTGAGGACACTAGCTCGAGGGGAATATTCTTCTCTGAGATCTCATAGCCCTTGTTGTCTGTGTCTCTCATCTGGCACCATGTAGAATCACAGGATTTCAAAGCTGCAAGGGACCAGAGATGCCCTTTCCCCCAAACCTTACCTGACTGAATACCTTGTCTACAATCTATCCAACAAATGGTAACCTGGCTTCAGCTTGAAGGCCTCTCTTGGGGCTCCCACTCACTTCAGGGAGCTATGCCCTGCCTTGCAAGACAATCCATTCCATTTTGGGATAGTTCTAATTGTTGGGAAATGACTTCTTTCATTAATCCTAAATCTGCCTCTGCACCTTTCCCCTATTGCTCCTCATTATGTCCCCTGGCGCCACGAAGAACAAATGCCCCTTCCGTGTGACAACTCTTCAAATACTTCAGTTC
>CM053625.1:45865128-45916112 GCA_028646595.1 Phalanger gymnotis | reverse complement strand
TGAAAAAATACCCTTTGTGAAAACTGACCCTCCTTCCAAAATAACTCTCAGAGGAGAGGAAGGCTTTGATTCTACTGATAGAATAAAATTAGGAGCTAAGGTATGGGTAAAATGGAAGCTGGATGATATTCCAAAGGCTGAAGACATCATAGCCCATGGGAAGGACAACACTGTAACAGTTATCTGTTCAGGGGAAGATAATTACTGAATCGTACCCCTGAACCATATATTTTGCCATGAATAGGGCTATAACAATAGATTCATGGACTCCAGAAGTACAGCTGATGCTGATAAATGCCACAAGCCACTCAAAGGGAAGGTGATCTTGTGTGATTAACAGATGAAAGTTTGTATCTGGGGAAAAGGCCTGGAGGGCAATCCTAGTGTCCATCCAGGATGGGACCCTTCTGGCTTAGTTTCTTTATTGTGTTCCCTTTGAAAAGAAACATTTCCTACTTGAGTTAGGCTATGAGATCGAATTTTTGTATAATCAGAGTCTTAACCAGAATGTGGATGATTTTATTTGAAGTATAATAGCCCATACTGCCTACTCTTTTGTTCTTTGTTTTGGTTAACCTTGTTGCTAGTTCTGTCTCCTTTAGGCTTAAGTACCCTATACTTTTAGGTGACTGCCTAAGTACCTAGCATTCCTGGAATTCCTGCCAGCTTGCTAAAGAACTGACCTCTGGATTGGGACTCTTGGGGCAGGGACAGCTTATGTCCAATTTCAGTGAGAAGAAGCTATGGAAAATGAGACCTTCAGCCCTTACCCCAACATTTTTATTGTTATGGTATTATTGACACCAGTGTCCCATTGACCTGTGTAATGGACGTGAAAGATCTTGGGGATGAATTTAAAGGCAGTCGGTGAATGGGAATATCTTTCCTGCCCATTCACTGGGCTTCAGGAGTGGGGCTCTCAGAGTCCTGGGGGGAGTGGCTAGGACTGGAGCCAATGGTAAGCACCTGAGTTCTGGTCTACGTGATGACATGAAGCCTGTGGTGGGAGGAGCTTGCTGAATGATTGGAGCAGAGCTAAGAGGCAGTTGGAGAGGCAGTTGGTGAGAGCAGTTAAGAGCTGAAGGAGAGAAGAAGCAGTCAGCTAGCTGGAACACAGCTTGGAGATTGCGGTGGAAGTGGCGGTGACAGCAGCAGGTGCTACAAAAAGGCAGGACTGACCCTCATGGAGACCAGAGAGTGCTGAGTAGGGGCTTGAGGCCAGTGGGTGGTCTTCTTGCTGGGAGGCCCTGGCATTGGTGGGGGGAAACACTAGTATTGCTTGGCTTGCTGCCATAATGTTTTTCTGTAGCCTCCTGGTCACTGTTGTGATATGGGCATACTGGTGTTGTAAGGTTCTTGTCAGGATGTTGAATTGGGGACACTGGTCCGTGGGTCTGCTACTTTTGAGTTTCAATAAATGCTTTAACTCCTCTGCCTTCTACTTAGAGAATTCCTTATATCCTGTGATTCTGGACCATTCAGGCATATTCATGGTTATCTTTGAAGTCATTAATTCTGCCTTAATGATATACCAGGGTCACACAGCTTGTAAGTGTCTGAGTCTGGATTTGAACTTCCCATTATTACCCAGTGAATACAGATGAGAGTCAAGGAATAAATAATAGAGTTGGGATTCCAACCCCAGTTCTCTTTCCACTCTGCTGTCTTGCCTCTACTTAACCTCTCTGATTTTCAGTTGTCATGTCTTTCAGACCAACAAGATGGTGTCTGAGGACCCTTTTAGCTCTTATTCCTGAGTTCCTCATCTTGGTTCCGTCAACAACCTTTCACCTTTTTGTCTCTTTTTTCCTGTCTAAAAGATGGGTCTAATACCTGTTTCTTTTTGCCCCAAGAAATGCTGAGAAAGCCAGTGTGGTCACTGATGCTTTCACTAGTCAGGAGGGAAAAGATGCTGTGAATCCAAAGCAATGTTATTTTAAAAGGTAGTGAAGAGATACCAGGGGCAGCTAGGTGGTGTAGTAGATAGAATGCTAGGCCTGGAGTCAGGAAGACTCATCTTATTGTGTTTAAATCTGGCCCAAGACACTTATTAGCTATGTGACCCTGAGCAAGTCTCTTTACCTTGTTTGTCCCAGTTTCCTCATCTGTCCAATGAGCCAGAGAATGAAATGGAAAACCACTCCAATATCTTTGCCAAGAAAACCCCACATGGGGTCACCAAGAGTCAGACAAGACTGAAACAACTGAACAAAAGGAAGAGATACCAATGTGTTTTTCCCCTTTGTCCTTTCAGTTTTATCGCTCACTGAACATCCGCATTGCCCTCGTGGGCTTGGAAGTCTGGACGCATAGAAACATGTGTGAAGTCTCAGAGAATCCCTATTCTACTCTCTGGTCCTTTCTCAGCTGGAGACGCAAGCTACTTGTACAGAAGAACCACGACAATGCCCAGTTGATCACGTATGTGGCTTATTCCTGAGCTAAGCTGTGCTGTCTTCCTTCTATGAAGAGGACAGTGCCCGCCACTGTTGGTGGTGAAGTAGAAAGAGCACTCCATTTGGAGACAGAAGACCTGGGTTCTGATCCCAGCTCTGCTATTACTTACTGTGTAACCTTGGGAAAATTGCTTAGCTTGTCTGAGCCTCCATTCCCTCTTCTATAAAATGGAGATAATACTACTTTCTGGAAGTATTGTGAGAACCAAAAGAGATAATGTAAAGCAGTTTATAAACCATGATGGGCAACCATTTTTAAAAGACTACATGATTCAAATGATGAATGCCTGTGAGATAACGGATGAGCAGGGTTAGCTTGCACTGCAGATACCCACTCTCGCCACAAGTAAATATTTAACTGCTCAGGTTTTCTGAGAGATGTCCAAGGGCATGGCCTGGGTCTAGGCTGGGAGGAGGTGGTGGTTCCCCCAAGGGGCTGGACTGGGGCTCTGATCTGAACCCATGCCAGGCACTGAGCTAGGTTCTGGGGTTACAAAGAAGGAACTGTGGCAGGCTTTAGTGGAGAGCCAGCCAATAGGAATGAAGGTGGCTAGGATAGGCTTGGGTCAGGAGAATAGGTATAGAGTCTCCAAAGGTTTAGGCTAGGTCAGGCAGCTGGCTGAGGGGATGCAGGCATTCTTTACAGGAATACATACGTGGTTGTGCATGGAGAGCCAAGTCTGCAGTGATCATGAGCCAGGTAGATGCTTAGTTAACTGGCTGTGTTTGAGACCAGGAGCTCCAAGCAGGTAGGCAAGGCAGCAGCAGGGCCAAGGTCAGACTTCAGAGGCCACAGCCAGGAATGTTCCCTGAAATGCAGATTGTGCTGACCATCAGGAACTGCTCAGAAACTATTCCCTTGTCCTCTTGGCTTTAGGTGTTCTTTACTGGTCTTAAAGGGGGCTGGCCTTTCTGGTTTTAATGGGGCAGTAGCTTTGTCTCCTTTAGCCTAGGACCAAAGTCTATCTCCAAATCTGTCTAGGAAGGCATGCTAAGTCATCAGGACAAATAGAAGAGTCTCAAACAAATGATGGATGCAGGATCCCCTGATCTCTTAAAATAGAAGGGTCCCAAACAAATGATGGATTCAGGATCCCTTGATCCCTTAAAATTGTTGGTCGTTATCCTTTGTGCTTGAAGAGGACCAAAGTGTTGTTATTTTGTTGGGGTCAAGGTACAGTGTGTCTGACTGAGGCTGACCAGACCAATATGAGCTTGGAAGGCTCTACACAGGTTGGGCACAAATAGTCCATATGAACATTTGGAATGGAGATGTCTCTAAATGTGTGCATCTCATTTTTCTTTTGAGCTATTGCAATTCTGCTTTACTCATAGAGCACAGCACCTTCTTTGATGTGGGTGTGCCAAGCTGGGTAGTCCTGTGCCATTGTCTGCCGTGTCTTGTAATCAGTTCCGAAGTTCTTTAGGGAGACCCCGAGAGTGTCATCGAAACACTTCTTTCCTCTGTGTGAGCGCTTGCCTTGTGCGAGTTCTCCATAAGATAGCATTTTAGGCATTCAAACAACGCGGCCAGCCCTTTGAAGTTGCGCTCTCTGCAGTGGAGTTTGAATGCTTGGCAGTTCAGCTAGAGAAAGGACCTCAGTGTCCAGTACCTTATCTTGCCAGGAGATCTTCAGAATCTTTCTAAGACAATTCAGACGGAAGTGATTCAGTTTCCTGGTGTGGCAATGGTAGACTGTCCAGGTTTCACAGGCATATAACAGTGAGGTCAGGATAACAGCTCTGTAGACCTCCCTTAAAACAGAAGGGTCCTAAACAAGCCATCGATGGATGCAGATGCTTTAATCTTATACCTGATTCATAGAATATAAGCAAGATCCTTAAGGATAGTGGCTATTTCATTTTTGTCCTTTTATGTCCTCATTGTACAGCACGATGCCTAGGAGGGAGCGCCTGCTTCATAAATGCTTGTTGATTGGAATTTCTCAAAGTCTCCATTGTCAGGTTCATCCCCTGGGGCTATCAGCAGGATATCCTATGGTGGGTGTTTGCCCACTGCTCTGAAATGATTAAGCATATGCTATCAGGCAGTGCGGGGGAGTGGAGGGAGCGTTAGATTTGCAGTCAGATGGCTTGAGTTAAAGTCCAGACTCCACTACCTGCTACTTGACCAAATAACTTCCTGTTTCTGGACTTAGATTCCTCATCTATAAAGTGAGGGTCTTGGACTAGATTCAATCTAGTATTTATTCAGCATCTCCTGTGTGCAAGGCACTAGCTGGGAATCCTATGATCCCATGTTCCCAGCACTATGCCAAGCAGCATAGAAGGAATATAAAACATAGTTCCTGCCTGTAAGAAGTGGGAAGACATGCCCAATTAGGGAGCGAAGCAAACCCCTTGGGACAGAGAGCACACATTTATCACGCAGTTGACTGTGTGGTCAGGAGTTTTCTTTATGCAAAACTAATTGGCATATGAGGTAGGAACCTGCTCCCTGGGGCTTCTTTGTCTCTAATTACTTGGGCTGAATGGCCTGGCCGGTCATTTATTCCATCCTGGAAATGTCTATGCTCATTGCCATGCTGATCTCTGGAGACGCAGAACCCAAGGTCAGTTAACAGAGAAGAGCATTAAAGGCAACATTACATGATATGAGAGAGAAGCCTTGATGGGAACCTGCATTAGATCTCCACAGATAGACTCCAGGGGCATAAAGTAGGACAATCAGGGACAAAGGGCACAAGCTAACAAGAGACTCCCACCTTTCCTACGTATTCAGCGTTGAAATTCTATGAATCCAAGGTATTTGCCAATCGGCCAATTCAAATAAAATTTGATACATTCTAACATGACGGTCAGCAGGGTGGAGTCCACCCTGACGGAAGGCGAGGAGGCAGCCGTCCAATGGAGTATCATCTCTGAAATGTTTTCTCCAACTCCAAAAACTCTCTGGAGTAGACTGGCATCATAAGTATATCCTTCTGTCAATAAACAAGCATTTATTACATGCCTACTAGACACTGCGCTAGGCTCTGGGGACGCAAGGAAGAAGGATGAAACAATCCTTGTTCTCAGAGACCTTGTATTGGAATGGGGGAGACCACAACACATTTATCAATATTTCTGGAATAAATATAAAGAGAATAAGTATTAATAAATGCAAGGTGGTTAAACATGAAGTGGTTTTAGAGGGAGGGCACTGAGAGTCAGGGATATCAGAAAAGGTGTCATGTAGAAGGTAGTGATGGAACTATGTCTTGAAAGAAGAAAAGAATTCTGTAAGGTGGAATGAGGAAAGAGTACATCTTAGACATGAGGAAGAGCCAGTGCAAAGACATGGAAATGGGAGATGGAATCCCCTGAATGAGAAATAGAGAGAAGGCCTTCTATGCTGCTTCTGAATCACAGAAGTCCTCCAATCTTGCTCTACTCTTAGGTCTTCCCAAGCATCTCACCCACATTGTAAAAATATTAGCACACTCACAAGTGGTTTTGAATTTAATATGAAGAGGCAGAGGAAGACATGGCATAAAACCCTCATCAAGGACCCGTATGGCTGGAAAAGGAGGTGGGCTAGCTGTGTAGAATAAGAGAGAGATAAAAGATGGATGGGTAAAAGCCTGTGTCTGTTATACTGGTTGATTGCTTCTTTGGAAAAGGTGCTGGGTTTGGAGTCAGAGGACCTAGGCCTTAATCTTGACTCTACCTCTTACTAATTTGGTCGGTAATAATCACTTGACCTCTCTGTAAAATGAGTGTGAATGGATTATTTGACCTCTAAGGTCCTTTCTAGCTCTGAAACTACAATATTATGATCTTATGAAAAATTAAAGGAAGGAGGCCTGTGTCACATTGGGGAGATCTACCTCTTTTTGCCTGGGATGCTGACGGGGAAGCTTGGCCCCTGAAGGATATGAGTGTGAATCATCTTGGCATTATGAACTATGCCACCTTCCCCCTCTTTCTCCCCTCCTCCACCCATCTGGCTTCATCCTGTTCAGCAGGAATGGGAAGCAATTTGTAAACCCTGCTCATTTCCTTCCAGTGTAGATTAGACTATTGGTATATTGTAGGAAGGGGAGGAGAGAGGGAAACTACAACTTCAGTTCTTGGAGTCACTGAGTTCTGTCATTCTCTGAATTTGCCTGGGAGAGAGCGAAGGAAAATGGTGGTGGGAGGGGGTGGGGTGGGTTTCTTGGAAGCAGTAGAGATTGCCCAGAGACCAGAAGACCTTTATTTGTCTGTGAGTCAGAGGATGGGCTTAAGGAAGTTGGCTTTTCAATGAAATCACTGAAATTGTAGTAGGTTATTGGTAATTAGGGGGTTCCTGTATCTGGCTTACTTTTGAAGTGATCCTCTCAAGCCAAGCTTCATTACTCTCTCTTTTTTCTTTCAGGGGAATGTCTTTCCATGGCACTACGATTGGCCTGGCCCCGCTGATGGCCATGTGCTCTGTGTACCAGTCTGGAGGGGTCAACATGGTGAGTCCCATTCAATAAGCCAGGTAGTACAGAAGCTGATGAAATTGTTACATGAACCAAGAAATATGCATTTCTGCAAATTGGCATCTATTTTTCCTGTTGGATTGAAATAACTGGCTTCTACCTCCCTACCCCCCATCCCTGACCTCCTACTGGGAACTACTGGTGGCAATCCCAGCAAGTACTGGCAGAGGGCACCTCATGTCTCAGGCCTCCCATACAATTCCTCTCTGCAGTCCCTAATGAGAAAATGGAGGAAAGGAGATAGGAAAGCAATTCCCATGTAAGATAAAAGGCTGGGCTTTGGTGTGTATTCATCTGCACCACAAATCCAGGTCAATTAATTTAACATGAATTTCACCTAGATGTTACTTCTGATGTGATAACATTATTCCCTGACCCAGTTCAGGTCCTCAGTCCCTTGCAGAAATATTCAATTTAGTAGACTCTCCTGTATGTTTTAACCAAGGAGCTAGAAAAGTAAGAGAATTGTTGTTATATGATACTGGTTTGGGTAAATACTCTAGAAAACTGCTGTCTCAGCTGAGATCTTCCTCATAAGGATGTTTGGGGGGTTCACTGCTGACCTTTCAGGGTGATGTCAAAGAGAACAGCCAGGACCTTGCACAACATGTCCCATGGCAGGTACCCTGTCTGAGCCATAACACTGGGCATAGATCATTTGTTTGATTCAGTATAGACTATCAGAAGTTCATCCTCTTTAAATTATAAGAAAAAATGACTCCCCAATTACTGTATCATAGGTTCTCAAAGCACCTATTAATTGTCTGCCTCTGTGTGTGTGTGTGTGTGTGTGTGTATGTGTGTGTTAAAAGGCTGGATCAGTAAAGAATGAAGGAGGGCATTTTTAGAGGAGGTCAGGGCTGTGGTCGATGGCCTAGAACTACTCATCTTGACTGAGCTCTCTCCTTGCCCAGGACCACTCAGAGAATGCCATTGGGGTCGCTGCCACCATGGCCCATGAGATGGGCCACAACTTTGGAATGAGCCATGACTCTGCGGACTGCTGTTCAGCAAGCGCTGCAGAGGGCGGGTGCATCATGGCTGCTGCCACTGGGTGAGTCATGCAGAGAGCTGGAACCGACCTTAGGACATCGACTCTCTGAGCTGGAAGGGACCCTAGAACATGGGATGTTAGAACTAGCAGGGTCCTTAGAACTCAGAGTGCTAGAGCTAGAAAGCCAAAGACTATTAGAATTGTAAAGGATCTTAGAACACAGAATGAGAGTACTAGAAGGGACACTATAGCACAGAATATAGAAGGTTAGAACTGGATGTTAGAACACAGAATGTTAACATTAGAAGGGACCTTGGAAGAGAATCTTAGTGTTAGAAGAGACCTTTGAACATAGAATATGGACTGAGCTAGAAAGGGACCTTCAAGCATAGAATGTTAGAGCTAGAAGAGACCTGAGAACATAGAATATAGGCAGAATGAGATAGGACCTTAAAATAGAGAATGTTAGAGCTGGAAAGGACCTTAGAACTTAGAGTGTAGAACATAGAATGTTAGAGCTTGGGATCCTGGAAATCATCCCTAATTTATAAATGAGAAAACTGAGAGCAATCTGCCAAAGGTAACACAGCTAGTTAGTAGCAGAACTTAGACTTAGACCCAGGCCTCTTAACTAAGAAGCCTGTAAGGATGTAGGTTGGGAGCAGATGGGTAGGACAGTGGCCAATGTTTCTCAGTGTATCTTAAGGTTCTTGTAAGTTCTTTGTTAGAACTTTGGGCAGAGGGATTTCAGAAGTAATTGTGGAGTTCTATGAGTTTTGGCAGGAAGTTGAAATGTGCATAATAGATATATTATATATATATATATATAATGTAATTAAAGCATTTTCCTGTTTCTAATCTCATTCCCTCCCCCTCCTCCATTCTCTCTACTTTACACATGAGATGAATGAGACTCAGAGAGAAGTAGATGATCTAAGGTCCTACTGCTCATTAAGTAGTAGTCATTACATGAGTCCCTGTAGTCTGATTCCAAGTCTGGTATCCTTTTTATTATGCTATGCGGTGACCTGAAAGGCAGGTGACCTTGTTTCCCATCTTGGTTCTGTCCCTGCTTCCCCTGGCCTCAGGGTCATCCTGACAAAGGACAATCATAGTGCCTGTCCTTCCTGTTATAAGCTGCCAATGAGAAAATAAATGTGATAGTACTATGAAAACTACAAAAAACCCCATAAAACTATAAAGACTGAGCATCAGTATTATTATCATGATGTTATCATGATTATCAAGTATTGTTATTATGGTGATTTGGGGTGTTTGCCAACAACAAGTAGTGCATGAAGTACCATGGGGGATCAGGTTCTGTCCGGAGCACTGCTGCGTCCCTCAGAGAAAGAACAAGGGAGCAGAAGTGTTTACAGCCACATAGGGGAAGTGCTGAGGTAGGCTTCGTCTCCCTGCAGGAGCAAGTCTGCCATGTTTAATTTGCTCAGCTCTGAAATTCATTTTCAGCAGATCCTCTTTTGAACCATGCAATACAAACAGTAGTTGTTGCTTGTAATAAATAAGAACAGACAAACAAAGCCAAACTGCACATTGGCTGGGTCTGAAAATCCTTGTCTCATTCTGTACCTCTGTCCGTCGTGGCTCGGCCAAGAAATCGGAGGCATGATTCATCCTCTGTCTTCTGGAATCATGATTGATTATTGCTTTGATTAGAATTTGGAGGTCTCTCCCAGTTGTTTTCCTTGATAGAATTATAGTGTTTGTATGAGTTGTTTGCCTGCTTCTGCTCCCTTCGTGGTAACCCGTCATTAACAGAGCTCATGCTCTATGTTTTGGTACCTCTCTTTCCCTCTCATCCCCTGAAATCACTTAATGGACACATACTTTCTCTGAATCATCCACACCCTCTTGACCTGTTCTTGTTGTGATCAGTAATACCTATTTATGAGATAACTGACTGGCTGGAGTTAAGGGTATGGTCTGTAACAGAACTAAGCTGTCTGGCATGGCCATTGAATTGAGCCCATGACCTCGGCCTCATTGGTACCACCCTGTGATCCACTTAAAGCATTATTAAGTAGTTTTTAAAAATCTCCAGTGGTTCCCAGTTGCCTGCCTCCTTAATAAAGTTCAGAGTTTTATGTCTCACATTCAGGGCCACTCATAGTCTGGCCCCACCTGACAATGCCAAACCCTCTTACTCATGTCCCTTCCCTCTATGTACTCTGTGTTCCTAGCAAACCGAACCATGTTGTTTCCCCAAAACATACACTGCCCTTTGTCACCATTCCTTTGCTTTATGCTATTCCACATTCCTAGAAAGTTTTCCTTTTCCTTGGTTGAATTCCTGCACTTCTTTTAAGTTAAAGCTCAGCTTCAATGCTATCTTTTCTAGCTAGGTAGCACAGTGGATAGAGCCCTGGGCCTGAGACAGGAAGATCTGAATTAAAATCCAGCCTCAGACACTCCTAGCTATGTGATCCTAGGCAAGTCAGTTCACTTCTGTCTATCTCAGTTTCCTCAACTGTAAAATGAGGATCATAATAGCACCTACCTCCCAGGGTTGTTGTGAGAATCAAATGAGATGATATTTATAAAGTGCTTACCTGGCATATATCATAAGCACTTAATGTGTATTCACTCTGCGGTTCCACTTCACACCTATCAGATTATCACAGAAAGGGAAATACACAGAATTCATAGATTTCTATTATCACAGAAAGGGAAAATACAAATACTGAAGGGGACGTGGAAAAATCGGCGCACTAATTCACTGTTGTTGGAGTTGTGAACTGATCTAACCATTCTGGAGAGCAATTTGGAACTATGACTAAAGGGCTATAAAACTATGTGTACCATTCGACCCAGCCATACCACTACTAGGTCTATATCCCAAACGGATAAAAGAAAAAGGAAAAAAAAAACACCTATTTGCACAAGAGTATTTATAGTAGCTCTTTTTGTGGTGGCAAAGAATTGGAAATCAAAGGGATTACCATTGTTGGGGAATGGCTGAACCTAGTTGTGGTGTACAATATTGTGATGGAATACTATCGTGCTGTAAGAAATGACTAGCACGATGGTTTAAAAGAAAAACCTGGGAAGACTTATAGGAATTAATGCAAAGTGAAGTGAGCAGAACCACCAGAACATTGTACCCAGTAATAGCTATATTGTACGATGATCAGCTGTGAATGACTTTGCCATTCTGATCAATACAACGATTCAAGACAATTCCAAAGGATTTATGATGAAAAATTCTATCTATCTCCATAGAAATAACTGGTGGAGTCTGAATGCAGATCGAAGCATATTTTTTCACTTTATTTTTGTTTTTTTTAATTATGTGGCTAACATGAAAATGTTTTGCATGATTTCACATGTATAATATCACATTTCTTGCCTGGATGGGGGAAGGGTGGGAAGGAGGGAGAGAATTCGGAACTCAATTTAAAAAAAAAGAATGTTAACATAATAATAAATTTAAAATAAAAAAAGTAAATGCTTGTTCCTTCCCCTTTTCCAGGAAGACTTTCTTGATACCTCTTGTCTATAATGACTTCTTCCCTTGGACCTCAAGTAAAGCCTTTGTTTTAATACCACTCTCTAACGTACCTGTTTTGTAATGCTGAATATGATGGCTCTATGTGTTTATGTCTTTATCCACTTATTAGACTGTCAGGTCCATGACAACAGGGACTAAAGCTTATATAATAATATTAATACTAATGGCTCAAATTTATACAGGACTTGAAAGTTCACAAAGTGTTTTATGTGCAGCATCTCATTCAAGCTTCACAAAGAGCTCCGTTAGAGAGGTGCTATTATTCAATTTTACTGATGAAGAAACTGAGGCTGAGAGAGGTTAAATAAATAGCTCGGGGTCACAGAGTTAATGAACGTCCGAGGCAGTCGACTCCAGATCCAGCAACTGTCTGCTGTGTTATGTTGCCTTTCCTTTAAACTCTGTATCTCTCCTTCAGCACCAGAATGGACATTTTCTCATTGTAGGTACTTATTAAGTATTTACTGAATGAATGAATGAATTGGTGAATAAACTTCTGGAAACTTTTCTTTTTGATTTGTTCTACAGTTCTAAGGGGAGGGCAACCTCCTTAAAATGCTCACGAGTCTGCTGAGACACAGAAAATCTGTACCACCCATGTATAATATTGCTATTGCTGTCTCTGATTTTCAAATACCTGCTCTGGTGCTATATGAAGCAAAAAATAAAGCTGGGAATGCTGTGTTGTTATAGACAGATGTTCTAGTATGGATCTGAGATCTCAGCGATTTGGAGGTTTCTGCCAACCACGTAGATCATAGTCGATCAACTAGTGCCCATCCTGTGCTAGTCTTGACCTTATTCTCCCCTAAGTTTGACAGAGGGGTTCCACCCAATGTGCTAAAGACCATCCTCACATTTCTTATGATGTGGCAAAGAAGGCAATATAACGTAGGGGCTCCCTATAGATTATCCCTCAATCATCATAAAAGATGGAAAATCAAACCTAAACCAGCCCAAAAGGATATAGGAAGCTTGAAATATGGGTGCAGAATTCTGGTAACTGTCATGCAGATGGACTCCTGTCCATCTGGTAACCATCATACAAACAGACTCGTGTCACATCTTCTCCGCCATGTTGCTGCCTCAGCTGGTGGGTTCATGCCAGCTTTGTGTTCCTTCCTCTACCAGGCACCCCTTTCCCAAGGTGTTCAACCGGTGCAACAGAAGGGAGCTAGACAGGTACCTACAGTCAGGAGGTGGCATGTGTCTTTCCAACATGCCGGATACCAGGACGTTGTATGGTGGCCAGAGGTGTGGAAATGGGTACCTGGAAGACGGGGAAGAGTGTGATTGTGGCGAGGAGGAGGTAAGAGCTTGGTGCTGGCGGGAAAGGGGAAGTGAATATGGTCACGAAGGGAGAAATTGGGACTCTTGAGACCTTTAAAACTCAGGGGGAGAAAAAAGGACACTACATTTGATTATTGATTGACCCCAAAGGTCATATAGAGACAGACTGGCATGGTAAAAGACTACTGGATTTGGAGTCAGAGAACCAGACAGCTGAGCTCTGTGATTACTCGCTCTATAACCTTGGGAAAGTCACTTCCCCACCTCCAGCCCCTTGGCTGTAAAATGAGGGACAGTCTAGTGCAGTAGACAGAACGCTAGAGTGCTGAATATGGGCTCACCAGGCCTCAGTTTGAATCTTTGCTCTGTCACTTGGTACTTGTGTGACCTTGGGCAAGTCACTCCACTTCTTCTTGACCTCAGTGTCCTCATCTGTAAAATGGGGGGGGGGCAGAGAGTGTTGGATTGGGAGAACCTATAAATTCCCTTCCTGTGAAGAAATTAAACTGGATGATCTCTAGTATCTTTCCAGCTATAAATACTGTGATTCTAAAACTAGGGAATAGTGGATAAATAAGTAATTCCCTAAAGATGGGGAATTAAGAGGCAACAGGAAGAGGCTTGGTCCTGTTTTCAAGTCCAAGCCCAGAGATCGTGTAGATAAGATCTGCTCTGAACTACCACCCTGCCTTTCCCCTGCTGAATCCTCCAACTTCCAGCATAATCATAATGAGGAAGCTACAAATGTCTACTGAGAGTCTTATCAGGTTGTTGTGTGTGTTTTGTACATGAGACGTTCACATCTGATTAGTAAATTAGTCCCACTGAGGCCAGAGGGAAGAAGATAAGGATTATCTACCAAGGGCAACCTGTAGATTCACAGCAGTTTAGGGGTGAAAGGGACTAAACGTAGTAAGAAAGGAGTATAGTAAGAAGGGAGGTTTCTGGGACAGAACCCAGGAGACCAATTGAGCTCTATCTAGGTGCTGCAACCTTTCTAAGGGCCTTATTCTGGGCTGTTGTTATGGGCCAATGAGTGGATTTAAAAGGGCTCTGAAAGGTGTGGACTTCTGGGCCCACAGCTTCTGGGGTCTGTGGCTCATAGATGGACAAGTGGGGATATGGAAGGGAGGCAATTGGATTTCTGCATCCCTTTCCCCACACTCCTCTTCTTATTATCCCTGTAAATACCTCCTGACTCCTCCTTTCTCCCCCAGGAATGCCACAATCCCTGCTGCAATGCTTCTAACTGTACTCTGAAACCAGGGGCGGAGTGTGCACATGGCTCCTGCTGCCACCAGTGCAAGGTGAGGAGACAGGGCTACTATAGAGAGGGGCAAAGGCTCCAGGACCGTCTTCCATTGGGGGAGGGAGAACACACAGGAGCCAGAGAAGCTTTCAGCTGGAAGGGAATGCCAATGAGCACTGAATCCATCACCCTGTCTCTAGGTCAGTCCGAGCTCTAACAATCCCAGGGAATTGTCCTTTACATTCTTCAAAACTAGCAAAATGTATGGGCTCAGCTTTCTTTGGGAAGCTAGTGGAAGACTTGGTTTATTATCCCAGGAGGAACTGTTTTATGTGACCTAGTGGTGAACATAGAACCCTGAGCAATGCCCCCAAGGAAAACATGTATGCATGTGTGTGTGTATGTATGTGTGTATGTATATATGTGTGTATATATAAAAAACGGGGCAGAATGCTTGCTGGGGCTTGAGACTTAGTAAACATTGATTGCTAACAATCTGTTGGTAAAGATCCTTGTCTTCCCTAATGCATCTCTGCTCTTTTTCCAAAGTGTAGCTGAGGTTTCATTCATAACGTCAGTTCACAGCCAATAGCTCCCCAACTCACGTCATTATCACCTGTCACATTCAGAGCTCAGGTTTGACGCATAATGGACTTTGTCCTCTTCTCTGCAGAGAAGAGGGTATAGCCGCTTGCAGTTGCTGGAAGGTGCCAGAGAAGGGCATAGTTTTCCTTCGTTTCTTCCAAAGCAGCTCCTGAGATGATATGGATGTCTCTAGGAGGGGCCTGTGGCCGCCTTAGGGATATAGAGGTGGGGCTGAACCGAAGAAGTGAAGCTCTGACTGATGGTGGAGGAATAGGGAGGGAGAGAGATGGGAGCCTGCTCTGCCTAGTACTCCTAGCCACCAGACTTCCGGCCACCAGACTTCCGTCGGAATCCCAGTAGGGATGAAGTCGGGAAGGAGTCAAGTTAGTGAGAGCTTATATGGGCAAAGTGTTGTGGGATACTTTGCTGTGCACACTCATTCCTGTGGTGTATTGCACAAGTCTTCAGTGTCTTTATCCTTTTATAAGTTCTCTATACAATATGTACCCAGTAACTGAAGTTCTCCTCTTAAGTCTTTCTCAATTTAATGGATATTTATGCAACACTCGGAGTGTCTGTGACTTCTTGTATTTGGTACTTAACTGACCCACGTGCTTATCTGATCCTGTCCTTGATGATATTTGTCCCTTCATCGCCCCTTGGATCACCTACAACCTTGATACTTCTGAGGTCATGGGTTTCCAAAATCAACAGCCCTGTCGTATCACCAGATTGGGGTTAAAAATGGAAAATTGGAAAAATCTAAAGACATATAAAGTGGATGCTGATGACAGGACCCTTGTGATGTGAAAGATAATTCACTTCCTGATTTGTCCCTTCTGTCCTTATGACTCAGCTGCTACCTCCAGGCACTCTGTGCCGCGAGCAATCTCGGCAGTGTGACCTCCCGGAGTTCTGTACTGGCAAGTCACCTCATTGTCCTACCAACTTCTACCAGATGGATGGCACCCCATGTGAAGGC
Organism: Phalanger gymnotis; assembly: GCA_028646595.1. Taxonomy (NCBI): domain Eukaryota; kingdom Metazoa; phylum Chordata; class Mammalia; order Diprotodontia; family Phalangeridae; genus Phalanger; species Phalanger gymnotis. The sequence goes on along the minus strand of CM053625.1, from coordinate 45,900,558 downwards.
GGGCAGGCTTACTGTTACAATGGCATGTGCCTTACCTACCAGGAGCAGTGCCAGCAACTCTGGGGTCCTGGTAAGGGTTTCCCCTGAAGACATATGCCTCTCTTCCCAAAAGCCTGACTCTTTCCTGTAAATGCCAGAGGTAACATGGCATCTAAGTGCTAAGAGAACCTCACAATTCGTATGTATGGTACCTTAAGGTTTAGGAAACTCCTTTCCTCACAACAAGCGTGTAGGGTAGGTAGTACAGAGGATTTGGAAGCTTTAAATCAACTTTCTGGAGGCAGCTGGGTGGTGAAGAGGACCTGGAATCAGGAAGACCTGAATTAAAATCTGACCTCAGACACTTTTAGCTGTGTGACCCTGAGCAAGTCACCTAACCTTGCCTCAGTTTCCTCATCTGTGAAATGGGGATAAAAGTAGCACTTACCTCTCAGAGTTGTTGTGAGGCACAAATGGAGCACAAATATTTGTTAGACACTTTGCAAAACCTTAACGTGCTATATCAATGCTAGCTACTATTTTTAATGATAAGAGTAGAACAGAAGGGAGGGAACAGAACATAAAGGGGATTCTGGGAAGCTCCCAATCCAAACTTAGTGGTGGTAGAGTTTTGCAGAAGACCTCTTCTGAGCTCTCTAGAAGGAGGCTGCCTGATAAATGTGTTTATTTCTCTTCCCAGGAGCTCGTCCTGCCCCTGACCTCTGCTTTGAGAAGGTGAATGTAGCAGGAGATCCTTTTGGGAACTGTGGCAAGGACATGAATGGAGAACACAAGAAGTGTGCCATGAGGTGATGACTGGGGACAGGACTGACAAAAAGGTCTTTCTAGTCACCACACGCAGCCTAGCCCTGACCCCAGGGAAGCTCCAGATGGAGCACAACATAGATGGGCCCTGGCCAGCTGCCTGCTTCTCCTTTGTGCTTGCTTACAGTTGGAGGCCTTTCCTTCTAAACCAGGCCTGGCGACAGAAGGGAAATGAATCATTGCTAATCTCTTCTCATAATTGGAAAAACAAACAACTTACAAAGCTGTGCTATCAGTCACCCTAGCTTTCCTTCTTCCCATAAAGGGGGAGCTGGTCTTGGCCAATTCTCCTGCCCCACTGATACCACCATCACCATGAATGGGAGGCAAATCCACCAAATATACATGGGGTACCCATATATATCAGGGTCTGGAAGAAGAGGAAAATTTGCTAGATCCAGGGCTAGTGATTACAGGAGCCAAGGTGGTATTGCTTTGGCTTTGTTCTGAGCAGTCCCTCTCAAGAGAAGGATGCTTTGTTCCCCAACAGGGCCAATCTTATTGATCATGGTAAGGGAGGAAGTCTGCTTTGTGGTGACTACATGCCTCTATACTCTTCCCTGAATTCCACCTCCTTTTTTCTGCATTGGGTTTAGAGATGCCAAGTGTGGTAAGATCCAGTGTCAGAGTTCAGAGGCCAGGCCCCTGGAGTCCAATGCAGTGCCTATTGATACCACCATCACCATGAATGGGAAGAAAATACGCTGCCGGGGCACCCATGTATACCGAGGTCCGGAGGAGGAGGGAGACATGCTGGATCCAGGGCTGGTGATGACAGGAACCAAGTGTGGCTATAACCATGTAAGTGCCCTTGCCTTACAATAGTGGAGAATGGGCTTCAGGAAGTCTTGGTATTGCAGTTAGGGATGTCAGATATGAGCCTCAGCCTGTCATAGAGGAAGAGTCTTGGGGACAAGGTGAACAGTAGGGATGAAGTAACCATATGAATTCACCCAGTCCCCAAATGCAAGGCCTCCCATTGGAAACATGGAGATAGAGAGATTAGACTTAATCCTCTTGGCCTCAGAGGGAACAACTAAGGACAAATGGCTGGAAGGTAGTACAGCAAGATAGATTTCATCTTCCGAGCACTTAGAGCTGACCCCAGTGGAACAGGATGACTTTGAGGGTAGTGAAATCCTTGTTACCCATTACCATGAAGGCTGAAGTTCCTATTGAGTAGAGGACAGCCAGTCACTCATGAGGTTATTGCAAAGAGTGTATGTGGGGAGTAGGGGAAAATGGCTTCTAATTTCTGGTATGAAATGTCATTAGATGATGGATATTCCAGTTCTATGGCATTGAATGATATTGCCAGGGCTATTTGGATTATTCTGTTTCTTATCAACTGCCCTATTGTTTCCATTCATTTCGAGTTGACCACAGCCACCACCATGACAGTACATTTGTGTCACACGCTGTACCTCTGAAAGACCTTTTGTCTGCACTGGCAAAGCAGCCATTACTGAGATTCATTTTGTAGGTGAATTGTCCTAGACTCACTCACATGCGCTCACCAAGCAAGTCACCACTTGGCACCAGTTTTGGTTACCACTGAGCACTTGTTTGTTGGCTTCTGTCTTAGCATTTTTCTTGTGTTGAGACCACTGGGGGCTCAGAACTGTCCTATTCGGATAGACACTATCAGTAAGGATTATCCCCACAGCTCTTGACATAAACCAATATTGCTTTGTACGACTCAGGGATACACAACCGGGAGATACCTGCCTCTGCCTTTGCCCTTGACCCCCCTTCTCCCCCCAGTACATTCACAGCTTAATACTCATTCGTTCACTCTAAAAGTGGAATAAGTTGTAAGGGTCCACACAAAAATGTCTTTTTCCTCTCATTCTCACTCCCTAGTGTTGTAAATCTCCTCACTTCATGTACTTAACACCTAACCCACATTCCATTAACTGTCGCTTGTATTTCTCTGATTCAGAACTACAATGCAGAGACACCCAGGGGTAGAATCTTGTAGCACCGTGCTTGTCAAGCTAGGTTCTCTAGCATCATCTTTTACAGCCTGAGCGATGACTAATGACTGTTGAGAGCCTTGAGGACACAGGGCCTTCTGAGCATGGCTCTCTGCCTTCTCCTGGGGGAATCCTAAAATGAAGAGATGGAATCTCAGAGAGGTGCAGTGGCTTCAGTCTTGGTAAAGACAAGTCTTAGAAGCCACGGTTCCTGATTCCCAGTTTATGGTTGACTCAGTTCCTTCTTCTTACAGATTTGCTTCGAGGGACAATGTAGGAACACTTCCTTTTTTGAAACTGAAGGTTGTGGGAAGAAATGCCACGGCAATGGGGTAGGTCTTGGCAGAAGTCTCCATGACTTGTCCTCCATCTGTTTCCACAGGGGTGGTGGTGGGGGGTTTTGTTCTCTGTGGGAGACAGGGCTCTCCTCTGGGGTGTGGGCTGAGAGGCTGCCACATGGCAGACTCTCATGCCTCCCATTTTCCCACCACAGGTTTGTAACAATAAACAGAATTGTCATTGCTTCCAAGGGTGGGCTCCACCTTTCTGCAACACTGTGGGCCATGGAGGCAGCATCGACAGCGGGCCCATGCCCCCCCAGAGTGAGTGAGACACCCTCATCTTTGTCATTCCCTGCACTCTAGGAGAGTGAATGGAACAAATGGGGAGGGAGGAGTGGAAGGCCTCAGGAATAGCTTGTAGCAGTAATTATAATTGTGATCCCTTGTTTTTCTCAGAAGCTTCTTAAGTTTAAATGACACTTGCACTTGAATTCAGAGGACTTTTTTTCCAGCTTGGTTTCTTCGTTCTCTTTCTGGCAGGTGTTGGCCCTGTGGTAGCTGGAGTGTTGGCTGCCATCTCGTTGTTGGGTATCATCCTCCTTGTGCTCTATTACTGCAAAAGGCACAGACTGGGCCCGCTCAAGCCCTCAGCTCTCCCTTCCCAGTGGAGGCAACAGTTCAGGTGAGGTGAATGTCTTGATCTCTCTGCTCACACAGCCACTACCCCAAGTTAGATCTGGATCACCACACCCCTGGACAATTATAATACCCCTCTGGCTGATTTCTCTGCCTTGAGTCTGTCACCTTCTAATGATAAGTCCTTTAGAAGTCTGTCATTATAGCTTGACTTTTTGGGGTCGTTTAGTCTCTTTTGGATTTTAGAGGTCAGAGATGAACAATTTATGGATGAAGGGCTAAAGCTAACAGTAACGTAGGCCAGGTAGACCTGTGATGAATAGTTCTGGTACCTGGAACTGGCAGCATAGAGCAAACCCTGGGGAGAACAACATGAAAGGCTCCCTCAGATCACCAGTCTACAAGGTTGTCTTGACATTTTGTACTGCCATGCCAAACCAGTTCAACTACCTCATCTTCTATAGTCTGGGAAATCATTAATGATAGCAGACAGTTGTGGGGATACTGTACTTCCAATAAATGGCCATCGGCCTTCCCCTGGGGTCATAGCAGAGGTATAGTAGTTCTGTTCCAGGTCCTCTTCTCTTCTCTCTCTACACTGCTTTACTTGGTGTTCTCATCAGCTCCCATGGATTCAATTACCATCTCTATGCTAATGATTCTCAAATCTACCCTTCCTGTCCTAATCTCTCTGCTGACCTTCAACCTCAAATCGCTAACTACCTTTTAGATATCTTGAACTGGATGTCCAGTAGATACCTTAAATTCAACATATCCAAAACTGAACTCATTATCTTTCCCCCTAAATCTCCCCCCATCCCCCATGCCACACACACCTTTCCTATTGCTAGAGAGAGGATCACCATCTTCCCAGTCCCTCAGACTTGCAAACTAGGCATCATCCCAGATTCCTCATGATCTTTCACCTCCCCATAGCCAATGTATTGCCAAGACCTGTTGATTTTATCTCTCTAATATGCCTTCTTCTCTCTGCTGACATTACCATCACTAGTGCAGGCCCCCATTACCTCACGCCAGGACCACTGTAATGGTCTGCCTGCTTAAGTGTCTCCCCACTCCAATCTGTCTTCCATTTAGCCACTAAAGTAATTTCCCTAAAGTGTGGGTTCTACTATGCTACCCCCCTACTCAGCAAACTCCGTTGGCCCCCAGTTGCCTCTGGGATCAAATACAAAATGCTCTGTTTGGCCTTCAAAGCCCTTCATAACCTAACCTCCTCTAACCTTTCCAACTCTTCTTACACTTTACTCTCCAATATGTACTTTTTGGTCTTGTGGCCCTGGCCTCCGGGCTCTTCCATGAGCAAGACAATGCATCTCTCGGCTCCAGGCATCTTCTCTGGCTCTCTCCCATGTCTGGAATACTCTCTCTTATCAGCACTCCTTACTGACTAACCTAGATTTCTTTAAGTCTCGGAGAAAATCTCATCTTCTAAAGAGAAACTTCTTCAAGCCCTCTAAATTCTAGTGCCTTCCTTCTGTTAATTATTTCTTATATATCATGTGTCTAGTTTGTATATATGTACACACGCACACACACACACGCGTGCGCACGTACGCGTGCTTGTTGTTTCCCTCATTAGATTGTAAGCTCCCTGAGGACAAGGACCATCTCTTGCCTCTTTTTTGGCCTCCTCGGCACTTAGCACAGTGCCTCGTACTGGTTAATGAATGAATATTGATTGATTGATAGTTATAGTTTTAAGTCATTCATTTTTTCCCTTTTAATCATGAACAACAACAGTTAATACCAAATCTTCTGTTGTAGAGGCTTTGACTGACAAATTAAATTTTGTACCCATGGGCCCAACCCCAAGTTTTCTGCTGGATCCAGCCTTGAGGGAAGAAAAGTATTGCTGGGAAGGTGGAAGCCCCAAAATGATTTGTGATGCTTTCCATCCTTAGAGGGTCAGGCCCATGTGTCTTTCTTAGGCCAGACTATGGAGAAGGGTGGTGGGGTGGGTGGTAGGAACCATACAGAGGGGAACAGAAGTTCTTTCTTTTTGATCAGGGTTGAAAGGAAGATAGGGGAGGGGAAAATCTGGACACATTGATCGCAACTTGGAACGTGAAGGGACAAGCTTGTCTTTGAGAGCACCTGTGGTTACATGCTTCTGTTTTTCTCTCTTGTTTCCAGTTGCCCCTTCAAGGTGACTCAGAATGGTGGGGCTGGTCATGCCAACCCAACTTTCAAGTTACAAACACCCCAGGGAAAGAGAAAGGTAAGCCCCTTGTATGCTTGGGAAAACCTAGATCTCCTCCCCATTTCTGCACCCTCCCAGAACCATCTATATTGTATATATGCAGAATTTTCTCTTTGCTTTCCTCCAGAGTTCTTGGGAAGGGAGAAGGAGGGGTTAAAAACAGGTCTGTGAGCAAATTTTACTGAACTGGTGTAAAAGTTATGCCTAGTTATGGCATTCTTGGAAAAGACATATTTGGAAAAATAAGAACTGATCCAAGTGTGTCTGGGAGATCAGGAAATTCTAGAGTGCATCCTACCTCTGGTCCTCCATCCTGGTGGGATATACAGGAGGGCAACTAAGATGTGCGGTATAGATATCTCATCGATGTTCTGTGTTTTACCTCACATGTAGGTTACCAACACACCTGAAGTTCCCCGCAAGCCATCACAACCTCCCCCTAGACCACCTCCAGACTATATGCATGGTGGGTCGCCACCTCCCCCTCTGTCGGTACACCTCAGCAGGGACATCAGGAACTCTCCAGGAGCCATGACCCAAGTAGAGAGAAAAGAATCTGTGAGAAGGCCTCCCCCAAGCCGGCCAGTGCCTCCAGCTCCTAATTATACTGCTACCCAGGTAAGAGTTTGCCCAGTTGAGAGCTGGAAGAGATCTTAGAGACCACACAGAGAAACCTTCTAATTTTATAGATGAGCAGCCTAAGACTTGGAAAGCTCAAGTGACTTGCCCAAAGTCATACATTTAAATGTAGGATGCAACATAGGTGTTAAAACAACTAGCATCAGTGCAATATAATCTCAGGAGCTCCTTACCTCATCACCACCACCTGCAAAGGACTTAGAACAAAGAAGAACTTATGAATAAAAAGGTGCCTGTTTCATGAGAACACGTGAATGATGCCCTCTAAGGAGAGGATTGTCAGCTGAGGAAAATCCAGCAGGGACACCAGGGTTTCTAAGGAAGTGGCTGCTGCTGCCCTGAAGCTAGTCTTTCCACCTTCAGCTGAACCTCCTGGGCTCCGTTGTTTGTTTCTTCCCCTTTCCCAGAGACAAAACTACTCAAGTTATATTCCTGTTGCCTCATTCGTCTAGGGTTTCCTCCTATTCTTCTTGGTCCAGGTTGTATAGGCTGGGATTTACAGACAGTTCTAAGCTATCCCTGTCCCTAAGGATCCTGGCAGATATGAGGTCAGGGCTTTGGTGGTCTGGGGAGTCAGGATTAGCAAACTAAGAGGGTTTGGTTCTGATTTTGAAGGTTTTTTCTTGATGATACTTCTCTTTCTGCATTTCCTAAAAACTGAGAGAAGAAAGGGAAATAGGAAATACAGAAGGAAAGAAGGAAGGGGAAGAGATGGAAAAAAGAAGAGAAAAAAGTAACAAAGGGAAGAACATTAGAAAAGGGAAGAAAGGAGAGAAACGGTGAGAAGAGAAAGGAGAAAGCAGAGAGAGTCTAAGTTGGGAGAAGAGAGGAAAAAGAAGCAGAAACAATATGGAAGAGAAATAGATGAATAAGGGGGAAGAAAAAGAAGGGAAAAAAGAAACTGAAGAGAGAAAATTGTAAGCCTATTATTCCTAGAAGTCCACACAATCATTTTTTGATGAGGTAAGAGCCATGCTCACCTCATATTGCCCTCTGGCCCTGAGCACCAGGTCAAGGGGGTGGAAGAGAAAAGCAGAGCAAAAGAAATTCAGATGTACAGTGATGTCTCTGGAGGACAGGAAGAAACAAACAACCAGCTTCAGCAGCCAGCCCCCACCTCCCAGTTGACAAGGCTCCTGGCAGGAAGAAGGAGCAAACAAAACCAGGAAGGGACTACAAATCCGTGTCAAATAAATATCCCTAGTGCCCAAGTACAGAGATCGTTTCCCTTCACATCAGGGGTGTTTACTGAGACAGAGACGCTGAACACAGCTGGGTTAGATGTCCTTGGGCAGGCTTCCAGTCAAGATGGTGGAGTGACAAGTTATGATGAAGCCAAGCTCCTCACACTCTCTTAAAAAAACATAAGAGAAACACCAAGGAGGGAGGAAAATAGTTTTAAAAAGCCACACATGTTAATAACAATTTACCACAAAAGAAAATAAAGGACCAGCACAATAAGAAAACACAATACCACAAAACACCACAGGGCAACTGAAACAAATTAAAATCTGAAAGGCAAAAGAAACAATACAAGATATCCTGATGTCCTTCAAAGGATAAATGGCACAATTAATTTAATGAGGAATTTCCATGTTAAGAAAATTGCCAGAACAAATTAAAAAGAACTTGTAGAAATTTTTAATGAGAGGAATTGAAAAGATACTTTTAAAAATCAGGAAGATATGATGAAAAGATACAACTGATCCAGAGAATATAATAGAAAAAACCTGAAGAGATCCTTTAGACTCACAATGGTGGAAAACAGACTCGCAAACAGCATATACAAGCAGACAAACAAGTTAAGAAGAGAACTCATATATTGAGAAAATTGATAAATATTCAAATAAAGGTAACAGATCTGGAGGATAGGTTAAGACATACCAACATCAGGAGTTGCTGATATCCCAGAAAATGTGAAAAAACAAAAACATAAAAGAATCTTAAAACTATATTCCAGGAAATTATTCAGGAAAGCTTTCCAGAATTATGAAAACAAGTGACAACAGACAAATGTAAAAAATCTACTGGTCCCCTTACTTGGAAAAAAACTTATGAGTCAACTTTCCTAGACATATTATAAATGTTAAAACAACAAGGAAAGAATCCCATATGGACTGCAATAAGACAAAAAGGACATACTAAGAATTACAATGACAGTAGATTTCCCAAGAAAGAATGATCAGAAAAATTGGAATATAATATATACACAGATTCATACTTTTCTTGGTAGTAATTGACAGGTATTTGGCATTTTAGGAGGCAGCTACAGGGCTCAGTGGATAGAACACTGTGCCTGGAATCACATTCGTTGTTGTTTAGTTGTATCAATCCTCTCTGGCTCCTTGTGACCCTGGGACCATATTGTCAGTGGAGTTTTCTTGGCAAAGATACTGGAGTGGTTTACCTTTCCTTCCCCAGCTCATTTTACAGATGAGGAAATTGAGGCAAACAGGGTTAAGAGATTTGCCTGGGGTCGCACAGCTAGTAAGTGTCTGAAGCCAGATTTGAACTCAGGTTTTCCTGACTCCAGGCACAGTGCTTTATCTGCTGAGCCACCCAGCTGCTCTAGAATCAGGAAGACCTGAGTTTAAATCTAGCCTCAGATACTTACTAGACGTGGGACCTTAGGCAAGTCACGTAACCTCTGTTTGTTTTAATCCATTGGAGAAGAAAATGGCAAACCATTCTAGTATCTTTGCCAAGAAAAACCCCATGGACCCCATGGATTGATAAGGTCATGAAGAGTCAGACACAACTGAATGACTGAACAACAGATGGTGCACTAAAGTTTGCAAAGTACTTTCCAGAGAGTACTATGTGATTGGAGTCTCATAACAGCCCGTGGAGCAGGTACTGTTAGTGTTATACCCATCTGACAGATGAGGAAACTGAAAGTTAGAAAGTTGAAAAAAAAACTTGCTCATGCTCACACTAGCTTCAAGTCCAGCACTCTATCCACTATTCCTTATCCATGGATTAGAAATCTAGAATTATCTATCAAGTCAAATTTAGTGTATTGTTAGGAAGATGGATAAAAGGTAAACTTTTAGATTTTGAACAATTCACAAAGCTATATGCATTTCAAAGACATTATAAAGGCAGCCAGGTAATTGAGTCATAAAGGCAAGGACTTAAAATAACACTTCTCACATCAAGATAAATTATTTCACAAGTAACTGCAAAAACCTTTAGCAGGTTGTACTGACTAAATTAAAATTCACCATGTTCGACAAACATAAGAAAAGAGGGAAAATGGTTGAAAAGAAATACACATTTTTTCCCTTCAAGTAGACATAGAAAGTAAACAAAAATACATTCTGAGTGAGAACGAAGATATTGGTAAGAAAAGCAGAAATTCTTTACACTATGTTCATGGATTATAATTGAACAAAGTTAGTCGTAAACGATGATGTCCTAATTAAAAGATAAAAGCCATTTGGATTATGGTTAAGTAATCTATTAAGTAATGTTGAGCGAATGAGAAGATTATAAAACTGGATGAAGACCATGAGTTACTGGATATAAAAATCCAGGGGTTATGACGAAAGGAATACACAGGGGCAGACTTGGTAGTGTTGAATGCCCATATCAATAAGCAGAGAAACTCAGCCAGGTGAGTCTACGCTTAAATATCTTAGAAAAGAAGCAAAATAATATCCTGACAGAAAATAGAAAAGGAAATAACCAAAACAAGAACTAAAGTTAATATAATTGAAAATAATCAAGCAACTGAAATGACAAATAAAACCAACAACAAATCGATAAAGAATGGGTATATCGATTAAAAAAAAAAAGATAACCCCTAAGTTCCAAAGTTAGAAATGAGAAAGCAGAGATTATGAGACCAAAACAAATCAAGACAATGAGCAGAGACTACTATGCAAGCTTCATGCTAATAAATTTGAAGAGCTAAAAGAAATTGATGTTTGTTTGCCAATATACGCTATTAAAATTATCCTTGCCAAAGTAAGAAATCTCTTGTATCTTAGGAGAAATCAAACTTCACAAAACAAATCCGATTAATAAAAGGATTTGTTCTGTAAAACTTGGCCTCAGTCAAAGGGCCATACCCAAGGACCTAAGGGGCCATACCAAGGACTGAAAGGGCCATATGTGGCCTCAGAGTCTAAGGTTTCCTACCCCTGGCCTAGATTGACATAAATACCTAGAAATCCCACTCCCCACCACCCCAAAACACAAAAAAGGGGTTTTGTTACCCAAGAGAGAGAGAACCAAGATTAGAAATCTAGAATTATCTATCAAGGCAAATTTGCAGTTTCTAGGAGACTTTGTCAGTAATGATTGTCTGATCAAAGCATCTATCAATCACCATTTTCTCTTACCACCAAGACTGGTCTCCATTAATCACCAAAGCACCTATATGATCTGGCAAAAGTACCCATTGAATGCTCCTCTCTTGTCTGTGGTGGTAAGATCTCACAGTGGGAAAGACACATGAGAGAGCTCACCCCATCCTTGTGCCTGGCAATGCCTGGCTTTGCTCTCTGAAGCCCAGCCCTGCAGGCTCCCAATCTTCTCTACTGTCATTGCTTCTTAGTGTGGTTCTCTAAGTTTTACATTCCCTTAGGCTTTTCATGTTCATTGTCTCCTTTGAACCTCACAGTGACCCTTTTAAGGCAGGCAAATAAAGAGATTATGGCCCCCATTTTACAGCTGAGGAAAATGAGATCTACAGGGGTTAAGTGACCTAGTGAGTTTAATAGCAGAGCTTCAGCTTTTAAGAGCTTCAATGTCAACAAATACTTAATCAAAAAGCATTTATTAAGTGGTCACTGTGGCTAGGTGCCTACTGTCTACAAAACACATATGAGCTTAGTGCTTGGCAAGTTACAAAGACCTTGGAAGGTCTTGAAGGCCAATCAAGGATCCTGAAGACCTAGTTCTGTATTCTTAGCACTGAAGGTCTTCAGTGGGTCCCTGTGTAACATTTCTAGTCTCCTGAGCCCTCTTCTCCTCACAGGCACCCTGTGCTAGGAGGAACATTTGGTAGGCTGGTTGATTGATTTCCATGGAATTCTCTGTGTCCCTGGATACCAAGATCTTCCTTGGCTCCCTGCCTCAAGAACCACTGACTCTATCCAGGGAATTCTCTTTTCCAGAGCTGTTCAGTAGGTTGGATGCAGCTCTTAACACAGCCAAGCTGCTAAGAGTTGGAGAAGGCCTGTTGGACTGCCTCATTTGGTTCTTTGTCGTGATCAGCACTCCCTTCATAGCAGAAGGAAAGCAGGGAGGCCAAGCGCTGAGATATGGATGAAGATTCCTCCCCGCTAATGCTTCCCCTGAGACATTCATTTTGCATGGCAAACAGCTGTTGGAGCGGAGTTTTTCCAACGATAGTTTGACATCTGCACACAGCTGTTCATTTCCTCACTCTGGACCCAAGTGACATCTCCCTTCCTATTTTGCTGATTGTTCAAGGGATAGTTTTGAAGGAATGGAATAAATTAGACAAAATTCTTCTCATTTGCAAGAGCCACCTACCCATCCTTTCACTGGAGCTCAATAATTCATAGAAACTAGTTTAAATTTTCTAAGGTCTAATGATGCAGATTGTGGCTTTTTCAGGTCCTGAGATTATCTTCAGACTTTATCCACTGTCCATTTGCATCCCTTCTGAGAATGAATGGGGGAGGGGGGGGAAGGAAAGATTTGAAAATTTAAACCTGTCAAGTTGATTTTTCTGGTTTAAAAGTCAAAAAGCTACATGAGGAAAGGGAGTATGGTTTGTTTTTCTAGCCTTGAACTTAGCAAGCTCTCAAGAAATGTTGAAAGGATGAAAGGTTGGGTAGGGTTGGCAAGGTGGGTACCCCAGAAATCAGCAGGGTACTTCATTGACTTATGAGATAGCTTCCATGTCTTGCACTTGATAGATCTCCTTGAGAGATGTCAGTCATTTTATCAAAAATGGACGAGAAAGTTGGGGAAAAAAGCCCGAGTCAAAATCAAAATTATGGAATTTGAAAGTTGTCTTTCTTCCCCAAACTCCCATCCTACATCCCACCTCCACTACCATTCCTTTTCTCTCCCCTTGCTCATGGAGGTAGTGTGGGCTGATGGGAAGAAAAAAGGGTTTGAGTCAGGAGATTTGGGTTCTAGGAGCAGCTCTGCCTCTAAAAGGTCATGAAATTTTAAGTAAATCATTTAGGCCCTCTATCCCTTAGTCTTCTCATCTGTCAAATGGGGATAATATCTGCCCAATCTACTTCGTGCAGATTTCCTGGAAGGATTTTTGTGAGATCATATCTGTGAGCAGATTTTTTTAAAACTTTAAAGTGCTAAATGAATTTATACTGGTATCGTCAATCAATCATCATTAGCTAGCAGGACACTTATCAGCCTCCCTTCACATAAAGTCCTGTTTCCTGATGCCCTAACCTAGTGTATAACCTTAGGTGAGTCACTTGACCTCTGAGGGCCTCTGTTTTTCCATCTGTATAATGGGTGGTGGCATGAGGGAGGGCTCCTGGCTTAGGTGATCTGTAGCATCCCTTCCAACTTTAAAGTTCTGTGGATTCTCTAACCTCTTCAGTGGAGTCGTCCTAGGATTCCAGTTCATTTCCCTGAAAATGAAAGGGTTGGACTAGATCATCTTTAAGGACCCTTCTGGCTCTAAATCCCATGAACTGAATGAATTTTTATTCTCTGCGGTGCTCCTATACCATCCCAGCAGACTGGTGACCTTGAGGAGACCAGTTCCATTTTTTGGTCTCTGCTATTGCCATGTCTGTTTAGAGTCAGGCTGAAAGTCTCTTTACTTTCTCCTTAGGATTTCTCCAGACCCCGCCCACCCCAGAAAGCTCTGCCTGCCAATCCTGTGCCGGGTCGCAAGACACTCCCAAAGAATGGCGGCTCCTCCGCCCTGCTGCCCCCTGTGGCTGGACGCGGCCCCCGGCACCTTCGGCCACTGGCGACTCCAACTCCTAAGGTATGTCTCCCACTGAAGCATTTAGAATAGCAGCAGGTACAAGTTGGCTCTTCCTGCCCCCGGGGTCCAGAAGGGATGAGTGTAGTTCCCTGGTGGCAAAAGAACAGACTCCTCTGTGGCCTTGTGCCGCCCATATTCCAAAGGAGGCATTCGGACGGTTCTTTTGTGATTGTTGTGTTGCTGTGTGGCCTGTTCTGGGTGGGGATAGTGGAGGTCGTGTAGTCAATTGATTAGCCCAGCTTTAGTTTCATTGATAGATCCATGAACAGATATGGAAGTTTGAACCCCATGCTAGGTTCTTAGTGTGTAGCGATGTGATTTGTTAGCACCTTGGTTTTTTCTGGGGAAGCAGAGTGAAGGGGGCTCATCCTACCACTATGGCAACTGTGGCAACATAGTGGCAGTAAGAATTCTGGTTAAAAGTTCTGGGTTTGAATCCTAATTCTGCCACTTACTAGCTCTGTAATTATGGGGCAGGTCAATATACCTCTCTGAGCCTCAGTGTCCTCATCTATTAAATGGGGACAATAGCTATCACTGGGCTGCTGTGACAATGGCAGTCTGTACACTTTAAAGAATTTGAAATGTGAGAGTTTGCTATGGATGGACAGACTGATACTCATTGAGGGCAGTCACTCTCTTGGTGGTCATGTTTAGCAAACTTCCAAGTACTTAAGTTTGTTTCTATTTAGTGCATTGAACTAATCATTTCCCCTTTTTCTTTCCAAAGTTCCCAGATTTCAGAGCCCAGAGGTCTGGAGGAGTAACTAGCTCAAAAATCTAATCCCAACACTTGAGGAGTCCCAACCAGAGTTCCCTTTTTCCATGAAGACCCCAGAAATCACAAAAGATATTGTGGCCTTGTAATCAGGCAGAACCATATCTAGTCACTTGCCATCTTACTTAACTTACCTCCTCCCCCAACCTTCAACCTCATCACCTCCAATTCTTCGATACTTTGACCCAGACTCAGTATGATTTGGCTTCTTTTGGAAGCCCAGAGTGACTTATTTCTAACAAAATTTAAGTGTTGTTTTGTGCAATATGATTTGGGGAGAGGGAGAGAGTAGGAGCCTGGGAAAGAAGATGCGCATTGGCTTCACCTGACTGTCAACCACTTAGTATCTGCAGAGATTGGGTCACTTACCTTCTAGTGGTCACCTGAGCCCTCAAAGACCAGCGCTGAAGGAGAATTGAGCTAATGAAGGATGCCAGATCTATTTCCTAAGCCATCTCATATCAAGATTCAGCCTGGAGAACCCATCCTGAGGCTTGTGAAGGAGGACCCATCCACCATGTCTTCCATGCCCTCTCTAAGAAATTGGAACAAGTGGTTCAGCTCCAGGGAACCCTGGGACCCAGAGAAGAAGCAGAGGAAAATCCCTGTTGTGATCAAGGTGTTCCAGGTCCCATGAGCCATCTTGGTTGGGATGCTTTGTGTTGATTCCTTGTTCATTTGTGATGCATATCCTGTGGAGGTCTGAGTGCTTTTCCTTCCCTACTCCCCTTTCCTCTTCTACATTATTCATATGGGTCATTTTCGACTCGGATAGGTACTACAGCTAGGTTAACCACTCAATCTACAATAACATAGACAGCAGGGGGGAGCACCATGCTTGTGCCTCCTCTGAGCCAAAATGGTAATGCCAAAGGTCATGAGAACCAATAGATTGGGACTCTTATCCTCCTTGGTGCATATCAGGTACATTCCATTCTAGCACTAGCTACCCTGGAGTTCCATTGTGTGATCACTCCTCTCCCACCCCAACCTCACTCTCCCTCAGGCCTTCGATATAATGATGTGTGGTGCTTTGGTGAATGGACAGTATCAAGCCCTGTCTTCCCAGGGATGTGGTGCATATAGCTATCCTCAGGGCTTATTAGTAATTCCCTAAAACTGCAGAAAGGGTCTTGCTTATAAATCTGTGTTTATCTTTGTGTTTTGGGCTTTCTGGTATTGGATCTCAGGACTGCTGACTAGACTAGGACTGACAAGGTGGAGATATTAATGATGTCCCTCCCCTTAGTTTATTTTTAATTTTGTTTCATGAAGTCAGGGGTAAAGTCAGACATTTTGGTTTCCAATGTGAATCTAAGGAATTGCCATGTGACTTGGGTTAACTCTGACTACCTACCTGGTCAGGTATCTTCTATCTAATGTTCAGCCCTCTTCAGTCAAATATTCCAGAAAGATACATCCCTTGAATTCCCTAGCTCTGAAAATTATTCTCCCCAGCAAAAGACCCAGAAGAGTGTCCAGATCTCAAGTCCATTTGGAATGCTGCTGCAGCATTATCCCTGCCAACCAGCTCACTGTCCCTTTATAAATGGTCAACCTAAATGACCCAGTTAGTTCTTCATAGATCTGTGGGAGCTATCCCAGAAAAGAATATTTGCGCCCAGGAGAGACAATGAAAAGAAAAATGGCTTCATTAGCTATTTGTACATTGGCAGAGATTCCACTGGTTAAGCCAGCTGTTTTCTCTAGCCTTCTTGAAGCCTCTCTCCTAATCTCTAATTATAGGACAACTGAGATGTCTAGCTGATGGGAGAAGAGCAAGCCAACCATTTAATCCTAAAGTCATTTCTCCCTGAAACAACATGGAAAGGAGACCAGTGATTTGCTTTTTCAAAGACCTCTTTCTACTTCCTACTTTCTGTCCCCACAAATGGGCATTAGGAACTGGAAATAGGTGACTTTTCTCTGGATCTCTGATCCATGTATTGTTTCTGCCTCTATTCTATAGAGGCAGGTCAAGCTGATAGCATCTCAGGCTTGCAGAGAGCTTTAGTCTCTTCTCCTCCCTGATTCCCATTTCCTTAGCATGCCTAAGAAGCACTGCTCAGGATATAAGCCCAAGAAAATCCCAGGGAATATAAAATTCAGAAACCAACTGGAAAGGTACCCCAGTCCTTTTGGAAGCTCTAGACTGAGGTTTTGCAAAAATAAAACCTTCCAAAGCAAACTTTTAGTATATGGGCATGTGTATATGTGAGTATGAGAGAGAGAGAGAGAGAGAGAGAGAGAGAGAGAGAGAGAGAGAGAGAGAGAGAGAGAGAAAGAGCAAGTAGTGCATTTGCTTATTGGTATGTGTCGAGGCTATAGGGCATATGTGAAGTTTTCTTTTGATTTAGGAGATTTTACACAGAATTTAGATCCTTTTCTCCTTGATTCACTTATTAATTGTTTACAATTGATGATATTTGTGCATCTATGCAAAATACTTGAATAATACAAATCATTGTGCCTTTTTCCTTGTTTATATTTAATTAAAATGAATTATGGTTTACCATTTGAAATGCCGCATGAGTTGTCTTGCAAATCCAGCCTATACCAAAACAATCCCAGAGCATCCGACTCCTGGGATCTAGACACCAGCAGCTGCTCAGCTGTAGAGTTCCTTGTAGCATTTGAAAGGTTATATCCAAGCTACTTAAAGGCCATCGGAGTAGAACACAAATGTTCCAGTTCACAAGGAGGAAAGCCCGGACTTCCATTTTACCAGTAGAGGGGGCTGTTTTTCTATACAGTATGGGACTAGTTCAGTTGTCTCCATATGTCTTTGAAAGGCTGGGAAAAGCAGAAAATACCAATGAAACCCCCCCGAATGAAGGTCTGATCTTAAATTGAAAGGGTAAACTGCTTAAACATAGGGAAGCAGAAGGACAAAGACCATGGTCCAGTGCCATTAGCGTGGAGAGGAACCTCAGAGAGCATTTAGTGCACTGGTTCTACAGGTGTGGTCCAAGGACCACAAGGAGTTCCTGAGACCCTTTTGGGGAGTCCAGGAGGCCAAAGCTATTCTCATAATGATACTAAAACATTTTAATTTCTAGTGTGCTAAATATTGACAGAAATAACACACCCAAACAAAAGCTCTTTGTGGGATCCTGAATAATAAAGGGATCCTGGGACCAAAACAGCTAGAACCACTGATTTAGCCCAACACTCTCACTTTACACTGAGAAAATGAGGCCCAGAAAAGGGAAGGGACATGTTCAAAGTCAGATAGCAAATTGGTGGCGCAGATGGGATTAGAAACAAGGACTTGCCGAATGTTTTTTTTTTCTGCCCTGACAGGCTACCTCTTAATGAAATCTGTTTTAGAGTCATCCCTATTTAGGGGAATGGGCCTAATCTTAAAGAGGCCACCCTAGAGGACTGGACTATAGATGGCCTAAGGCTGGTTTAGAATAGGAAAATGAAGGGGAGGTGATGAATGTTCTCCAAATGATATCTCAAGGTAGTAATAATAGCAGCTTATATTTATATGGCACTTTAAGGTTTACAAAACATTTTCCATTCATTATCTCATTTAAGCCTCGCAACAACCCTGTGAGGTAGGTGCCATTATTATCCTGATTTTAAACAGATTAAGAAACTGAGGCCCAGAGAGGTTGAGTGACTTTTCCAGGGTCACACTGCTAGTAAGTGTCAGAGGCAGGGTTTGAACCCAGCTCTGCCTGGTGCCAGGTCCAACATGCTACCACATATACAGTGGTATCCCTGAAGATAATATTGCGGTCAACCAAATCTTGCTTAAAGAAAGCTTCCTTCCCCTAACCAATAAGCAAAAATGGGCTGGTTGGAATATCAGGGAAAATCTTGAGATACCTGGTGACTGACTTATAAGTAGTATAAAGGCAGTTAGTTGGGATCCCCTGCTTCTAAGATTCCTAAGGGCACAGGGGATCAGTTAATCAGAGGTATGAAAGCTTTGGTCCTCTGCTCCCAGAGGTACACTTTTAATCTTAGGGGATATGAGGTTCTTCTCAACTACAAAAAGTAAATACGTTGCTTTGATTTAGTCCTTGACAGAAATCCACATTCATTAGAAACAAGAAAATTCAAGATTTAGGGGCATGGTCAGAAACTCTCCCCTAGGGACCATCAGATCTTTGAGAAAGTGCTTTTATCTGCTTGGGACTTGGGTGTATAGGTACACAACGCTGGGCAGCCAACAATGGCTTTACTCATGGCATCATCTGAGCATTAAGAGTTGTCCTTACTAATTTTCTTGAGCCAGGTACCATAATTTACTTCCCCCACAGGTATCTGCACCAATTCCTCTCCTCTCGCAGCAGGGACAAAAGAAAGGGAGACAGGTGGGGGGAAATCAGTCTTCCCTGAGGCTAACCCATTCATCTGAAGGTCCCTGGCTCTGCAGCTCAGCCAGGATCCTGGTGCTGGCAGCTGCTCTGATGAGCTAGCACTCATTTGGCTTGGGGGAAGGGAGTGGGGAATGATGGAACATGAGGCAGCTGCAGCTGTTGGAGCAGGGTACTTGTACTTGGGTGGCTGCCTTTGTAGGCAGCTCATTGGCAGGGATTGGCCCTTGTGCAGCGTCCAGAGGAAAGGAAGTGGCAGCCAGCATTAGGGAATTGAGTGTACCCTGCCAAGCTCTCAGCCTGTGAGCCCACAAGGTCGTCTAGATTCAGGGCACACTTTCACTAACCAGAGAGCCAGGTCACTGAGGCAGCAGCGAAGGACAGACATGGCAGTCCTCCACTCCAAAGTGCTTGGTTAGGGCCCAGAGTAAACAGTATAAATCTACTGGCTTCAGCAGACCTAGTATTGCTCCCTTCTAAACCTCCTCCCCCAACTTGTTCTCCTCTCTCCCCATCTCCAAAATACCATTTCTTGTTTACTTCTTAAGGAGGAACAGGAACTAATGGGCTTTGCCAGATTCCAACTCAGAAACCAAGACATTTTTAAAGAGCAAAGCAGCATGGAACAGCTGTCATTCTTCCGAGGCAAGAAGATGAAGTACAAGCGAGAGTAATACACTAGCTAATCCAGAATTTGGTAGTGATGAGTCTTTTGTTTGAATTTTGAGTTCACTGTGTGACCTCCCTGGTGACTGGTATCTCAGTATGCCAAAAGAGAGACAGATAGCAGATGTCAGCCACTGAGCTATAAATCCAGGGGATTAACTTGGCTCCTGGCTTTTCGTTTTTTCATTTTTACTTCTTTCTTTTAAAATTTTTTTCTTTTGCTCCAGGCTTTTCCCTGAGTCACAAGGTGACTTTCTCAGAACAAAGTCAAGTGGAGGTCCATCTACCTTGAGATGTTGTTTGTCCTATGTTTCAAAGAGGACCAATGACATCACAGGTGATGACTTGCATGTTATTTGGATTTAAGTGAGGCAGAATTGCACAAAGTCTTCAACCTCAGTCCCTCTTCCAGAGTCACTGAACTCCAGTGGTAAGACACAAGTCAAGATGACTGGCAATGGCCCAAGATGCAGTGGATGACTGTGGCATCTTCAATGTCTGACCAAGCTCTAAGCTCTGTGTAGCAGAGCTATTTCAACCACCTTCATGACTGTTGGAACAAATTTCTCATCTGCCCATTCCACTGGGGGAATCTTCACTTGCTTGGAGTAGACATTCCCCTGACTGAAGCCTATCAGTTACCCTCACCCTGGTTTAGACCTTTAGTGTCTACCTGTCATCTCCCTTGGGTAACATTGGAATGAAGGGAGAAGGACCTGAAGATGGCCTAGCAAACACTGAACTTTTACACTACAGTCCATATTATTTCCATATAAGCTTTAAGCAACAAATCCTTCCTCATCCCACTCAGATCCAGCATGTCTCAGTCCCAAGGTGAGGAATCATGTGGCTTACATACCCTTGTGATGAAGGCCAGTACTGAGGACCTCTTCGTTTCTGACACTCCACAGAATCATCTGGACTCTAATACATTCAAAGGGTCAAGTTCTCTCTCCCACTTGCCAACATAGGCAACTGCCATCGGCATGGAAGGTAGAGGGTTAAAAAAAAAGGCCTTTTTAGAGGCCTGAGGGACTATGGGGAAAGGAAGGATAGATAGTGCACCAATACAAACCATGCAGTATGGCCATTGAGTCTTTGTGTTTCCAGGAAGTCAGGTTCTGACCCGGCCCTGTACATTTGGAAATTACTTCCTCCTGGAAATATTAATGAGGTATAAAGCCACACTGTTAGGAAAAGAGCATCTCGCCTCTTGATGTAACATTTGAAATCACTAGATTGTTTTGGGGTTAGATAGGCTAATAGAATGTATCTTCCCATATGTCAATCAAAAGCTTTAGGTGTGGATTGTGAAGACTTTGGGTTTCTCCTCTGGTGAGGGTGTGGAAAGTTCTATGCTGTCCACAAGGACACTTTTGTCTTCCAACTTGGTGATTGTGGGCTCAGGGGTGGGAGGTGGGACTGGGTTTTTGTGGGTGTGGGGAAGGTTTGCCCAGGTAATGTCGAGGTCCTTAAAAGCATAGAGAAAGAACACCCCCAGAATAATCGTAATGAAACCTGAGATTGTGCCCAAGATGTCCACAATTGACATGCTATTCCATTCCTTGAAGAGGATGATGGAGGAGGTGATGACCATACTAGTAAAGGTCACATAGTAGATGGGGAACACTAAAGAGGTGTTGAAGATGTCCAGAGCCCTGTTGAGGAAGTTGACCTGTATAGGGATTGAAGTCCCCAGGATCAGCCCAAGGCAATATGTAAGAGGGTGCCGGAGAACTGGCTGTCCCTGGAAGAAGCCCTTGATAGCAATCCCCATGCCTTTGACAGCACATACGGAGAAGGTCCCCATCACAGAACAGATGATGATATAAATGAGGATGCTCTTCTGCCCATAGCGTGGGGCAATGATGAAGATGAAGATAAGAGAGGTAACCACTAGAATCACAGCAAACACAATGAAGCCTGCAGGAAGGAAGGGAAACAGCTTGAATCTCAACACTAGATTTTGGGAAAACACACACAAAGTATATCTTCAACCAAGGATGCTCATAAACCAGCCTTGCAAGTGGACCAGAGCACAGCTGGAGGACTAGCCAAGGAAGACTCACTCTTGGGAACACATAGATGTTTGGTGAGCCTGCTTTCTACTCTGCTGCTGGTGCTAACTCTTGCTCCCCACCCAGACCAAGACTTATAGCAGCCCTTGCCTCCTCCTCACTTGAATGCAGCCAACAAGAGAAAGGAGAGGGACCTCATTTTGCCTGGTTATTGTCTTTTGAATGCAAACCCAGTCCTGGCTCAGCAGCCCACCAAAAGTCTGTTTCTTCACTATGTGGTCAGTGGGCCAGATAATAGTGCCAGGATAACCTTGCATGCTTCCAAAGTAGAAAGCAAGGAGCTCCATTATGAAGGCCCAAAAGTAGACTCCTCAAACAAACATGTGATCCCAGGACTGACCCCTCATTGGCCAATTCTTCCCATAAGCCCCACTCACACATAAATACATTAACAAGTACCCACCCAGCAAATTTCTTTCACTAGCTCACCTCCAGTGGCCCAGAAATTAGTACATCAAATAAGCAGAACGAAATTAGAGCAACCATCTCCTACAGCCTCCAGAATTTCCCAGTTTTAGGGCAACTCTGGTTACCCTCAGGGGCAGCTAGGCAGTACCGTGGATAGAGCACTGGGCCTAGAGTCAGGAAGACCTGAATACAAATTCAGCCTCAGACACTCACTAGTTGTGTGACCCTGAACAAGTCACTTAACCTTATTTGCCTCTGTTTCTTCATCTGTAAAATGAGCTGGAGAAGGAAAATGGTCAACCATTCCAGTAGCTCTGTCAAGAAGACCCCAATTGGGGTCATGAAGAGTCAGATATGACACTGGACAACAACAGTGGTTACCCTTACCTGTGTCCTTCAGCTTTGAAGCCATTTCATTCATTGATTTGATCTTTTCTTCTTCCGGGGCATGAATCACCATCACTGAACTGCCCGCTACAGAGATCATGCAGCCCAGCTTCCCCAACAGGTTCAGTCGCTCTCCCAGAAAGTAAGATGATAACACGGCGCTACACAGAGAAATGGGAGAGAAAGGTGTCAGAATGCAGATTAGGGAATCTGATCCTTGCAAGGAGGCCTTGAAAGATGGGAAACATTAGGAGTAGGTCTGGTCTTCCAAAAGGAAAACTGTTTCAAATCCTTGATCCTGCTTTAGATATCAGAACTTGTCCAAGCAGAGTAATCACAGATACAGCGGATTAGAGAAGTGTGCTGGTTAGATTGACAACCGCTGTCACTTCCACCCATCTGGGTTGGCTTGCAAACAATGACTGGGCTCACTATTTATATCAGCTCTCTAAGCTGGTTGCTTTTAAAATTTACTTGCCACACAGCATTAGGAGTAAAGGATTTAGGGCTGGAAACTAATCCAGGGGTTCTTAATCTGGGAGCTCCTGGAGAGATTTGGGGAGGGGGGGGTCCATGAACTTGAATGAAAAAAAGCTTACATCCTCATTTTCACTAACCTCTGACCAAAATTGATCATTCCCTTCAATTATTTATAAACAGTGTTCTAGGAAGGGATTCATAGGCTTCACTAGACTGCCAAAGGGAACCATAACACAAACAGCTATGATCTCGTCCAATACTTTAATTTTGCAAGGGAAGAAATGAAGGCCCAGAGAGGTAAATGACCTGTCCAGTGTTGTCCAGCCACGTCCTGTGACTCCAAAACCAAGGTTCTTTCCACTATTATCTGTTGCACAATGTTAAACAGCAGCCTTTCTGGGGAAACTGAGGCTAAGGCACATTCGTAGCATGTCAAGTATGGTCAGCCTCACTTGGTGGTTCTGGAAAAGCCTCATCCAAATGCATATAATAATGAGCCACAAAAAGAAAAGAGCAAACAAACCAGCAAGGTATTTATTAATGACCTTATAAGCACGCTCAGCGCTCCCAGAGGGGTGACAACCGTCGCAGGAGCAAATATGTAGGCCCCAAAGTTGGCAGCTTCACCTAGACCCACTAGAAAATAAGAAAGGGGGAGGGGGAGAAGAGGGGAAATAAGACTTTAATGAAGCCATTGAGATCTAAAATCTTTCCTATTACCCCAGTTGCTTTCCCAAGGTTCTCTGCCTCCATCTTATATGTACATAGTTGTTGGCATATTATCTATCTCCCTCATCAGAATGTGATCTGCTTGAGGCCTGGGGCTGTATTTTTCCCTTTGTAACTCTAACACTTAGCACAGTGCCCCACACATTGTAAGCACTTGATACATGCTTGTTGACTGACTCAAATACATATTGCATCTTGCAGCAAAAGTTCATAGGCTAGCATGGGAAGGAGAAGTCTGATTGAGGACCCATGTGCCATCTATATTTATAAGACTCTGCATAAAGGTGACTTCTCCAGGCCTCCATGAGCCCTCTGTCACCAAAACACCTTTAAAAGGTAAGCTCTAGAGAAGGTTACTATCAATGGTGAAAAACCACAGCTGTCCACAGACTTAGAGCTGGAAGGAAACTTAGGGGTCAGCTTGTTCAAATCCCTCGTTTCACAGAAGGAGAACTTGGGCCT
The DNA here is from genome assembly GCA_028646595.1 of Phalanger gymnotis. Taxonomy (NCBI): domain Eukaryota; kingdom Metazoa; phylum Chordata; class Mammalia; order Diprotodontia; family Phalangeridae; genus Phalanger; species Phalanger gymnotis. The sequence goes on along the minus strand of CM053625.1, from coordinate 45,876,730 downwards.
AGAGAATGGAAGTCACTCAGCCACCATCATACAGGTCAACACCTGTGGCAGAGCTGGGATTAAAATCTAAGACCTCTGGCTGAAAAGCCAGTGCTCTCTGTATATCTCAGTCCCCAAGGTCTTTGCTTCTCTAAGAAAACATCTGTCCCATGAGAATTGGTAATAATTGCTCAACTTCCTATAGTGCTTTACAACTTACAAACAGCTTTCTTTTCCATAGTCTTATTATATACACATATAGAAAGATAGATAGATAGATAGATAGATAGATAGATAGATAGAGAGATAGATAGATAGATAGATAGATAGATAGTATAGGCTGGAGGTGGGGGAAGGGGAGAGGTTGGGCCTTGAAGCTGAAGGGTCCTCTCCCCCCACATACACCATACCAAAGCCATTATTATCCCTATTTTACAAAGTAAGGAAAATAAGCTCAAAGCAAGAACAATGATATGTACAGTTAATATGCGGTGGAGCGTGGGTTCAAGCCTAGGTCTTCTGACTCCAAGTTAACTTCTTTCCATGGTACTACACTGGGGATTTGTGTTCAGGAGCTGACAAAGACTTTTGGCTTTTGATGGTCCTCGATTCTTGCTATTTGCATTTCCAGTTGACAGTCCCCCTGCAAAAGTATTTGAGGGTCTGGCCTAAGAGAGGCAATGTGCTATGGTAAAAAAGGTCTTATTGAAAGACAGAAGACCTGAGTTAAAATCCCAGCTCTGCTCCTTATCACCTCCACTCATCCTCCTACTTTCTGGTGCAGGTTCTCATAGCCTCACACCTGGACTGTTACAATAATGGGCTTCTCCTGCTAATGGGTTTCTCCCAAGTTTGCTCAACTGTCAGATTGATTTTTCTAAAACACAAGTCTGACCACATCACTTTCCTTACTCAATCAACTCCAGTGGTTCTCTCTTACCTCCAGGATCGATATAAAATCCTGTTTCACTTTTAAATCCCTTGCTATCTTTCCAGTCATCTTCTTACTTTCGCTCAACCCCCACCCCACCTCCAATCCTACTATGGGATCCAGCGACACTGGTCTCCTCGTTATTCTTTACATAAGACATGCCATTTCCTGACTCCAGGCATTTTCATTGGCTGTCTCCCATTCTTGGAACTTTCTTCCTCTTCATTTCACTTCCTTGCTTCACTGGCTTCCTTCGAGTCTCAGTTAAGGGCCCATTTTTTTTTTCAGGAAGCCTTTCCCAGCTCTCTTGAATATCAGTGACTTCCCTCTGAAACTGTCTCTAATTTATTTATATATATATAGTACATATATATGTGTGTGTATACACACATGTGTATATGTATGTTTGTATATGTACATATACACATATATACACACACACAAACACACACACACATATATATGTATATTCTGTACGAAGTTGTTTGAATATTTTCTCTACCGTATAGACTGTGAGCTACCTGAGAGCAGGAACTTTTTTTTGGCCTTTCTTTTTAGCCCCAGTGCTTAGCACAGTGCCTGGCATACAGTAGATGCTTAATAAATGCCAATTGACTTGATTTGACTTTTTTTGGCTATCTGTGTGAAGAATTAGAGTTTAGGAGACAGAAAGAATGGGCTGGAAGCAGAGAAGACAAAAGAGATGTGTATTGTCTGAAAGTTTAGGTTAATTTAACTCAACCCTATGAAGAGTGAAAGATAAGCCTATTAATGGCACAGTAAAATCTTGAGAGATTCCAGTTTTGCTCTTTTACTAACTATGTGGCAAGATGGCCTTTGGAAGGGCTATAGGGGATTGGACTAGATGACCTCTAAAAGTCTCTTCCAACCCTAGCATTGTGTCTTTGTGTTCTAAGTTTCCTTCAAGTTTCTATGTTTCATATTCTAATTACCCTTCTAGATCAAACATTTAACCATGAGTAGCTCTCCAAAAGCAGTGTAGTAATTTGTTTTGGGGTCGAAGATGATTCATGCAATCTGAACTCATTGAAGTTTTGTTGGCAAAAAATTTATCTAGGGCAAATGATAACCAAAACCAGATGTAAAGTGATTCCCCTAGGATTCCAGTTTGCTGGGTCTAGACGTAACAGGATGGAAATTGGCCCTTCCATTCTCCCCATCAGCTCCTTTCCATGATTAGTAATAAAAATGACCATACTTACTGGTGAGAAATCCAGCCCACCACATTTTATCCTTGAGATAGCCAAAACCTCCATCCACTAGGAAAGGAAAGAAAAATGAAGTTAAAGGAACAATGAAGCACCCAATAGAAGAGAGGGAACACATAAGGCTTCCAGAATTGATTCTTCAAAAGGAGGCCCAACTAAGTCAATATAATAATCGTTTTTACCATAGAGGGACTTCTACCCCAACCACCAAAATGGGGATATTAAAGGCTTCTGAAACAAAACTGTAAAAACTGGATTTAATCAAAGAAATTTGCCCTGCCTTGAAAAAATCTCATGACTCTGGGCTGAGAATGACATCTTTGCCACATCAAAGCCTTCATCTGGGATAACTTCTTTCCCATGAAAAAATGGGCATTTTGCTGGTGGCATAGGGATTAACCTGCTCTTCAGGGATTTTCTGGAGAGGAGAAAAGTGAAACAGTGGCAAGCTATCTGTTCCACTAACCCAAGGTGTTGTGAATGTGGATTGGCATAAGACCCTGGAAGCTACGCTGAAGGTCTGGCTGGTTGACAGAACTAGCTTGTTGGTAAGACCTGAGGCCCAATTCTCAAGCTGCCTGCACAACTGGTTGGAGCGAATGTCATCAGTGATTCAATGTCCCAGCTCCCCATCCTTTCTCAATAAGCAATGGTCTTACCTGCTCGAGTGGCACCCTTGTCTACCAGCCGAATGAGGCCCTTCTTCTTAAGGATGACACTGCTGCCAATGAGGAAGCTGGAGAAGATGGCCAGGCCCACTCCAATGAAGAAGCCATAGTTCTTCTTGGCCCTCTCTTGCCAACTGCTCAAGGTGATGTTCGAGCTGTCAGGTTCGAAGTCACTGACAATCTGGCACAGGACTTGTTGGGAGGAGCAGTACAGAGTGATCAGGGAACCTACATGGATATTGACAGAGAGAGAGAGAGAGAATTATTTTGGGATTACCTACCTGTCTGTGGTTTTTAAGAATATTGAAATTAAATCCATCAGTATCAGATCTCAAACTGCACTGTAAAGCAATAATCATTTGGTGCTGGTTAAAAAAAATGTTCATCAGTAGAACAGATTAACCACCCAATTTACAGAAACAAATACAGTAAGAGCTTGGAGTTCGATAAATCCAAAGGTCCCACTTATTGCAGCAGGTAAGGGCTCATTATTGGACCAAGGCTTGGAAAACTGGAAAGTAGTATGTCAGAAATTAGAAATAAACCAATATTTAACACTGTACATATACAGAGGTAAATCCAAAATGATCCAACATAACCAAATCAGAGAAGTAAGGAAGCAATTGCCTTTCAGGTCTATGGGTAAGGTAGGCATTCATAATCAAACCAGTGATGGAAAAGATCACAGGAAATAAAATAAACCACTTTGATTATATAAAATTTAAAAAGGTGTTGTACCAGCAAATCTGATGCAGTTAAAATGAGAAGGGAAACAAGCAACTGGTATATAAAATCTCTGCACATGTTTCTCTGATGAAGGTCTCTTATTCAAGCTATATGCGTAATTGATTCAAATGTATAAGATCTCTTAGTATCCATTTCCCAGTGGATAAATGGTAAGAGGACGCAAACTGGTACTTTTCAAAGGAAGAAAAGCAAGTTATCCATAGCCATGTGAAAAATGCTCCAGAGTCATTAATAATTAGAGAAATGCAAATTCAAGCAAACCTAAAGTTCTACCTCATAGCCATCATATTGGTGAAAATGACCCATGAGAAAAATGACAAATATTGAAGGGACTACATGAAAGCAGACACAGAATGCGCCTGTCACACTACAAAGGAATTTGGACTTGTGTCAGTCAGTGAGTCAAAAAGCATTTCTTAAACACCTACTATATATTAGACACTGAGCTAAACACTGAGGCTAAACAATAGGGCAAAAGGCAGTCCCTGCTCTTGAGAAGTTCACAATCTACTGAGGGAGGCAACATACAAACAACTGCACAAACAAGATATATACAGGAAGAATTGTAAATAATCAGCAGAGAGAAGGTATTAGACTTAAGGATTGGAAAGGGGTAGGATTCCTATAGAAGGTAGCATTTTAACTTAATGGAGACCAGGGAAGTCAGAAAGCAAAGATGAAGAAGGAGAAGGTTCCAGACATGGGGGGCAATTTATGAAAATGCTCGGAGTCAGGAGTTGGAGCATCATGTGCAAGGAACAGCAAGGAGGCCTGTGTTATTGGATCCCAGTCTGGGGAAGTATGGTGTAAGAAGACTGAGAAGGTAGGAAGGAGCAAGGCTAACAGAAGATTTTATATTTGATCCTGTAAATAATATGGAGCCACTGGAGTTTATTGAGTGTGTGTGTACTCAATAAACCTTGGTGCAATGGTCAAAGGAGATCATCAGAAGAATACTAGGAAAATCATGAGCAGCTAAGCAGAGGATGGATTAGGGTAGGGAGAGACTTGTGCCTGGCAGCCCAGTCAACTATGCAGCATAGACTCTTTGACCCAACTATGCTACTACTGATTTGCCAATGCCACAAAGAGATCAAAGACAGAGGGAAAGGACATAAGTGAATGAAAATATAACAGTATATTTCGTAGTAGACCCAAAATGGAAACTAAAAGGATGACCACTGATTGGGCTATGGCTGAACAAATTATAGTAATTGAATATCATGGAATGTTATTGTGTTATGAATGATGAAATGGACAGTTTGGGAGAAACCTGAGAAACTTTGTAAAAGTCGGTATAAAGTGAGCAGAACTAGGAGAAAAAATTGTAAAATGGTAGCAACCTTATGGGCAGCTGGGTGGTGAATAGAGCACTGGGCTTGGAATCAGGAAGAGTCATACTAATGGGTTCAAATCTGGCCTCATACACTTACTAGCTATATGACCCTGGGAAAATCATTTAACCTTGTTTGCCTCAGTTTTTCATCTGTAAAATGACCTGGAGAAGGAAATAATAAACTACTCCAGTATCTTTGCCAAGAAAACCCCAAAGAGTGTCACAGAGTTGGACATGACTGAAATGACTCTACTACAACAACAACCTTATAGAGAAAAACAATTTTGAAAAGCCATGAGTCCAAAAGAATGTAGATGAAATTTACCACTTATATTCTGAAAAAAAGGTGGCAAATTTAAAATTCAGGACTTTTAATTCCAAAAATGCCTTTTTGGAAATGGCTAATGTGGGAATTTGTTTTGCTGATTTAGCCATGTATTGAAGGACTTTTTTTCTTTTTCAATTTGTTCAATGAGGGGAGTGGGAGAGACAGATTAATAAATAATAATTGCTACTTGAAGAACAAAAATAATAAACTATTGAAAAGAACGCTGGGATTGGTATGGTCAGTCATTCATCAGCCTGCTGACAAATGGCTGATTTTCAAAAATGGGAAAAAAGAGAGATTTCAAAACCTTCAAACCAGGGGCCTTGATGATGATCTCCCAAGTCTAGCATATGTTATTAAAAAGACTTTTGGGGAAGCCTCAGAGAAGGAAGTTATAATCGCTAAGAGCCAGCATGGGTTCACTAAGGAAAATAGTGGTAGAAAGATTGGATTGTCCTCTATGAGCACTACCTCAAAGAAGAAGGATATATTTTCTTGTCTTTGACTCTACTTCATGTACTCTGTTTGTCCCTCTTATTGGGCAGTTATCACATGATACCTTGTATTAATTATAGTCAGAAGCAGGATTTAGTGGAAAGAGCACTGGACTGAAAATAAGGAGACCTGAATTCTAGTACTGGCTTTATCCTTAATTCATTTAAGTAATTGACTTCTGTGTCCTGGGTCTCGGCTTCCTCTTCTGTCAAATGAGAAGATTGGTTTAAAAATGTTTAAGGACTCCTCCACCTCTAAAATACCATTATTTTCATAAACTTTGAAAATGAGTTATGTTCTGGGAAGATGGTAGAGTAGGTTGGAAAACTTTCCACTCTCCAAATTTCCTTCCAAAAGGACAGAACATCACCTCAGAGTAAAGTAGAGTAGCAGAAATAAACAGGAATCAGAGTGGGGCAGTTGTCCTCCTAAGACAACTTGGGAAGACTCCAGGAAAGACCCCACCTCCAGAGATGGAGGTTTGGCCTGAGTGAAGTGCAAACACCTCCAGGTCAACTCCATTGAATCAATGAACTACAAGCCCTGGGGGAAGCTGAGCTGGGAGGTAGACTCAGCCTCAGCAACTTTCACCTCATGGACAGTGTTGGGGGTCAGATGGCTCAGTGGGAGAAGGTTGAAGGACCTTCTACTTTCAAGGGATGCCAAGCACACCTGTGCTAACTAGATGTGTCCTGGGGTGTGGCTATGAGGAGAAAGAGCTAGCACACACCTGGTGAGTGCAGTAGAAGAGGGGCTGTTCAGTGCCAGGGCAGAGAGGACAGTTTAATTTTGTAGCCATCAGAGGGATCATAGGGAGCAAGACAGCATGGACAGTGTGGCTGGGGGCTGTGGCTAAGGGTAAAGAGGAGTGCCCAAGGTTGGGCCTGGGACAGAGCCTGGAAAATAACAGTAAGAAGGACCTGAGGTTTGGGGCATCATTCCCCACACCTTGGAACTAGAATTTGATTATAATAATAGCTGCTAAAAATAAAACTAAAATAAAAATAAAAATGAATGAGCAAAGGAGAAAGAACCCAACCATAGGTAGTTACTATGGAGATAGAGAAGATCTGCATTCATATTCAGAGGAAGATAGTGGAGCTAAAACAGTCACTCCTTTTTCAATGAGAAATGTCAAATGGTCACAAGCCCAAAAAGAGTTCTTGGAAAAACTTAAAAAGGACTTTAAAAACCAAATAAAAGAGATCAAGGAAAAAATAAGAAAAAAAATAAGAACAATCCAAGAAAATCAAGAAAATTATGATAAGAAAGTCAACCAACTGGAATAGAGAAACTAGAAAATTAACTCCTTGAAAACTAGAATCGGGCAAGGGGAAGCTAATGGCATTATAAGACACCAAGAAATAATAAAACAAAACCAAAAGAATGAAAAAATAGAAGAGAGTGTGAAACATCTTAAAGGAAAAAAAAACTGAGCTGGAGAACAGATCAAGGAGAGATAATCTAAGAATTGTAGGTCTACCTGAAAGCGATGATCAAAAAAAGAATCTTGAGACAACATTGCAAGAAATTATTAAAGAAAAATTCCCTGAAGTCCTAGAACAAGAAGGTAAAGTTGAAATAGAAAAAAAAAACACTGAAACCCAGGAGGAAAACTTAACGAAATATCATAGCCAAATTTCAAAGCTCCCAGGTTAAGGAGAAAATATTGAAAGCAACAAGAAAAAACAATTTAAATATCATGGAGCTACACTCAGGTTTACACAAGACCTAGCAGCTTCTACGTTGAAGGACCATAGGTCTTGGAACACTATTTCATAGAGCAAAAGAGCTGGGGTTACAGTATGACCAAGGATAACAACCTAGCAAAGTGAAGTATAATCCTGAATGCAAAAAAAAAAATGCATATTTAACAAATTGACAGACTTTCAGGAATTTATGACAAAAGGAGCAGAATTTAGTGGAAAATTTGACAGGAGAAATATAAGGTAAACATTAAAGACCAATTATAAGGGACTCAATAAGATCAAACTGTTTACTTCTTATATGTGAAAATATCATCAGTACTCTTATGACTCATTATTTAGGTAGGCTTGGGCTGAGCTGCGTATGATGGAGAGATAAAAAGGAGCAATTATCTCATACGAATGAGGCGTGAAAGGAAGAACTGATACAGAAGAAATAAGTAGGGGGAGGGGCTGCTAGTGCTAGAACCTTACTCTCATCGGAAGTGGGTTAAAGAGGAAATAACTTATACATTTAGAAGGGTATAAAAGTCTTCTAAATTTAGAAAGAAATAAGAGGGTTAGGGAAAGGATAAGGGACTTTTAGAAGGGTGTGTAGATTAACAATTTGGAGGGGGAGTAGATAGAAGAGAAACTCTTACAGGTAGACTAAGGTGGAGGGTGGGGAGGGAAGAGGATAAGCGAGGGACACTTGGAGGGGTGAGTAGATTAAGGAATAGGAGGGCAAGGTGGCAGGTTGTTGCTGTTGGCCCTTTGCTCTCGAAAGTGGACCATGGCATCAGGGAAATGATGATATGACTTGCAATTGACTTTGATTTGAGTGAGTGAGGGCTGTGCAGGGTCACTAGCCTCACGTTCTCCTCTAGGGCCATCTATGTCCAGTGACCTGATATTCATCAGGATGACTGGAGATGACCCAGGATGCAATGGGAGACTGTGGCCCTTTTAGGCTAAGGCCTTTTCATATACTCACTTAGGGCCCATTCAGTGAATAGGCCTCTTTAAGAAGGGAGTCCAGGGATGACCCCTTTAATTAGGAAAAACAATCAAGCTGGGAGCGGAAGAACCTCAGGGTTGTTCTTCCAAAGAGAAACAGTTACCACTGACATTCGCTCTAAGCCAGGAGGGCACAAAACACAGCCATTAAATAGGCAGGTAGAAGTAAATTAGATGAGTGAGTTGGGGTAGGTTAAATAGGGTGAGAAGGATAGTGAGGAAAAGTAGGAAGGAGAGAAAAGTATAAGAAGTAATTATAGCTTAGAATGTGAATGGGATAACTTTTCCCATAAAACAGAAAGGGATGGCAGAGTGGATTAAAAATCTTAATTCCGCAATATTTTGCTTTCAGGAAACACAATAAAAATGAGAGAGATACACAGAGATAAAATAGAGGGCAGGAGTAGAATTTATTATGTAAAAAAATCGGGAGTAGTAATCATGATCTCAAAGTTAAAGCTAAAATAGATTTAGTAACTACACTATTGTCACCAATATTATTCAGTATTATTTCAGACCATTTAAAATAACTAAGTATAAAATATCTGAGAGTTTAACTGCCAAAAACAGACACAGGAACTACATGAACATAAATATAAAACATTTTTATGCAAATAAAGACAGATCTAAATAATTGGAATAATATTTATTGTTCATGGGTAGGCAAAGCCAATAGGACAAAAATTGCAATTTTACCTAACTAGTCTATTTATTCAATGCCACCCCAATTAATGAGTTAGAAAAATAATAACAGAATTCATTTGGAAGAACAAAAGGTCAAGAATTTCAAAAAAAGTAAGATAAAAAAATAGAAAGGAAGGAGATTCAGTAGTACCAGACCTTAAACTATATTATAATGCACGAGAATTGTTAAAGTGTAAAGTGGATAGTTTTGATTATTTTAAATTAAAAATTTCTTGTATAAGAAACTGGTTGTTGTCCTTGGAGTTCTCGAAGAGAACCAAAATGACATCACTATGCTAGAGTCAAGTTTCAATGTCTCCGACTGTGGCTGATCCGACCAATATGAGCTTGGAATGCTCTACCACAGGTCAGGCACAACTAGTCTAAGTCAACATTTGGGGTGGATTCTCTAAATTTGTACATCCCGTGTTTCCTTTGAGCTGTTTCAATTCTACTTTGCTCATAGAGCACAGCACCTTCTCTGATGTGGGCATGCCATGCTGAGTGGTTCTGTGCCAGTGTCTCCCATGTCACACAATCAATTTCAAAGTTCTTAAGAGAGACCTTGAGAGTATCCTTGCATTGCTTCTTCTGAGTACCATGCAAACACTTGCCCTGTGTGAGTTGTCCATAAAATAGTCTATTTGGCAAGTGTACGTTTTGCATTTGAGCGATGTGGCCAGCCCACCACAGTTACGCTCTCTGAAGCAGAGTTTGAATGCTTGGCAGTTTAATTCAAGTAAGAACTTCAGTGTCTGGTACCTTATTCTGCCAGGTGATCTTCAGAATCTTCCTGAGACGACTCAAATGGAAGTGATTCAGTTTCCTGGCATGGCTCTGGTAGACTGTCCAGGTTTCACAGGCATAGAACAATGAGGTCAGCATTTAATTCCATTAAAAGTAAAGTACAAGCAAAGCTTAGAGAGATACAGGATTCTTGGCTCAGTTAAGAAGGCAGAAGAAATTCAGAAAACCAATGTAGCCAAGAATAGAAAGAAAGCAGAAAATTGGAAAAAAAAAAAACCTTTTCATAGACAGCCTTTTAGATAGGATATGATTGTTTTGGAATATTGCTGTGGTGTAAGAATTGAGGAGATAGTTGATTAAAGAAAAACATGGAAAGACTTGGACCTATGAAGAAAGATGCTATTCACTTCCAGAGAAAGACATGACAGATAGAAATACCATTTTACCTATATGTATATGTGTGTGTGTGCATTTCCAGGACCTTAGTGGTTTCCCAAGAAGAGCCTAGAAGTACAGGACAACACAGGTGTTCTGGAGTCCTGTAGGAGCAGCATTGTTTCAAGTCTTTGGGCATCATTACTTGGTGGAGTGCAGGGCCACAGTTCTGTGATAGGAACAGGTTCTATATCCTTTGATTTCCTTCACTTAACGTACACAAGCACAGGAATGTAGTGATCGTGAGAGTGTCGTCAAGAGTTTGATCAATCGTTCCAAGTTGCACTGTAAGACTGACTCCTAAGCCAGAAGAGGCAGCTCTGAGAAATCAAACTTATTAGTATATTCATTACATATATCACGTCGGTTAATATGAAAATAATAATTAATATATATCCCCGAATTTAATTGTAACTTTCTCTGGTGGGAGGGAGGGAAAAAACAAAGTGAAAAGTGCACAGCTGAAAACAAAAGAAAACCTAGAAGGGAGCAAAGAAAAGCTGGGTAGCTTTGAAAACAATGTGCAGTACTTAATACATGGGTTTTCTTGAAATGGAAATTTATTGTTTTATATTGAATCCTCTCATGATCAGCTGTGTACATGGAATTTTTTTTCTTTTCTTGTTTTATGTTTAAGCTTAAAGTGAATAGAACATTTACACAAAAAAGGAAAATGAATTGTGTTCTCAATGTTCCAATGCTAAGCACAACTAAAGGGAAGAAAGGCTCTGAGTCCCAAGACTTTAGGTTGGTCGGTTTGATGCTCATGTGCAAAGCACAGGATGTAAACAAAGTTAATTAGCAATCTTAATGCAAGGAGGCAAGCTCCACATTATGTAGGCCACTGACATTTGGATTGCCACATGATTGGAATGTGACTGTGGAAGAGCATATCTGATTGCAAAATACCAGAGTAGGTAAAAGAGGCAGTGAAGTAGCATTATATATCATAAGAAATATATTTGTGTGAAGAAATATATAGACTGGAGGGGGAAGGCATGTTGGAAACCAGCTCTGTGACAACCAATGGATGGAAGAAGAGAGTGGTGGGAGTCTACTATAGCTTAGCTAGCCACGAGGAAATGGGTGATACATTTGAATACTAGATCACAAATTTCACATGGAGGTATGATATAGCAGCAATCAGGGGTGGGGGGAGGGGGAAGACTTCCACTCTCTGCTAGGATTCTGTAGTCATGGCTTTGCTAAAAGCAGAGCATGTCATAAATTCTTGACTTCTCTTAATAATATTAGTCAATAAGCACTTAGCAAGCACCTACTGTGTACTAGGCACTGTGTTAAGTGTTGAGGATACAAAGAA
>CM053625.1:45846165-45865028 GCA_028646595.1 Phalanger gymnotis | reverse complement strand
ATATAGCAGCAATCAGGGGTGGGGGGAGGGGGAAGACTTCCACTCTCTGCTAGGATTCTGTAGTCATGGCTTTGCTAAAAGCAGAGCATGTCATAAATTCTTGACTTCTCTTAATAATATTAGTCAATAAGCACTTAGCAAGCACCTACTGTGTACTAGGCACTGTGTTAAGTGTTGAGGATACAAAGAAAGGAAAAACACAGGCCCTGCCCTCCAGAAGCTCATAGTCTAATTGATGGAGTCCTAATAGAGCTACCCCACTCCCAATATTCTGACTTAATTACAGGACCTACCTAGCCCTCTTCCCCCCATCAATCTCAATAAATGCCTATACTTGGGTTAGAGGTGGTCTGACTGAATTCTTTGAGACGGTTCCACCACAGCATATCACAAAACTGCAATGTTTTTTGGCACTAGGTGGGCAGAGACTAAACCTCAACATAATGGGGGAGACAACATGTAAACAAGTATGTACAGACAAGCTATATACACGATAAATTACAGATAATCACTGGAGAGAATGCATTAACATTAAGGTGGGTCAGGAAAGGCTTCAATGAGAAGAAGGGTTTTTAGCTGGAGCTTGAAAGAAGCCAGGGAGTCCGGAAGTAGGGATGAGGAGGGACCAGCTATGGGGAAGAGCTAGTGAAAATGTCCTTAATTGGGAGCTGGAGTGTCATGTCCAAAGAACAGCAAGGAGGCCATTGTCATTGGATCCCAGAGTATGTTGGAGAGAATGCAAGGAGTAAGAAGACTGGAAAAATAGGAGGGAGCCAGGCTGTGCAGGGCTTTGAATGCCAAACAGAATTTTATATTTGATCCTAAGGTTGATTGGATGGTGGTACTAGTGGTGGTTGTGACATTATCAGATAATAATTCAATTCTTTAAAAGTTGCAGGAAACAATGGGGGAAACTTCTTTTTGGGACCTGATTGTGGCCAATAAGACCAGATCAAGGGTTTAGAATGGACTTGATCAATAAGGAGGAACATTGCCATAGCAGAAATAAATGAAGAGGCATTTGGCACAGTGCAGAGTGTTGGAGTTGGGGTCTAGAAGAGCTGGGTTGGAATCTTATCTCAGACACTTACCAGCTGTGTGACCTTAGGTCAGTCACTTAACTTCTCTAGGCCTCAGTTTCCTCATCTTGATAATGAGGAGGTTAGACCAGATGGCCAGAAATATATTTATGAGTCCATGATCCTTAGTAGTTTGTGATAGATAAGGAGGGAAGAGCAGGGTATCACTGGGATGGGAGGGAGGAGGTGAGTTGTTGATGTGAAAGAGTTTCTAGCAAGGATCACTAGTATCACATGGCCTAAAATCCTACAGGGGAAGTTGGCACAAGAGGGATAGTATGTTCTTAATAATGACATTATGATGACGAAAATACAAATAGTTCTAATGAAGAAAAAAAGGGAAACTGTCTAAAGGGATACAGAGGGAATTCACAAATGAACTAAGATTTTTAAAAGACATATACATGAAATGAAAGCAAAAGCAGATAGCCAAAGGGGGAAAAAAAGGCAATGGTCCCATGAGAAAAGTGTTGGGAATATTGAAGCTCAGAAGGTATTAAAGCCAATGATGAATTCTAAGGATAATAAAGAGGTTTAAAAAAAAGCTGCACTAGGGGCAAAACGAAGATCCAGGAGGGGATATGATTATCATTCAGGCTGGATGAATGAAGGACAGTGGGGAAGGTGTAACGAATTAACTTTATTTTGTTACTGTTTCTTCGACCTAGGAAAGCAATTCTGGGGTTAGGTAAACTAGAAAAATTGTTGTTGAGTTGTTTACAGTCATATCCAACTCTTCCTGACTCAATTTGGTATCTTCTTGGCAAAATGCTGAGAGTGGTTTGCCATTTCCTTCTCCAACTCATTTTACAGATGAAGAAACTGAGGCAAAATGACTTGCCCAGGGTCACACAGCTAGTAAGTGTTTGAGGCCAGATTTGAACTCAGGAAGATGAGCCTTCCTGACTCCAGGCCTGGCTTTCTACCCGCTGTACCACCTAGCTGCCCATGTCCTCTTGTTGTCTGTTTTTGAAGAGAACCAAAATGATATCATTGTGCTAGAGTCAAGTTACAGTGTTCCAACTGTGGTCAATCAGACCAATGTTCTACCACAAGTCGGGCACAAATAGTCCATGTGAACATTTGGGGCGGATTCTCTAAATTGACACATTAAGTGTTTCATTTGAGCTATTCAATTCTGCTTTGCTCATAGAGTGCAGCACCCTCTCTGATGTGGGCCCGCCATGCTGAGTGTCCTGTGCCAGTGTCTCTCATGTCACAGTTCTTAACAGGTACCTCGTGAGTATCTTTGTATCACTTATTCTGACCACCATGTGAGTGCTTGTCCTGTATGAGTTCTCCAAAAAATAGTCTTTTTGGTAAGGGTATGTTTTGCATTTGAACAACGTGGCCAGCCCTTCATAGTTGCGCTGTCTGCAGTAGAGTTTGAATGCTTAGCAGGTTAGTTCTAGAAAGCACCTCAGTGTCTGGTACCTCATCCTGCCAGGCGATCTTCAGAATCTTCCTCAGACAATTCAAATGGAAGCATCTCAGTTTCCTGGCATGGCGCTGGTAGACTGTACACTTTTCACAGGCATACAACAATGAGGTCAGCACAGTGGCTTTGTAGATCTTCAGTTTAGTAGTCAAATACCTCTTCTCTCCCATACTTTCCTTCGGAGCGTCCCAAACACTGAGCTAGCTCTGACAATGGGTGCGTCAACCTCATTATTGATGTGTACATCCCTGGAAAGTACACTACCAAGGTAAGTGAACTTATCCACAGCATTCAGAACTTCTCCATTTGCTGTGCTGATGGTTCCACGTATGGATGGCGTGGTGGTGGCTGATGGAGCACCTGTGTTTTCTTGGTGTTAATTGTTAGGCCAAAATTAGCAAAAGCAGCAGAGAAGTGATCCATACTCTGTTGCATCTCAGCTTCAGAGGCTGCATTGAATGTGCAATCATCTGCAAACAGAATATCATGCACTACTCCACTTTGGTTTTGGCTTGTAGCCTTTTCAAGTTGAAGAATTTGCCATCAGTGCGGGAGCTGACTTTGACGCCATGTTGGTCCTCATTGAAGGCGTTTGACAACATGGCTGAAATCATCATGCTAAGGAGCGTGGGAGCAAGCACACAGCCTTGTTTCACTCCAATGGTGCCTGGGAAAGCACACGAGAGCATTGTCTGTTATCCAGAACCCAGGCAAGCATGCCATCATGACACTGACATACGGTATCGATGAACTTCACCGGGACAACCAAACTTTGACATAATTTTCCATAAGCCCTCACAACTGACAGTATCAAAGGCCTTGGTCAGATCTACAAGTGCTGTATACAGACTTCTGTTCTGTTCCTGGCATTTCTCCTAGCAGGACTACTGTGAGGATTAAATGAGATAATATTTGTAAAGTGCCTAGCACAGGGCCTGGTAGTAGGTACCATTGCTCTTCCTGAGTTGCCGATGAAGCCAAGCAAGAAAGACAGAGAAGCTTTTCTCATAAAAAAAGCACTGGTTTGGGACCCAAAGTTGAACTTATGCCCGTGAAGTTGTGACAGTGAGGTTTTTTAACAGCAGGTCAAGTCCAGTCTGAGATGGAGAAAAACAGCGATAAATATAATGGGAGCTTGGGGAACAGGACAAGCGGATGGGGGAAGAGAGACGATGTTTGCTATGGGGCTTCAAGCCTTCCTATAAAACTGTTCTTGGAGTTGGAAAAAGGGAAAGGAATCAGAGTAACGCACTGTCTAGCAGTATGGTCATTCTTATAAGAGGAAGGAAAGGAAATAAACATTTATATAGCACCTACTATATGCTAGACACTTTACAAATATTATCTCATTTAATTCTCGCAACAATCCCTCTGGGTAAGTGCTATTATCCTGATTTTACAGATGATGAAACTGAGGTTAATAGAAATTAAATGACTTTCAAGGGTCACATTATCTGAGATCAGATTTGAACTCAGATCTTCTTGATTCAAGACTCCACACACTATCCACCTTGTCACCAGCTGCCTCTACATACAGTTTCCTCTTAGCCTCAGGTTTCATTCTACTACTCTATCCCAAAAGTGTGGGTTTGGCAAATAGAAGGCTAATTTTAGAATCAGGATGATCAGGGTTCAAATCCTGCCTACAATTCATACTGACCGTGTGACCCTAGGCAAGTAATCTAAAGTCTCACAGCCCAAAACAACTTTCTAAGACTATAAGTTGTAGAATAGTTCACGAATGGATTGGTAGATGGTTTTTCCTTGCCGGAATTCCCTGCAAAGATGAAATCTCAGGTCTGGATAATCGAACCTCCCACTTAGCTAATTTGTAGACAGCCAGCTCCCATCCTAAATAATTGGATATCCTTACAGAGTTAAAAGTTTCCCACAAGTCCTATATTCCAACCTCCCATCCTGACTAGGAACTTCTTTTCCAGGGCATAGGATAGGTGTTGGTCAATGGGTTCAAATAGGGAAAGGAGGATGGATATTCTCAAAGAAATAGAAAACAAGGATGGGTGTTAGGAAACAGGAATGCATGACGAAGGAGGATGGATATTAGGACAGTGACGCAGGCAGAGGGGTAAACTGTTTAATGACAGGCAACAGAGATGAGGTTGGAGGGGGAAAGACAAGTACTGGTGGAACAGATTTGAGGTTACATTGTATATGGTTGACAAGAAGGAAAAAGAGACAAATATGGAAGTTGAGGAAGGGATAATGGAGACATGAGAGGGAATATAGGAGAGAGAGATACAGCTGGAGGAATGAGGATGAATGTCAGGAGATGGATGGCAATGGGGATGAATGAGGGAGGACAGGTACCTGTGAGGGTGAGGAAAGCTACGAGAGAGAGACACACAGTAGAATGATGATGGATATTAGGGAGCAGGTGCAGAATGATAAGGGTAGACAGTGGAATGAGGATGAATGGCAGGGAACAAATATGTAAGGAGGAGGGACAATGGGGCACAGGAACAGACAGGGAGATAAGGATGGATGTTAATAACAATAATAACTAACATTCATATCATACTTCAAGGTTTGCAAAGCCTTTCCCTCAACAACCTTGGAGTACTGTTGCTATTATACACATTTTACAGATGAGGAAACTGAGGCTGAGGAAGGTTAAGTGACTTCACCAGGATCACACAGATAGTAAGTAAATGAAAGATTCAAACTCAGGTCTTTCTAATTCACAAATCCAACGCTTTAGAGGGACGATGATAGATGTCGGTGTATAGGATCTCATAAGGAGATGAGGGTGGATGTCAGAGGACATGGATGGATAGGAATGAATGTGAATTTTATGGAACAGGAAGGAAAAAGGTAGGGTGAGGTTGGGTGTGTGTAGGGCAGTGAGGGATAAATAGGATAGATGCCAGGCAGTAATTCAAGTGGGAACAAGGACAGACTGACAGGAAGAAAAGAGAACAAGGATGAGTGATATGAGGACATGCAATTAATGTATTCAGTTTGGCACAGCTGAGGCTGTTGGGTTATGGTTGATAGGAGATGAATTTTTGGGTTGATACAAGAAAGAACTTTCTAGCAATTGGAATTGTACAAGCATGGCTTAGGCTGCCTCGAGAGGTAGTGGGTGCCTTGTCACTGGACGTGTTCAAGCTGAAGCTGGATTACCACTTTCTGGGAATGCTAAAGAGGGAATTCCTGTACCAAATGAGAGGTAGAATTGGATCATCTCTGAGGTCCCTTCCAATTCTGAGATGCTAGGATTCTCAAGGCCAAGGTAGTATTTACTTAGGTCACCCTGGATGCAGGATCTCAATCCATTCTGACTGGATTAAGTTGAAGACATTCTGGGTAAAAGAGACCCTTCTAAACCAGTGTCCCACAGTGCACCAGGTTGCAGAAGGTGAACTTGTTGGTGACTGGCACAGTCCCCTCCCATGCTCTCTTATTCCCTCTAAAAGATGCTAATTGACTGATTCTGACTCTGGGGACCTTAAATCTGGACCAAGCTCCTAGAATTCCAAGAAAACTCTAGGAATTCCGGGCCAAATCCCATATCAAACTACATCTCCAGGCCAACCTTTCCAAGGACTCAAACTCCAGTATCAGCCAAGAGCCAGATTACTTGGTAGGAACCCCTTGAGGTGGAGAATGGGAACTGTGGTTCCATTGTTTTCCTCCGTGTGAAATTTAGCTGCCATTTTGGGGGCGAGGTAGACATTTATAGAATCAAAGTCACAATTTCTGAGCTGAAAGGGACTTAAGACCCTAGAACGCCAGTGCGGGGAAGAACAGTAGACATCATCTAGTCAAATCACCATTTTGCAAATATTTCTTATTTGCAAATTTATTTCTTATTTCTTATCTGCCTTTCTGGCCCAGAGATGTTGTGATTAAAAGCAAAAACACCTGGGCTGGAATCTTTGCCACTTTAGGGGTTCTTGGGCCTTGGGAAAGTCACTGAATCATTGGAGCATCCATTTCTTCATCTATAAAATGATGTAATAACACTCCCATTACCTGCCTTACAGGATTGTGGTCAGGTTGATATGAAAAGCTATACATAAAAGCACTTTGAAAACCATCGAGTTCCATATAAATTTCAATTATGGTCATGAACTTGTGGCTGTCATTGTTCAGTCACGTCTGACCCCATTTGCGGTTTTCTTGGCAGAGATCCTGGAGTGGTTTGCCATTTTCTTCTCCAGCTCATTTTGCAAATAAGGAAACTGAGGCAAACAGGGCTAAGCGACTTGCCCAGAGTCACACAGCTAGGAAAGGTCTGAGGCCAGATTGGAACGCAGGAAGAGGAGTCTCCCTGACTCCAGGCTTGGCATTCTATCCACTGTGCTACCTAGCAACATATATTTGACATCAGAAGACCTGAGTACAAGTCTGGTTCTGACACTTACTTGATATATAACCTTTTAGGTAAATTGTGTCAGCTGTCTGGGCTTCAGTTTCCTCTTGCAGAGATATTATTTATAATACTTATCTCTAAGCGTTTTTCTAAGGTTCAAGTGAACTAATATGTGAAACATTTGAAAACCTTAAGTTCAATCAACAGACAAATCCAGATTTTTGTCATGTCTAATGGTGGCTCCAGAACATGAATCCAGGCCTTCTAATGCCTTATCCAGTGCTTTTTCTAAGATATCGTGTTTCTCCTCTTCAGCAGAATCCGAGGTGATCATGTCCAGCCCCTACCTGAAGCAATTTTTGTTGGTCCAAACCTATGATTTCATTGGTGTTAAGAAACTCCTTCCCTGTGAAGAAACTTCCTTTACCAAATTTAATCAACAACAGCTCTTAGAGTTCAGTGCCTTCAGAGGCACTGAAAGATTAAGTGATTTGTCCAGGGTCACACAGCCAGGAAAGTCTCAGGTGGCACTTGCATTCAGGCCTTCTTCCTCAGTCCCAGGCTGGTTCCCTTCCCAAACCCTGTGTGTCAGTTCCAGTCTCCAGCTCTCATCAAATCAACTGAGTTGCTAACTCTCATCCCCTCCTTCCAAGAGAAAGAAATCTGGGGAGTTCCCAGAGTAGAGGAAGTGAGCAAGAGCCTAAGGGAGGGAGAGGACTGAGGGAAGCAAGCCCAGAAACTAAGGTGACCAGACCTGGGATTCATAGGCAGCTAATCAAATTACCTCATGTGTTTCCAGTCCTCCCTCAGGTCTGTCTAGAGACATATAGCCAAAAAGCTTTTTGTGGGATGGGATCTCTGAGGAATAGATGTGTCTAGGCCTGATCAGGAATTTTGTTCCCTTTAAAAAGCATTGTAAATTAAAAAAAATCCTTGGAATCTGAGAGATCTATTAGATTAAATGCTCTTTTATTCATTTAAGATTAATAATTTGACCTGGTTCTCTCATAAGGACAAACGACCTGGGAGAGGGCTGAAGACAAAATAAAATCTAATTCCAAGAAGTTTTCAGTTTCCTCCTCTACAAAGTGAGAATCTGGATTAGATCAAAAGTGTCAAACATGTGGGAAACATGCTGTCTCCATTAGACTGTAAGCTCCTTGAGGGCAGGGACTGTCTTTTGCCTCTTTTTGTATTCCCAGTGCTTAGCACAGTGCCTGGCACAGAGTAGATGCTTAATAAATGTTTATTGATTAATTGTCTAAAACACTTCTGGGAAATACTTAACAAAAAATAAAGTACAATAAAACATAGATAACATTACATTTAAATTTAAGTCAATATGTGGCCCACAGGAATCCTTCTCAATGGATTAGGAGTCCTTTCTATTTGAATTTGACACACTGGGCTAGATAAACTCAAAGGCTCCTTCCAGCTCTGAGATTCTGCCCCCAGTGAAAGCAAAGAAGTGAGAAGGAAATCAGCATAGCACATTCCTATGGAGGAATCAAAGCTGGCATCTAGATTCTGGGTTAACACATGTGTCCAGAAGACCTTGGTTCTAAATCCTGACACTGCCCCTTTTTACCTGTGTTACCTTGGTCAAGTCACTTTCTTTGGGTCTCAGTGTCATCATTTGTAATAACGAGGGGATTGGATTAGATGTCTTCTAAAGTCTCTTCTACACTTTAAGTGTATGTGCCCTGAATATTAGCAAAAGTGACTCGAAATGGCCAGAGCCAGTGTTGGAGGGGTCACGGGAAGGTAGGCACATTAATACACTGTTGGTGGAGTTGCGAAGTAGTAGGACTATTTTGGAAAGCTATTTGGAAGTATGCAAATAAAGTGACTAAAATGCCCATGCCCTTTTGGCCACAGATTCTATTACTAGGCTTATACCCCAAGAAAGTCATCAGTAAGAAAAAAAGTCCCCATATGCTCCCAAATATTTATAGCTGGACTCTTTGTGACAGCTAAGAAATGGAAACAAATTAGATGCCCATCAGTTGGGGAATGGCTAAACAAATTGTGGCATGTGGATGTAATGGAATATTACTGTGCCGTTAGAAGTGATGAGCATGACTGATGGAATCCTAATAAAGCTGCCCCTAGTCCCAATATTCTAACTTCCTTATGGGACCCATTGAACAGCAGCTCTATCCTGATTTAACCACACAATCTGGCTTTAACCACACGATAGGCCCCCAGACTCAATCTAGCCACTGCCTCCAGCTAGCCACTGCCCCCAGATTCAATTCATATATTTGAACAGGTGTGTTCTCATACTCAGCCACAACCACATCATTCATTTAGCCCAAGACAGGCCCACAATACCTAACTATCCATCTTGACCAGACAGGACTACAATAGTCAGCCAAACAGAAAGCCGCATGACAAGGATGTTTGACCACCAAACCATAGAAGAGTCCCCTACTCATTACTTAATCCCTTAACAAACCCCTCCCGCCTCTTTAATATTCATAATTTCTATTGTAATCAGCATCATTACGCTACAAATTTGCCCGTGTGGTCTTACTAGTTGCTGGCTCCTCTTGGAACCTAGCCTAGTTCTGAGGGGCTTCAATCCTCAATAAATGACTGTACTTGGATTAGAGGTGGTCTGATTCTGAATTCTTTGAGACAGTGCCACCACAACACTCCATGAAACTACAACATGATGAATACAGAGAAGCATGGTAAGATTTATATGAACTGATGCAGAGTAAAGTAAGCAGAGCCAAGAAAACAATATAGGCAGTAACTACAGCAATGTAAATAGAAAGACCAGTACATCAAAAAAAAATCCAAAGTAAATGTTACAAAATTATAAAGATCAAGTGGGCCCTGAATAAAAGGATATGAAAAGAAATCTCCAACCTACCCCTTAGTGGAGATGAGAGGTCTACGAGTGTTACATACTGCACGTTTTCAGGCTTTTTAATGTATTAATCAATTGTACTGACTTTTTTCCCCCCTTTCTAAAAAAAAACCCAAACAAACCCCTATATGTCATATGGGATGGCTCTCCTGAAGGGAAAGGGGGAGGGATACATGGGATAGATACTATGGTGATGTAAGAAACAGAAAATATCAATAAAAACTTATTTTTAAAAAAATCTAGGTGTATGATAAAGGCAAATGGGCATTTGATATAATCCATATTTTATAGACTGGAGGTAGATAAATAGTGTTTTCCTGTCCTTGTGTTTCTCTCAGTGAGAAGCCTCACTTCTTTTTTCTTTTTTCCCTCACCTGGTTTTGGGAAACCCAGTAGGATATAGTGGGGAAAGTCCTAGATTTGAAGTCAGAAGACCTGAGTTCAAATTCTAGTTCAGGGAGAAGTTTCTTTATCTGCAAAAAAGAAAAGGCGAGAGATCTCTAAGGTTGTTCCAAGCTTTAAATCTATTATGCCATGATCCCGTGAAGTCATGGATTCTTTTGCAATCCTAGGCAAGGCCTGGGGTGGGAATTTGGAAAATTGATCTTTAAGAGAAAAGACATTTAGAGGGAAGATGCTTTTTCACACTGTGTGGAGAGGTTAAGCACAACAGCCAGGGAACCTGGTCTGGGGTTCCAGCTTTGCCACCAACAATGCGATATTGTGGAAGAGGCTCGTTCCGAAGTCAAATCTGAGTTCAAATCCTCTGTCTTATGCAACCACGTGGGATGAATCCTAACTGTCATACCATTGGCTGGTTGTTTACTCTCTTGTAAGTCTCAGTTTCCTCATCCTGTGAAATGAAGGGTTTGAACTCCATGACCGCCAAGGTCTCCTGACACATTGAACTCCAGTACATCTCTACCGGCCAGATTTACAATCTGGCCCCTTCCTACCTTTCCAGTTTTCTTATGCTTTACTTCCCTCCGTGATGTACATGTCGTGCTCCTACTCCTCACAGAGGACATTCCCTTCTAACTCTACGCCTTTCAGGAACTCTCATTGCCTCATTCCATGCCTGGAATGCTTTGCCTGCTCACCTTCGCCTCTTGGCTTCTACCAACACTAGGCTCTTTTCTGACTTCTGCGGGAGGCTTTTCCCTGTACAACCTGATGCTGTCTTCCTTCTGAGATGACCTCCCATTTACACTGAATGCATCTTGTACGTACTGAGCTGTCTGTATGTTGTCTCCCTCTTTAGACGGTGAGCTCCTTGAAGGCAGGAATAGTGTTTTGGCCTCTCACTACTCCTCCAGCTTCCATAGGAAGAGCTTAATGGATGCTTATTGACTGACTGATACTCGAATTCCTAGGATCTGGGAGTCGCATCCAGGTCACCCGACACCAACCCCAGTATTAGTTCTTTCCGCGTGATTTAGTAGTTAATGTGTGTTCAGGATCTATAAGGCTCCTTCACCCAGATTCTAAGAAAGCCTGGTTGGGGAAATGCTAGTGTGGTGGGTGCGCTAAAGTACAAAGAGAAGGGCATCTTTAAACCCGTCCTCCTCCTCCCTTCCTCCCTCCACCCAGGACCCCTAGATCCAGCACCCGGAGTTCTCCCGCCCCCCTCCCCCCTCCCTGGGCCAGGACCCCAGGCGCACCATTCGCACAGCTGCTGTTGCTCCCCAGCGTCTCCATAGTGCAGCTGCGGCTCCGGCTCCGCGTGCGGTACCGGGGGCGCGGGTGCAGCGACTGCCCCGGCTCTGGCGGCAGTGGAGGCGGCGCGTGATCCCTGCCCGGGTCCGGCTCCCACCCGTGTTCTTAGACTAGGGAGGGGCTGCCAGTGCTTGACTCTTCTTTGGGGAGTGACAGCGCCCGGCACGGGCCCTGAGAGTGGATGGGGAGTGGCGGGGAGGCTGGGCGGGGCGGGAAGGTGACTGGGTCCCGGCTTCAGGGAGGATCCTCTTGGGCTGAGTGGAGAGCGAGGGAGAGGAATCTTCCCGGGGAGGTCTTGTGGAAATTAACTTCAGGAATCCTGGCCGAGCTCTGCACTTGCTGGCATCGCCAAGTGGGACTTTTCATCACTTTGGTATAACTTTGTAAAAAACTTGCTTTAATAAGCAAGCGATTTTTTAGAATCGGAGATTGTCCTCGAAAAGTATCCTTGCTGGCATTGTGACTCACCTTTTCCTCTCCTGGAGCCGGGATCAGTTTAATTACCTAGTCATTCTTTCATCTTCTTTCGTTCTTTCCTTCTGTATGGCTACTATCAGCTCGCTCTTTTGAGGTCACTTTCTCCTCTCTGGCCTAACTGGGATGAGATCGTACAAGTCTACCCATTTAGGTTTTGGGCAGCCGTCCAGTTAATGAAACAAAAGAAAGCGTCTGAGCCCTAACTGCTGGAGAAACTGGAAAGACTTATCAGGTCCTGGATTGAGTCAAGATAAAAAAAGCTCGTTAAATGGGAGAGGGAGGTGGTGATGGTGTTGGAAAGAGCCCTGGGATAGTAAGAATCAACATACCTGGGTCCCAGGCCCAGTGCTGACAGTAGTTACCTGGGTGAAGCCATTTCACTTATCTGTGCATGTTTTTGAAAGTCAAAAGAGAGGATTGTACTACGTGATGTGTTTGGTTCTGTCCAATTCGGACCATCTCTGATTTTTGTGGGAGCAGATTAGGGTGAAGGGAAGGAACCTCGGACCAGTTCTCGGAAGGCGGAGTCAGGCATCTACAAAGAGCTGAATTCGATTTGATGAGTTTTGTTTTGTTTTGTTTTGTTTTGCTTGATAATAGCTAACACGGATTTAAAGGTGATTTAAAGTTTTACTCAGATTTTTACATATTTTATCTCATTTGATCCTTTCCACTCTGGTCCCCACCTCTGTTTTACAAATGAGGAAAAGGCTTAAAGAGTTTGAGTGACTTGCCCAGGGGCACCCAGCTATTAAGTATGGGATGCAGGGTTTGAACACAAGTTTTCATGATTCAGACTAGGAATCCCAGACCAAAGCACTCTATGGACTATACCACACTGTGTTATGATCTTTGATTCCATCCTTACTTGAATCTTGGGTTTCTGATTGCAGATTTAAATGGCATCCCTGCACATAGTTAATGTGGTGGAGTCAATAGTCAGGAGACCTGGTTCTATCCCTAATTCGTTGTGTGATCTTGGGCACAACAGACCTCAGTTTCCTCATCTGTAAAATGAGGGGGTCGGTCTAAATTATCTCCAAAGTCCTTTCCAGCTAGGGCATTCTAGGATTCTATGACTCCAGACACAATTTGCCCCATTGAAGTGCTGGCTCCTTTTCTCCATTTGACCACAATGCCCTTTTCTCCAGTAACAATGTCCCTGTTAGGATGACAGAGTAGACCTTAGTATTGTCCTCCCCAATGGAGAACAACAGACTGCACTGTTTGACCAAGCTCAACTCAGCTCAGCTTTGTGGCTGTCCCTTTAAAGAGTCAGACCAGCCAACGGTTATGCCATAGTAATATCTTTCCAGAGACTGATTCATTAAACACCAGCTCCATTAAGGATATTTTTAATTATTAGGAATGACCAAGACATTTGGATCAAAATTGTAGAATTTCACAACCCGAAGGAATAATTCCATTCCATTCATGACACATTTAAGTGCTAAGACAACTAAAGTACTTTACTAAAGTAGGCACTAAAAGTACATACTATGAGCTAGGTTCTGCTAGGAATTGATAATACAAAGGCAAAAATGCATGCATACTTAACGTACTCCTCAGGACAAGCACAAAGAAAAATAAATAGGAATAAGTATATGTGGATAAATATGTAAATATATATATAAAACAATAAATGCAAAGTAATGGGTGGGGGAAGGGCTATAGCACAGAGGGATCAAAGAAAGGTCTTATGTAGTAGCTGATGCTTGAAGAGGGTTAAAGATTCAGAGGTAGAGGTGAGGAAGAACAGCATACCAGGCAAGAATAAAGGAAATGGAATGCTTAGTCAAGCCTCTTAGGCACATGAGACAGCTCAGATACAGAGGAGATTAAGTGATTTGTCCATGGTCTAATACTTAGTAAGCGATGGAGCTGGGACTTGAACACAGGTTTTCAGGGTCCCTGTACAGTTCTCTTTTCATTACACCATGGTGAGACATTTTGGTGCATAGGGAATCAGAGGAGTACATTTATTAGCTGTGTGATCTTGGGAAAATCAATTCCCTGAACTCCCCGGGCTGCAGTTTCTTCAATTATAAAGTGGGACAGGGTAAGGGTAGGACTAGATGAACTCTAAGGTCCTTTCAGTTCAAATCTATGATTTGACGATTCTCGAATGACAGGAAATTCTATAACTGGTGTAGCAAAACTGACATTTAGTCTCTCAGATGGTTTTAGTCACATTAGATGTAGTTAAGTCTCCCTTGTAGCATTCCAATCCATTGCCCCATGTTTTGTACCTTTTTGTTGGCAGTTGGGAAGGAGGGAACAGTAATGACCTGCCTTCCTTAGGAGCATTGCCCTTATTTTCTGTCTTGGTATCATGGGAACTTGACTGGCTCCTTCTCTGGGTGTGAGACTCATACCATCCATTCAAAAGTTCTCATTGTCTTGAAAAATAATGGTTGCAATGGAATGTACAAATAGATATTAAGCTGTGTGAATGAGCTTGGCTTGTTATGTTCAACTACTGGAGTTGACATGAAGTCAGGCTTACTGAGACTAATGACTGCTTTACTGGCCCCTTAGCCTCCCCCTCTGGGAGGCTGTCTTACACCCAGAGCAGCCTCTCTCCTGGGTGCCTGAGGAGATCAGAGTAGTTATGGGACCACTTGGGCAGCTTTTGATCTAGTTAATGCTTTCTATCCTCTCCTCAGCCTCCCTAAAGTCTACAGAGACTATAGTTTTCAAAAGCCAAATCAGAAAACTTGGTTTGACAAAGGAAGTACCTTTTGCTAAGCTATATAAAGCATATTTCATTTTCTCAGATTATGATTACTGCAAACGAAAAACAATAAATGTTTGTTGGATAAATGAATGAATGGATCCACCTTTATAGACAACATTGGGAATGGGCAAGACCATTCTGCCTGGAACAAATCACTCTATATACCCACCCACAAGAACACATATGAAATGGGATTATAGGAAACACTAAGTACAATCTGGAAGAGGGTAGATGTAAACGAGAGGAGTGATCTTTGCTTTGGTGACAGTGATGGAATTATGGGCTGAATATATACACATATATGTCTATGTATATTATATATATACACACACACATACATACATACATATATATATAAACATATATGTGTGTGTGTGTGTGTAAATAAAACACCTTGGGTTGTCTCCTTCCCCACACCCTTGTTAGGAACTAATCATTCATTCATTTATTCAACAAGCATTTGTTAAGTATCAACTCTGTGTAGGTACCTATGTACCTATGGTAGGTACTGATGACATAGACACATGATCAGCCCATCTTTTCTTGCTGCTATCTTGTAATTTCTCAATTTCTTTTTTTATTCCTGTTTTTCTTTTGAGTTCCTCATTGGTCATATGTTGTAGTTCAATTCTTCAATTCTTCTTGGTTATATGTTGTAGCAATCTCATTTTTAATTCTTCAAAGATTGTTGTATTCTGTGTCTTAACTGACCTGTAGCAAAACTGGAGAATTGGGATTTTAAAAATGGACCTTTTGCTTTCATGGGAAAATCGAAAGCTTCTTTAGAGGAGCTTTGCAATTTCTCAAAGACAACCTATTACACTCTCTTCATTCTTTTCCGCTGTAGGTCCAATTTGTTTTTCATCTGAACTGTTTATTTCAGACAGACACACATACATATGTCTCTCTCTATAGACACATATACATGTATATAAACATATATACACATGTACATATGTATATAATGTATATACTTAGGGACAAGCTTTGTTGGTTGTCTATCCAAATGCATGTTGTAACCTGGGCACCAGGCATTTTTTTAACCATTTAATCTTCACTGTGTGGGATAGTCAGGCTAAATGCCTTTGGATTAAAATCTTGTCTAGAATGTTCTACAGTGTTCTACAATTGAGGAAATCACACGCTGTCATCTGCAAGCTGTAGCATCTGGGAGATCTCATCATTCACAGGAAATCCTTTTTCTACTTATACTCTGCCTGGGCATTCCTACATCCCAGTGTCAAGCACCTTTGGTTAGAATACATCTCCATTTTTTTATGATGTTAATGACCAGAAGGTAGTTGAACCAGGCTATTTCTGTTATATCTTTCAAGGACTCTTGGATGACATTAATGTATGGATTTGAGATACTTTCTTGTAAAAGAGCTTATAAGATGGCTTTATATTCTACCGAATCAATTTGGGGGGGGCAGGGCACGGTAATCAACAAATAATGAGCACATTGGGATCTTTTTTTTAAACTTCTTTCAGTCCATTGTGAAATGATAAAGATGTGGTCCATTGTTGAATTTTGTTGATTCTTCCTTATTAATAACTTTGTCAGAGATGCTCTACATGAGTGCATAAATTATTTGTACAAAGACTTTATATAGTTGGGAGAGCAGGCATATAATGTTGACGGTTGATAATTAATAATATTCTGTTACAAAATTTTAATTAGGCCCATTTTTTCCATGCTTTTTACAACTTCTCCTTTAGATACCTTGTATATCTTTCCCAGCCTTTAAACACAAAATTATACTTGCCAGTGTAGTACAAAATTTCCCCTGTGATACATTAACAAGTAAATCCTACCAAACATTTAAAGAACAATTAATCCTAATACCATAAAAACTATCTTGAAAAACAGGCAGAGTCCAACCAAATTCCTTTTATGCCACAAATATGGCACTGATACTTAAAACAGGAAGAGTGAAAGCAGAAAAAGAAAACAATGAATATTGATGCAAAAATTTTAAATAAAATACTAGCAAGGAGATTGCAGCAATACATCACAAGGATCACACACTATAATCAGGTGGAATTTATACTAGGAATGTGGGGCTGGTTCAATATTAGGAAAACTACCAGCATAATTGACCTCGTCAGTAATAAAACCAAAAGGAATCATATGATTATCTCAACTGATACAGAAAAAGCATTTGACTAAACCCAATACCCATGCCTATTAAAAACACTAGAGAATGTAGGAAGGAATTGAGCTTACCTTAAAATAATAAGTAATATTTATCTAAAACCATCTGCAAGCATTATCTGTAATGAGAATAAGCTAGAAACCTTCCCAATGCAGTCAGGGGTGAAGTAGGGATGCCCACTATCCCCACTATTATTCAATATTGTGCTGGAAATGCTAGCTATAGCAATGAAAGAAGAAAAAGAAATTGAAGGAATTAGAATGGGCAAACTATCATTCTTTGCACGTGATATGATGGTATACTTAGAGACTCCTAGAGAACCAACTAAAAAACTAATCAAAATAATTAACAACTTTAACAAATTTGTGGGATACAAAATAAACCCACATAAACCATTAGCATTTCTATATATTACCAACAAAGTCCAACAGCAAGAATTAGAAAGAGAAATACCATTTAAAATAACTGTAGACAACATAAAATACTTGGGAGTCTACCTGCCAAGACAAACTCAGAAACTATATGAACACAATTACAAAATGCTCTTCACACAAATAAAGTCAGATTTAAACAAATGGAAAAAATATTAATTGATCATGGGTAGGCCAAGCCAATATAATAAAAATGACAGTGCTACCTAAATTAATCTGCTTATTCAATGCCATATCAATCAAACTACAAACAATTATTCTGTAGAGCTAGGAAAAATAATAACAAAATTCATATGGAATGACAAAAGGTCAAGAATATCAAGGGAATCAATGAAAAAAAATGTAAAGGAAGATGGTCTAGCCATATCAGATCTCAAACTGCATTATAAGGCAGCAATAATCAAAACAATCTGGTACTGGCTAAGAAATAGAGTGATATATCAGTGGATAGATTAGGTATACAACACATTTTAGTAAATGAACACAGAAATCTAGTGTATGATAAACCCCAAAATCTAAGCTTTGGAGACAAAAACTAATCTTTTGACAAAAACTGCTGGAAAAACTGGGAAATGGTGTGGCAGAAACTAGGTAACAGATCAACATCCCAAACCATATACCAAGATATGGTCAAAATGGGCACATGAATTACACATAAAGGGTGATACCATAAGTAAATTAGGAGAACATGGAATAGTTCACCTGTCAGATCTACGGATAAAGGAAGATTTTTGAACCGAACAAGATATAGAGAGCATTATAAAATGTAAAATGGATAATTTTGATTATATAAAATTTAAAAATTTTTGCACAAACAAAACCAATGTAACCAAAATTAGAGAAAGAGCAGAAACTGGAAAAAAGTTTTGTAGCAAGTATCTCTGATAAAGGCCTCATTTCTCAAATACAAATGTATAAGAATACAAGTCATTCCTCAACTGATAAATGGTCAAAGGATAACGGGAAGCTTTCAGAAAAAGAAATCAAACCTATCTGTAGTCATATGAAAAAATGTTCCAAATCAATATTGATTAGACAAATGTAAATTAAAACAACTCTGAGGTACTATCTCACATTTACCAGATTGGCTAATATGACAAAAAAGAAAATTGATAAATGTTGGAGGGAATGTGGGAAAACTGGGACACTAATGCACTGTTGTTGGAATTGTGAATCAATCCAACCATTCTAGAGAGCAATTTAGAACTATGCCCAAAGGACTATAAAACTGGGCATACTCTTTGATCCAGCAATACTACTGCTAGGCTTGTATCCCCAAAAGATTTATTTTAAGGGATAAGTATTTACTTGTATAAAAATGTTTATAGCAGCATTTTTGTTGTGGCAAAGAATTGGAAATGGAGGGAATGCCCATCAATTAGGGAAATGGCTGAACAAGCTGTGGTAGATGATTTTTTTAATTTATTTTTTAAATTTTTTTATTTTTAGATTGCAACAAACAGTTCTACATAATTTTGGGTTCCAGATTTTCTTCCCTCCCTCCGCAAGAAGGCATGGAGTCCCATATAACTTCCAGGTATAACTAGGCATTGAATTAATTTATACGTTTTCTCATGACTCATGAGAAAGACAAAACAGAACCAAAAAAAAAAAA
>CM053625.1:45830576-45845665 GCA_028646595.1 Phalanger gymnotis | reverse complement strand
TTCTTATAGCACAGTAGTATTCCATTACCTTCATATACCACAGCTTGTTCAGCCATTCCCCAATTGATGGGCATCCCTTTGATTTCCAATTCTTAGCTACCATGAAAAGAGCTGCTATAAATATTTTTGTACATATGGGTCCTTTTCTGTGGTAGATGATTTTAATGGATGGACTTCGTAAGAACCTGGAGAGTCTTATATGATCTGATGATGAGCGAAGGGAGCAGAACCAGGAGAACATTGCGCACAACCACAGACATATTGCTTCTGTGATAACTAACTTTGATAGACCTGGCTATTCTCAACAGTTCAAGGTTCTAAGACAGCTCCAAAAGACTCATGATGAAAAACGCTGTCTACATCCAGAAAAAAAAAATTACAGAATCTGAATGCAAATTGGAGCAAACTATTTGCTCTCTTTTTAATTTAATTTAATTTTTGGTTTTTTACATCTTTCTCGTGGTTCATTTCATTAGTTATAATTCTGCTTTACAATTCGATTATTGGAAAAGAAGTTTAATGTGGAGGTGTAAGTAGAACCTATATCAGATTACATGCCATTGGGTGGGAGGGGAGAGGAGAAGGAGGAGGAGAAAATTTGGAATTCAAAAACTTGTGGAACTGAGTGTTGTAAACTAAAATTAATTAATTAATTTTTAAAAAGACTTTTAAAAAAAGAAAAGAAATGAAAAGCAGGATGATTTCAGAAAAACCTGGAAAGACTTAGATGAACTGATACAAAATGAATTGAGCAGAACCAGGAGACCATTGTACATACATAGTAACAACAGTATTGTATGATGAATTGTGAATGACTTAGCAATTCTTAGCAATACAATGATACAAGACAATCCCATATTGTCAGAATACAGGCTGAAGCATGCTATTTTTCACCTTCTTTCTTCCTTTCTTTTGTTCAAGTCTTCTTGCACAAAATGACTAATATGGAAATATGTTTTGCATGATTGTACATATATATTATATATATATATTTATTAAACTACTTATCATCTCAGAGAAAGGGAAGGGGAGGGAAGGAGGGATAGAATTTGGAACTCAAATTTTAAAAAAGTTAATTGTTTTTACATGTAATAGAGGAAAAAATATTATTTAAAAAAAAGCTCACTTCCCCCATGGATTGTAAAGTCCTTATTCTAAGAGACATTCCTTCATGTTCTGGATGGAATGTTGCTACAAAATGGTGAGCCATGAGTGGGAAATATTTTCTGAATAAATCTGTGCCTGAATCCACAATTCTTCTGTACTTTCTGGGGAACCTTGGAGAGGTGAAAAAAGCCCTGGATGGGTGTTTTCCAGTCAATCAACAGGCATTTATTTAAACACTTATTGTGTACCAGGCATAAATTAGTTGCTAGGAATAGAAAGATAAAAGTAAGAAGCAGTAGCCCTTGCTTTTTGACTTTCATCTACTTAGTCTTTCCTGTAGATGGGCCAAATGCCTTTGTGATTACAGATCCTTTCTGTAATCTCTGGAAGGTTACATTCTATGAGAGGAGATCATATGCATATTTATAAGAATATACAAAACACATGTAAAGCAAATACAAGATAGCTTGCTTGTGGGAGTGGGGAAGGCACTAGCAGCTGGGTCTAACTATAAAGATAGCATGTGACCTAAGTCTTTTTTTCACTTAAAAATAGTATTTAGTATTTTATTTTTCCTTAGTTACATGTAAAAACAATTTTTAACATTTGTTTTTAAAGCTTTGAGTTCCAAATTCTCTTCCTTCCTTCCTCCCCACCTCCTCCACTGAGAAGGCAAGCAGTCTGATATAGATCATATATGTGTAGTCATGCAAAACATTTCCCTAATAGTCATGTTGTGAAAGAAAACACAGACCAAAAAAAAAAACCTCAAGAAAAACAAAGTAAAACAAAAGTATGCTTCAATCCATATTCAGACAACATCAGTTCTTTTTTGGGAGATGGATAGCATTTTTCATCTTAAGTCCTTCAGAGTTGTCTTGGATCATTGTATTGCTGAGAATAGTAAAGTCATTCACTGCTGATCATCTTATGATATTATTGTTACTTTGTACACAGTATATTTCACCTTGCATTAGCTCATGTTAAGTCTTTCCCAGGTTTTTCTGAGAGCATCTTGCTAATCATTTCTTATAGCACAATAGTATTCCATCATAATCACATACCACAATTTATTCAGCCATTCCCAACTGATGCACCTCCCCTCAATTTCCAATTCTTTGCCACCACAAAAAGAGTTGCTATAAATATGTTTGTACGAGTAGATTCCCCCCTCCCTTTTAAAAATTCTCTTCGGGATACAAGCCTAACAGTGGCATTTCTGGATCAAAGGGTATGCAGTTTTAGAGCCCTTTGGGCATAGTTCTAAATTGCTCTCTAGAATGGTTGGATTGATTCACAATTCCACCAACAGTGCATTAGTGTCCCAGTTTTCCCACATTCCCTCCAACATTTATCATTTTCTTTTTTTGTCCTATTAGCTAATCTAATTGGTATGAAGTAGTACCTCATAATTGTTTTAATTTGCATTTCTCCAATCAATGGTAAGAACATTTTTTATGGCTATAGATAGCTTTGATTACTTCATCTGAATACCGTTCATATCTTTTGATCACTTATCAACTGAAGAATGGCTCTTATTTTCATAAATTTGACTCAGTTCTCTATATGTTTGAGAAATGATGCCTTTCTTAGAGAAACTTGCTTCAAAACTTTTTTCACAGTTACTATTTCTAAGTGTATTTCCTTCCATCCTATTCCACTTTGCCCTATTTATTCTGTTCTCTCTCTCCTTTCACCCTGTCCCTCCTCAAAAATGTTTTGCTTCTGATTATCCTTTCCCCCAATTTGCCCTACCTTCTATCACACCTTGCCCCTTCTCTTATACCCATTCCACTCTTATTTTCCTTTAGGGTAACATAGATTTCTATACCCAATTGAGTGTGTTTGTTATTGCCTCTTTGAGATAATTCTGATGAGAGTAAGGTTCACTCACTCCCCCTCACCTCTCCCTTCTTCCTCTCCACTGTAAAAGCTTTTTCTCACCTCTTTTATGTGAGATAATTTACCCCCATTCTACTTTCCCTTTCATTTTCTCCTAGTATATTCCTCTCTTACCCCTTAATTTTATTTTTTTAGATATCATCATTTCATATTCAACTCACCTCTCTGTCTATATATATCCTCCTTCTAACTAAAAGTATCTTGTCATGTAGAAATGTAAACAATTTAACCTTATTAAGTCCCTTGTGATTTCCCTTTCCTGTCCACCTTTTTATGCTTCTCTTGAGCCTTATATTTGAAAGTCAAATTTTCTGTTCAGCTCTGGTCTTTTCATCAAGGATGCTTGAAAGTCTTCTATTTCATTGAATATCCATTTTTTCCCTCTGAAGGATTATCCTCACTTTTGCTAGGAAGGTTGTAGTTGGTTGTAATCCTAGCTCCTTTGCCCTCTGGAATATCATATTCTAAGCCCTTTGATCCTGTAATGTAGAAGCTCCTTTATCTTTGTGCTATCCTGACGGTGATTTATTTCTTATTTCTTTCTAGCTGCTTGAAAAATTTTCTCCTTCACCTGGGAGCTCTGGAATTTGACTATAATATTTCTGAGAGTTTTTGTTTTGGGATCTCTTTTAGGAGTTGATTGGTGGATTCTTTCAATTTCCACTTTACCTTCTGGTTCTAGAATATCAGGGCAGTTTTCCTTGATAATTTCTTGAAAGATGATGTCTACATGCTTTTTTTTATTGTGGCTTTTAGGTAGTCCAATAATTTTTAAATTATCTCTCCTGGATCTATTTTCCAAATCAGTTGTTTTTCCAATAAGACATTTCATATTGTCTTCTATTATTTCATTCTTTTGGTTTTGTTTTATTGTTTCTTGATTGCACATAAATTCATTGGCTTCCATTTGCTCAATTCTAACTTTTAAGGAAATACTTTCTTCAGTAAGCTTTTGAACCTTCTTTTCCATTTTCCAAGTTCTATTTTTAAGGATTTCTCTTCCGTGAATTTTTGTGCCTACTCTTCCATTTGGCCAGTTCTGCTTTTCAATGCGTTCTTCTTCTCATTGGCTTTTTGCACCTCTTTTACCATTTGGCTTAGTCTGTTTTTAAAGGTGCTATTTTCTTCAGTACTTTTTTGTGTCTCCTTTACCAAGTTGTTGACTCATTTTTTATGATTTTCTTGCATCACTCTCATTTCTCTTCCCAGTTTTTCCTCTATCTGTCAAGTAAGAGAAATAACAAAAATAATAAGTAGGATTTTCAAAATCCTTTTTGAGCTCTTCCATGGCTTGAGACCAATTCATATTTTTCTTGGAGGCTTTGGATGTAGGAACTTTGACTTTGTTATCTTCTTCCGAGTATGTGTTTTGATCTTTCTTGTCACCATAGTGACTTTCTATGCTCAGAATTTTTTCTGTTGTTTGTTTATTTTCCCAGGTTATTTCTTGGCTTTTAATTCTTGTTGAAGCAGGGCTCTGCTTTCAGCATGGAGGGTGCACTGTCCCAAGCTTCAGGGGTTTTGTGCAGCTGTTTTCAGAGATACTTCTAGGGACCTGTAAGTTTTCAGCTCTTCCAAGGTGGTATGATTTAAGGAGAGGTGTGTTTCCCACTCTCCTGGCCTGTGCTCTGGTCTGTGAGTGACCATAAGAACTCTTTTCTGTCCTGGAACTGTGAGGAGGGTCCCTGCTCCACTACAGCCATAAGCTCTGATGTGCTAGTGATCTTCCTCACCCTAGGACTGCCACCCTGGACTGCAACCTGGATTCAAGCATGGGCAAAGCAACAGAGGCCTACCTCAGTTGGCAGCAAAGGGACCCTATAATCTCCTTCTGACAAGTTGTTTAACCCCCTTATCATGTGCAGGCCGAGAGCTCCAGAAGCAGCTGTTGCCGCTGCTGATTTAGTGGCTCCTGAGGCTTGCTCCTGGTTTTCTGGGCCTTGGTCTGTGCTGGATTGCACTCTACTCTCACCCAAGTGTGACAGACCTTTCCTGTTGACTTTTTAAGCTGTCTTTGGGTGGAAAATTATTTCACCCTGTCCTTTTGTGGGTTATGCTGCTTCAGGAATTGTGTTATGGCATTAGTAAAAGCATTTGGAAGGGTCTGGGGAAGAGCTTAGGCAAGTTGCTGCCTTTTCTCTACCATCTTGACTCTGCCCCCAAGCTGAGTCTTAAAGGAAGCTAGGGATTCTAAGATGGGCAGCTACTTGGTATAGTGGACAGAGTGCCCGGACTGAAGTCAGGAACACTCATCTTCAGTTCAAATCTGGCTTCAGATACTTACTATATAGAGCTATATGACGCTGGGCAAGTCCTGTTTGCCTCAGTTTCCTCAGCTGTAAAATGAGCTGGAGAAGGAAATGGCAAACCACTCTAGTATCTCTGCCAAGAAATGACCCATATGGGGTCACAAGACTGAAAAACAACAACAACAGAGAGAAAAATGGGCCTAGGACAGAGCCCACAGGAGCGGCCATGACAAAAATGAAGAACTCCCCCCCCCCAAAAAAGAAGGAGACTTGAGGAGAGGTCAGACAAATAGAAGGAAGAGAATAAGGAGAGAACAGTGTCATGAGACCCCAGAGAAGAAAGAATCCAGGAGGAGAGAGGAGTCAATGCTGTGAAGTGTTTCAGAGAGGCCGAGAAGGATAAAGCCTGAGAAGAGGACATTCCAAGTGGTTATGAAGAACTCACTGGTAACTTTGGAGATGGCATGCCAGCTAAAAGGATCGTTTCTTCATGTGTAAAATGAGAGGGTTGGACTAGATGACTCCAAAGTCTCTTCTAGCTCTAAATCTCTGAACCTATGCTCCCATGATTAGATAATCTTGAGACCCCAAGCAGGTTCTGACCTGGTGCTTCTGTGATGCTTTGCCTTCATCATGACTTTCTTTTGCTGCATGGCACCCAGAGCTGCACCTCAGATTCCAACCTTCTGAATATCATTTCACTATTTCATGAGGCCTCACCCGTGTTCACTCTCTGGGCTTCTCTACCTTCTCCCCAGAGCCTTTCCTTCCTCCCCACCCTCAGTTTTTCTTTTAGCTTTTCTTTATGTGTTTACTTCCCCTATTAGAATGTAAGCACGTGGAGGGAAGGGATGGTCTCATCTCCTTCTATTTGTATGAGTAGCACTTAGCACAGTGCCTGGCACATAATGACACTTTATTAAGTATTTAATAAATGCTGTATCTCTATTAATCTCTCTCACATTGCATGATAGAACATAAGCTCCCTGAGGGCAGGAACTGTTTTATTTTTGTCTAGTATCCCCCATTGTAGCACAATGCCTGACATGTAGAGGTGTTTAAAATAAATGCTAGTTGAATGATTAAATCAAATGCTATTTGAAATATATTTGGAAATTCTCAGGGTTAAAGTTGAATCCTGCTATGAAGTGACTAATCCTTTCTGAAATAAAGAGCCATTTTCTAACTGAAGAATTTTTGTAGTGCTTTGCTTAAATCATGGCCCATCCATGTTTATTTGTCTTAAACAATGAGTATGGAGAAGAAAGCACTGAGCAACAGATGAACCAGAGAATTGTCAGCTGTCCTTTTCTAGAAGAGACACAAGAATTAGACTAGTTAGACCTCAGGGGTAACAGAATCTCAAACTTAAGAGTATATTCTGTCACTTCTCTTGCTCAAATTCAAAAGATGACATTAAACATTTGATTTCAGCAATTGTTTTTCACAAGTCCAGGCAGGTCTTTGGGGAGAATAAGAAGGTAAAACTTGGGTTTCTCCTAGTTTCAGGACTTCCTTTTCACCTTCTGTCTTTAAACATGGTCCTGGTTCTTGCTTCTACTCCCAAGATACTTCCCACTCTGTTACCTTCCAACACGATAAGAGTGTGAAATCAGAGCTCTTCGATGCCAATTCCATAGTGAGAGACAAGCAAGAGTCCCAAGCCCTTGAGCTGTGCAGCTGTGGATTTCCTGCAAAAGCAGATGCACAGGAAATTCTGGTTTGTGAGCTTGAAAGCAGGTGGGGTGCCCTGAAGGAATCCAGAGCATGGGTTAAGATTTCTTCACCCAAGTCAAGTTGAGCAGGGTGTAAAAATACTGGGTCCTGAGTCCCTCTCCTTTACTCCTTCCAGCCCAGCCCATAGAACAGCATTCCTGATTGATAGGGAAGAGATAAGATGGGGCCCAGGCTGGCTGGGTGCCAGGAAATTGGGCCAATTAAAGCTTGGAATTGTTTTAGGGAAATAAAAATTGTCCCCTGACAAATACCACTGGCAGTTGTTCCCAAGTGAAGTATGTGAATGTTTACTTTGTGATGCTATAGCAGGCAGTAAAGGTCGATGCTTGTGTGTATGATCCCCTGGGTTTTTGTAACAACAATGCTACTTGCCACTACAGTGGCTATGTAAGACCAACAACTTCAGCACACAGGAGGGCTACTAGCACAAGTTCTTTGATCTGCTTTTCTAAGGAAAGCAATTTTATTTCATTCACACAGTCCTGGGGGAAAAGCCAGCACCCTGAACTTCAGAGAAAACACAAACAGAAATTACAAGCAGAAATTATATAAACAGAACAAATAACACAAATCAGCAGAAAGGGCTTCTAACCATCTGTCCATAGCAATACATACATAGTTACCAGAGAAGCACCAACACTTGGGTTTTCAAAGCCAGTGGGGCTCTTATCAGCTATCCAGAGTCTCATCTGGCTGAATCACAGGAACGCTCTGCTAATGAGTAAGCCCCAAACAAAATGCTAACCTCAGGGCACGTATACACTTCTTCAGGGTCAGAGGGCTTCAGAATCATGTGACTCAAACCCATGTGACCTAGACCTTCCTGTGACTTAAGCAAGTCATCGAAGACTCCTGATTCAATCAAACACTCTTGATCAAAACAAAGGCAAGACTCAATGAAAGGCACTTGATTGCCTTAGTGCTCAGAAGCACTCCAAAACAAAATCCAGCAAAAAGTCCCACCTTGCTTGCCATTACAGTTTTATATCTCAGAAAAACTGACCTTCAAGGAGGAGCTCTGTTCTTTTCTTTTCTATTCTCCCTTGTAGAATGTAAGTCTGTTGAGGGCAGAAACTGTCTTGCTTTTGTATTTGTGTCTCTGGCACGCTGCTCATCTTTGGGAAATCTAAGGCAGCTAAGGGCATAGTGGATAGAGTGAGAAAGACCTGAATTCAAATCTGGCCTCTGGCACTTATTAGCTGTGTGAGCCTGGGCAAGTCACTTAACCTCTGTTTGTCTCAGTTTCCTCAACCATAAAATACAAGTAATAATAGCATCTACCTCATAGGGTTGTTGTAAGGATCAAATGAGATAATTTTTGTAAAGGTGCTTAGCACAGTGACTGGCACATAGTAGGCGCTATATAAATGCTTATTCTGCTGCATTTGAGGACCTAGAGGGCTATGTGTGGTCTTGAGGCCACAGGTTCTCTACCCTTGGAGTATTCCCTCCTTCTTGCCCTCATTATACAGCACCACTGAATCATCCTTGGTACTCAGGCCTCATCAGATCCCCTGGACCCTCTGACTGGAGGGCAGAGCCACGAGTTTTAAAACCTACATTTAAGGAGGGGTCCAGCACAGTCTTCTCCCCATTTCCCATCTGTTTTATTGCTTTTGAACTTCTGTGGACTTCTCCATCGTGCTCTTAGTCATATGGTACCTTCTTCACCCACTAGCCCCAACTCCTCCCCCCACTGC
The DNA here is from genome assembly GCA_028646595.1 of Phalanger gymnotis. Classification (NCBI taxonomy): domain Eukaryota; kingdom Metazoa; phylum Chordata; class Mammalia; order Diprotodontia; family Phalangeridae; genus Phalanger; species Phalanger gymnotis. The sequence goes on along the minus strand of CM053625.1, from coordinate 45,836,970 downwards.
TTTTCAGATTCCTTTTGCGTGTTGTCTTCTCCCCATTAGATCTTAAACTCCAGGAAGGCATGGACTATCTTTCTTTTTATTTGTATTTGTATCCCCAGTGCACAGCACAGTGCCTGGTATTAGTAGATGCCTGCTAAGTATTTATTGATTATTGTCTCAGTGCTTGGCACAGAGTATGTGCTTCATAAATGTTGGCTCGTTGATTGAGTCATACTGTAATCCCTAAATTCAACCTTCATAAAGGGAAAAGAGAACAAGCATTTACATAGCGCTTACTGCATGCCAGGCACTATACTAAGCACTTTATAAATATTCATTTAATCTTCAAAACAACTCATTTTACAGTTGAGGAAACTAAGACAGACCTTAAGTGACTTGTCCAGGGACACTCAACTAGTAAGAGTCTGAGGCAGGATTTGAATTCAGTCTTCCTGACTCTAAGTCCAACAGTCTATATCCACTGTGCCACCTTGTTCTCTCTAATGGGTCCCAGGAAGGCTCAAGGTACATGGGGAAGAACCTTGATGGGCCTATGGTCAAAGGTTCTCTCTCTCTCTTACCTAGTCAGTCTTTAAGTCTTCTCCATAGAAGCCAAGACAGACTGTAGGAAAATTCCACCTCCTCCATGAGGTATTCTCTGACTACTACAACTCTCATTTTTCTCTTTTTACTTTCCACAGCACCTATAGTCTATCCCATTCAATTTGGGATTTAATTCTATTTTGTCTTGTTAAGAGATTATAAATTTCTCATGCAGAAGAGCTGTGTCCTCTTCTTTTTATTTTATTTTTTAAGCTTTTACATAGAGATGTTTACTTCAAAGACATAGTAATAACAAAAGTGCAAACATATCACATCTTCACACTCTTCTTGGTCTCAAGAAAATAGGCTTGCCCTTTGCCTCCTTTGGTCCCACTAGGTTCACGTCCAGATTTGCCACCACGAGTGCACGAATTCTTGCCTCAGCTATTGCTGGACTGGATTTTGAAGATCATGCCTTTCTTTTCAGGGTATTGCTGCAGAGGCTAGCTCTTTGTTTAGTTCTGATGGCTTAGAATTAATGTAAAGAGCAATTTTTTTTCTGTTTTGGCTAGAAACTTTGAGGGTCTTCTCTCATTGATATTTTGATTAATAATTTTGTGACAGTAAATTAGGCCACCTTTTGTCTCTATTTTGACCCAGCCCTTAGTTATTGCATGAGTGTTGCCTCAGATAAACGGAGGTCTGGGAAAGACCTTAAATTAGAAGGGCCAAGGTCATCCATTGCATCCCCAGCAACAGCCAGCCAGTTGTCCTGACTTTTGTCTTGCCGCTGGCCTTGGATGAACCTAGAGGACAGAGCGAGGCTGACACTTTACAGAGCTCTTCCTCACTTAAATCCAACTCAGGAGCGAGTCAAGACATATCTTCTTTGTCTCTTCAAGACAAACCACAAGAGCAGCAGCAGCTACAAAGCCAAAGTATGGAGTCCCCGACGCTTGGGTCTCCGGTGACTCCCAGATGCTTTCCTGATCTTTTGAAAGGTACGATGTGAGAGCTTTCAAGGTAATCCCTTTCACCTAAAAGGAAAGAACAAATTCCAAAGCCAGTGAAGGCCTGGGGCCTTTTTTCACCAGACTGAGCGTCATCCTCAGAGAGAGGGGGTCCTGGGCCTCTCCGCTTACTGCGTTGTCTGTCACCGGACACGGCCAAAGCAAGAGTAGAGATCCACAAGACAGGGACAGCTCTCCTCTCTCTTTTTATTCAATGCCTGCCCCTAAACCCTGGTGCTGGATAAGCTCTTCTTGTGGTTAATTAGAAGGGGTAGAATATAATATAGAGGAAAGAAGCATGTCACAATGGAAAGAATCCTAGACTTGGAGTCAGAAGATAGGGTTTCAAATAGCTGTGAGACTTGGGGCAAATCACTCGACCTCTCTGGTCCTCAACTTCCTAAATGTGGATTAAATTAGCAGTGGCCATCCTCTGGGCTATAGACTGCTGGGGGAGGGAGAAGGGTGTCACGGCACCCTTGAATTCCTATGTGCATTGTTATACAATTCTATCGATCTTTGTCTCTGATGCATATGTGTGTGTGTATAATATGTATGAACATGTAGACAATGCTACTTTCAAGTATATATATATATATATAAAATGCTATTGTGATCTATAAAATAGACATTAGTTTAAAAAAATTAGTCAATTAATCTAAAAATATTGTTGAATTCACCTTTCATAAAAGACTAACTCCAATGCCTCATTGTAGGGTAGAGATGACTCTGGATTCTCAAAGGTCATGTCAATGAAGACCGATCAATCTATCTAAAGAATGATATCAATCCATCAATCTAAAGAAGTATTTATTAAATACCTACTATGGGCCAGGTTCAAAGAATGAAATGCTCCTTATTCACAAAGAAATCAAAAAGACGTCTAGCACCCTGCTGGTGACAGACTATCTACTTTTTGAGACTAGCTAAGTGTGGGAAGCTCATTGACAGTGGATTGGCCATTTGGTGATGGATTCTTTGGTCATGGTTTTGGCAACCCATGAAACAAACAGAAATATTGAATGGCTCTGAGTCCTGTGCAATCCCCTTCTGCATCTACGGTGATAACGGTAGGGAATTGAGAAAGAAGACGCTAACAATCAAAGTTTTAAGACTATCTTTACATTTTAACTTACCTATAAATGCTTTCATTGAGAGATTCTTGCTCAAAGCCACTGATATAACATGGTACTAGAAGAAAGGGATTATATCAACATTGGCACTATAACTATAAATGAAACTGGAATATATCGAGAAGTTACAGCTAATCGCGAGTTCTCCTTGGAGAAGCAAATGAAGAGGTTGGTTGAGTTGGTTTTATTGTGTGTCCAAGGCAACAAAAACAACAACAAAAAGAGAAAAAATCATTTTATGAGATACTTGGTCATCTTGTCTTGTGGTACTTGTGATGAGTGTAAGCAACAACATCTAATCTTTACTTTATGGCTGCAGAGCTAAGGTGGGCCTAGGGGAAAATAATGAAAAATATTTATGTTGGAAAATTTGGATCAGGATGAAGAAATGAAAGATATCAAAGGCTTTTACTCAGAAGCCTTATGGCTACATATCATAAGTAATTTCTTTAAGAAGTGATTTGGAAAGTAATGGTCATGGCAACTACTGAGTAATATCATAAGAAATTAAATTGATTATATCTAACTAGACAGGAAATGACTGGTTTCTAACCTCACAATTCAACTGAAATTACTCCCTCTAAAATTACCAATGATCTCGATGCCAAATCTACTGGCTTTTTCTCACTTCTCTCTGCAATCTTTGACACTATCAATCACCTTCTTCTCCTGGATACACTATTCTCTCTATGTTTGACATTGCTCTCTCCTGGTTCTCCTCCTAGCTGTCTAATTGCTCTTTCTCAGTCTCCTTTGCTGTATCTTCATCCAAGTCATGCCCTATAACAGTGTGGGTGCCCCACAAGGTTCTGTACAGAACCTTCCTCACTTTTCCATTTATACTATTTTGAATGGTGATTTCAGCAGCTCCCAAGAGTTTAATTATCATCTCTACGCAGATGATTTCCAGATCTATGTATGCAGTTCTACTCTTTCTCCTGATCTCCAATCTGGAATCACTAATTGCCTTTTAGACATTTGAACTGAATGTCCTGTAGACATCTCAAACTCAGTATGTTCATAACAGTACCCAGATTTTCTTCTCTTCTCAATTTTGATATTACTATTGAAGATACCACCATTCTCCCAGCCACCCAGGACTACAACCTTCAAGTCATCCTCAACTCACCCACATATCCAATTTGTGAGCCAGTCTTGTTACTTCTCCCTTCACAAATCTTACACTTCTCCTTTACTCATACAACTGCCACCCTTCTATAGGCATTCATCACCTCACACCTGGTCTATTGAAATAACTTTTTTAAAAAAATATTAAAAAAATTGTTTTGGTGGGGGAAGGCAGGGCAATTGGGATTAAGTGACTTGCCCAAGGTCACACAGCTAGTAAGTATCAAGTGTCTGAGGCCAGATTTGAACTGATTCCAGGGTTGGTGCTCTCCTCACTGCTCCACCTGGCTGTCCCAAAATAACCTTTTAATTGGCCTCCATACCCTAATTATCTCCCCATTCCAATCCATTCTCTTTAGATTTTCTTAATGCACGTGTCTGACCATGTCATCCATCTAGTGAATAAACTGCAGTGAGTTCTTATTCCCCCTAGGGTCAAATACAAAATCCTTTGGTATTTAAAGTCCCTTACAACATGGCTCCTTCTTACTTTTCCAGTCTTTTTTCTATGTTGCTCCCTTCTGTGTACTCTATGATCCAGCTATACTGGCCCATTTGCTGTCCTTTATGTAAGACATTCCATCTTCCAGCTCCTAACATTTCGCTGGGTGTCCCTTTTTCCTTAGATGTTCTCTCCTCATCTCTACCTCTTGTACTTCCTGACTTCTTTCAAGACTCAGCTCACATCACACTTCCTGCAGAAGGCTTTCTGGTTCCCTTCATTGCTGAAGCCTTCCTGTTAAATTATCTTCTGTCTACTTGGTACATAACTTATATGTACAGAGTTTTTTTGCATGTTGTCTCTTCCATTAGAATGTGAGCTCCTCGAACATAGGTATCTTTTCCTTCCTTCCTTCCTTCTTTCCTTCCTTCCTTCCTTCCTTCTTTCCTTCCTTCCTCCCTTCCTTCCTTCCTTCCTTCCTTCCATCCTTCCTTCCTTCCTTCCTTCCTTTCTTCCTTCCTTTCTTCCTTCCTTCCTTCCTTCCTTCCTTCCTTCCTTCCTTCCTTCCTTCCTTCCTTCCTTCCTTCCTTCCCTCCCTCCCTTCCTCCTTCCTTCCTTCCTTCCTTCCTTCCTTCCTTCCTTCCTTCCTTCCTTCCTCCCTTCCCTCTTTCCTTTCCTCTTCCTCTTCCTCCTCCTCCTCCTTCTTGTTGTTTGTTGTTGTTTCTTCTTCTCCTTCACTTTTGTTTATAGTCCCAGTGCATAGCACAGTGCCTAGCATACAGTAAGAGTTTAATAAGTGTTTTTTTTGACCAGCTGACAGGTTGTTGACATAGGTGTCATTTACAAATCTTCTGTGTGTATATAGTCAGACCATGGACTTCTTAAAGCGAAGCTCAAAATCAACACCAAATTGGAACAAAAGATAAAGAAGAGAAGATATGGCATGCAATTAAAACAACTCCAATCTGACCTATTTAAGCAAGAAAGTGGGGCATTTATAGAGAAAGAGACATGAATAAAGGCTATCATAATTTCCTATGGACATTTAATTCATGTAAGGCAATCACCACTACAAAGAGGCCAAAGAATGCCTAGAGACCTCATCAGCCAGCAAACTCTTAGTCTTTTTGCCAAGCAGAGAGATACAGCAGCCAAAGCAACATCAGTTTAGGATATAAACTCCATCTGTAAACTCTTACAGAAGAGGATGATGAAAGATTATGAACAAGATCACCTTATTGAACACTGAGAAATGGAAGGCAGAAAAATAAATGAGTTTACATTAAGTTTGGCACAAGACTCAGTTAAGCCTTATGACCCCAAGAACATTTAAGGATGAAACTGGAAAGCCAAGAAAAGAATCATTCAGAACATGTGTAATGAATAATTTTCTCTGTCAATGACATCATAGCCACTATATTTTGTCTCTGACATCACTGTTCCTACTGTGCTGCATGAGAAAGTAGAAAGAAAGAACAAATAGACTTGGTCACGTATGCACAGAGGAGATCCACATAGGTAGGCAACACAATTAAACCCTAAAGGTCTCTGAAAGACAGGTAGATGTCTAATGGTAAAAAAGAAACACGATGGATAAAAGCTTATTACTATGAGCAGAAGTTATTGGGAAGACATCACTAATAATAAAAGACATCAAAGGAGATGCGTTACCATCCATTTGGCTGCAGTACCTGTGAGAATCGTGAGGCTTTGCCATCTGGCTTACAGCTTCCTTCATATGTTGTTTTTCCCCTTTTAGAATGTGAGCTCATGGAGGGCAGGGACTCCCCTGTTTTTATATATTTATTTATTCGTTCATTCATTTATTTATTTTTTAATATGTTTAGTTTTCAGCGTTGATTTTCACAGGAGTTTGAATTACAAATTTTCTCCCCATTTCCACCCCACCCCACTCCAAGATGGCGTACACTCTGGTTGCCCTGTTCTCCAGTCAGCCCTCTCCTCCATCACCCCACTCCCCTCCCGTCCCCCTTTCCCTTCCTTTCTTGTAGGGCAAGAGAAATCTCTATGCCCCATTGCCTGTGCATCTTATTTTCTAGTCGCATGAAAAAAAAACTTTTTTTTACTTTTGAACATCTATTTTTTAAAACCTTGAGTTCCAAATTCTCTCCCCTCTTCCCTTCCCACCCACCCTCCCT
>CM053625.1:45808109-45830076 GCA_028646595.1 Phalanger gymnotis | reverse complement strand
CAGACTCTGTCCTATGTCCCAGGTGGCCAGTCATCAGAAGCTTCCTGAAGTCCTCTCAGCCAGGGGTCATACTCAGGCTCTCCATGGGGACATACCCTTCAGATAAGATACCTCCAAAAAAGGCTCATTGTGATCTCAAACTGACTGGGAGGAACTCATAAATTGATCAGGAATTCACTGGATAACCCCCTTACGTGTATCTGGTTTATCTCCGCTGTTAGATGTCGCTGTTACTCGGTTGTGTCTGACTCTTCATGATCCCATTTGGGGTTTGCTTGGCAAAGATACTGGAGTGGTTCATAATTTCCTTGTACAGCTCATTTTACAGATGAGGAAACTGAGGCAAACCGGGTGAAGCGACTTGCCTAGGGTCACATAGCTAGTAAGTATCTCAGGCTGGATTTGAACTCAGGTCCTCTTAACTCCAGGCCTGGCACTCTATCTAGCTGCCTCCCTATTCTTAGAAAGGCAGCAGTTTAAGAAGGGGGACCCTGTGTTTCTCCTGTTGGTATCACCGGTGCCTAGCAGAATTTCATTATCTTCAGTGTCTTCACTATCAACACCTATCTTCAGTACTAGCTTCCTGTCAATCATGTTTGTTCTGCATTTTCCAGGGAAGAGATCATTTTCTTTGATAGATAAAATAGGAATGAAAAAGGGGTCAGGCAAAATAATAGGGAAATCCTTTTACCTTAGTCCAAAGGGGAGATTCCAGTGTTGAGAATACTGGGCTTTGTGACAGGTGGTTGGGGTAGATATTCTGGGGGAAAAGGGGTGTTTACCCTGGGTCACAGTTTTGCACATTGGGTCAGGGTCCTTACTTGTAGTCTGAGGCTCTGCTTACATGAACAGCCCCCCAAGAGACATGAAGATACCAGGGTTTTTAGCGCCTTCCATACTGCATCTCCTAGGGTGTGTTTTAATAATGCAGCAATTATCGATTTGGTTGGGTGGTCAACTCCAAGGTGTGCCCTAAGACTTTAGCACCAACACATAAAGTATCCAGTTTGGGCAATGCAGGAATTCTGCTGCGATAACTCTTCTCCAGGTCCTCCTCCTTTACCTCCAATCTCTCCCACCACATTCCATGCAATTTACTTTGTATTGTCCTATTTGTCTTGTGGAATTGGACTGTAAGCTCCTTGAGGACAGGTGTGCGTGTGCGTGTGTGCGTGTGTGTGTGTGTGTGTGTGTGTGTGTGTATTTTGTCTCAGTATCCCCTATATCCATCTAGGCATTTGAGACAAGCTCTTGAATTTGAACTGATATTTGAACTTGACTATCTGCTCTGCTCCATTTAAGGCTAGCCCTGAGAGTGCCAATAACAAAGAATGGGAGTGATGTAGTCCCAGAAACGCCAGCCTCAATGGTGGCATGAAGAGGGAAAAACAGCCTTTGATCCACTCTCTGCTGTAAGAGCTTAGTCACAATATTTTGATAGGGAGAATTGGTTTCCCCTTGCAAGAATGCATTTCTTTTCCTGTACGTGGTCTGTCCACTGTCCTCTCCATCAAGAACTTGGGGCTGAGGTGAGGTGGAAGGCAAAAATTAACATCGTCTTTTATCCTGAGAGCCTGCAAGGGGGGCCAGCCAGGTTCACAGAAGCCAGGCTTAGCATTGACCATTTAGTGACACTGACTGTTGTTTGTCGTTCATTCTCAAAGAGGACCACGACATCAGGGAGATGATGCCATGACATGAAAGTGAATTAGATTTAAGTAAGGGAGGGCTGTGCAAAGTCACGAGACTCACTTTCTCCTCCCATGACACCAATTATCAAACTGTCAATCAGCTAGCATTAATTAAGCACCTATTATGTGCCAAGCACTGTTTGTTCTCAAGTTGCTTTTACAGGGGATCCCAAACATTTTGGTACACTTTTTATTCTATTTTGGGAAGACTCAAAAGAGACATTTTTCGCAAAAAGCCTTTCCCAGTACCTCCTAGTACTAGTGCCTTCTCTCACAGATTATCTCCAAATTATTTTGTATACACCTGTGATGATCTGGTAAATGTTTAACAACCGGCTGAGGGTGGGGTGGGGGGAGAAAGCATGAGTCACACACTTTTAAGTTAACCTGCATCATTAATTTTTTTTCCTTGACTTTCTTAAATCTAGATAATCAACAAAACAATAAGATTTGGAGCATTTGTTGATTTCTAAGGTGCAAATGCTCACAGTGAAAATTTAACCATCCTTTTTCTTTCTGGTAGTTTTTCCCTTTTGTTCGAATTCTTCTTTCACAACATGACTAATGTGGAAATATATTTAACATGATTGTACATGTATAACCTATATCAGATTGCTTGCTGGCTTGGGGAGGAAGAGAGAAAAATTTGAAACTCAAAATCTTACAAAAATGAATGTCGAAAACTATCTTTACATGTAATTGGGAAAAAATAAAATGCTATTAAAAGTAAAAAAAAAGAAAATTTAACAATCGGCTCTCAGTTTGAGCTGGCTTTGGCACGTTCCTGTATACAGATCTTGTTTGTACACACAGTTGCTTGAATGTTGTGTCCTTTAAGAGTCTGTGGCCCTTGAGAGCAGGGGTTATTTTTTGCTTTTCTTTGTATCCCCCGTAACAGTCCTGTCCTTTAGAAGAGGGATAAGATGTACTGTTTGGCCACAGAATGCGGAATTAATAACAATGGGAAGAAGTTGTAAAGAAAGAAATTTAGGTTTGATGTCTGGGAAAACGTCCTTACAATTTGTTGTTCAGTGGTGAAACCCCCATTTGGGGTTTTCTTGGTGAAGATACTGGAGTGGTCTGCCATTTTCTGTTCCAGCTTATTTTACAGGTGAGGAAACTGAGGCCAACGGATTGATTTGCCCAGGGTCACACAGGTAGTAAGTGTCTAAGGCTAGATTTGAACACAGGTCTTCCTGACTTAAGGGCTGGAGGGCGGATGTCCTTGAGTAGGGGTTAGATGACCATTTCTTGAGTATATTGTGTAGAAGAAGACTGTTATTCAGCTATGGGGTTGGACTAAATGGCCAGGTGAGTTATAAGATGCTGGAGCCAGGAGGGCCTTTCCAAGTCATCTAGTCCAACCTGTTCATACCACAGATGGAGAAGCCAAGGTCTGGAGAGGGGAAGTTACTAGATTTGTCAAAATCAAGACCAAAATAAAGTTGTAACTGACATATCAGTAAGAATGTGCTCCTTTTCCCCCAACTATGTGATTACTACCAAGACGCCCCTCTGTCTCCCTCCCCTTCCAAGTCCCATTCAGTTTGGTGAATTGTTAGGTCATGATAGAACACAAATATTAAGAAATGCTATGGTTGGTCATAGACTCTTGCTAGCAACTGATTTCCATGATTAAAATATTGGCCAAGCTGTCCAAAGTTGGCTTACAATCCTAAGAATGACTTGCCCAAGATCACACAGCTAGTTAATGGGAGAGCCAGGACTAGATCCAAGCCTGGTGACTCTTATGTACTCATTTCTATTTTGCCATACTCTCTCTTCCAACCACAGCTGGACACTCCTAGTGACAGCAGGGGCTGGGTTCTTTTGGGCTCTGTATGGATCTGTACTGTGCAGACAGTGAATACGCACTAACCGCAGAGAGAAAGTAGGCTATGCCAGGAAATCAGGCTGTACAGCTTCCCCTGGTCTTTGTTTATCATCTTCCCTCTTGGTCATTAACAATTTTCTAAGCTATTTCTTTCAATGAACCATTCTCGGGGGCCTCCCACAGCGCTTGAAAATGACAAAGTTTGGAGAGGAGACTGTGGTGCTGGTTTTACCAGTTCAGAAGCAGTTTTAATGGAGATGGAAACATCTATCAACTCAACACAAATACCCCCCAAAATACAAACCAAAATATCTTCTTCGGCTGCATAGCAAATATGATGTAAGAATTTAACACCATGATTTTATCACTAGCGTAAATATAACTCACCATAAATAAATGTAAATTCATTGTACAAAAAAACCCCAAAGACTCTTAATACAAATATGGTACATTGACAATTTCTGCAAACAGATTTTTTTTTAAACTCTTAAAAACCAAGTTTTTTCTGGTTCTTGGACAAACATCAATTAAGCTGGGCCGATGATACTGAGGGTGGGGTGGGGAGGAGGGAGCAGGGAAGGAGGTCACAGAAATATTGGACTTTATGTTTAGTGTCCATAAAGAAGTGCTGCTAGAAAATAGAATGAAAAAAGAAAATACCACAAATTCACAAATTTCCAAAGGCTTCAGATCTGTCTTTTTCTGCTGCAGGAGTTAAGAATGTTAACTTCGAGAAGGAATTTGAAGTGGGGGATTTTTGAGGTGGTGTCATCTTTCTACATCATGTAGGACAGGCCTGTGAAGATTAACCATTCCCAGGTAAATCCATACCTTATAAAGTAAATTAACTTCAAACCTGAGATAGGGTTATCTGTTTCCCTGGGGGGTGGGGTGGGAGGGGAGGGTATCAGATCAGCAATCTGGTTAGCCTACTCTCAAACAACAATAGCCATGTGGAGTGGGTTGCATTACTCATCAACATTGGCTCTTCCCGGAGTCTAAAGTCCAAATTCTGGAATTGACTGATATTCGCAATGGACATCCTTTAGCAATAGCCAGGTGTCTGCTAGTGTTAATAGAGAGCTTCAATTCATTTCACCTGGGATTATAAGAGGACCTACGTGTCTTCTTTGAGCTGCCAGGACTACATTTCGATTGAAAACCATTGTCCAAGATGGTGGAATGGCAAAGTGCCCTCAGCCCTTCTAATGGCCGTAGAGGCAGGGCTCACACAGAAAATGGAGCTTTGCTAGAGGGTCACACTCAGCCCTGGGGTTGGCATAAGACTGCTGGAGTAGCACCCCACCCCAACTGGGATGTCTACCAGGATAGAACGTGGCAAATCAAGCTCAACAGCAGCTTGAGAGATCCTGAGAGCTGATAGCGGGTCTTCCCAGGCAGAACCGGACCACCCAAACAATACCCTTTGACCTAACAGACCTAGGGTTTGCAGCTCTTCTGGTACCTTCATTAGCAACAAGTAGTGAGGATCTGGGCATCTGATTGCTAATGAATCTGACACTTCTGCCACCTTGGGAAGCACCTCTGGCTAGATATGGAAAAGGGAGGAACAGTTCTCTCCACGAGAGAATTCCAAGCTTTTACCTGTTGACAATGAGCCCCTGGGAAAACTCAAAGCATCCTAGATCTAGAAGGGACCTCAGAAGCCATCTAGTCCAACTCCCTCATTTTATAGATGGAGACCCAGAGAAGTTAAGTGACTTGCCCATAGTCACACAGGTAGTAAGTGGCAGGGCCAGGATTTGAACCTAGGGCCTTCAAATCCAAATCCGGTGTTATTTCTATGGTATCACACTGCTTCTTATCTTCCTTTCCTGCCCAGCTCTTTCCAACAGTTTACTGCCCTGGCAATAGGGTCAACAGAACCCAGGTGGAGAGTAGTGCCTCTTCGGAGTTCTCTCACAGGAGGCTCCTGTTCTTCCCTTTCCTTACTTGGGGCACGAATGTATTCAATTAGCTTCAAGTCTCTCTTCTCCTGTTTTTCCTTGCAGCAAAATTGGCCCAGCTGATTGGCATGAACCCTCTTGTGGCACACAGACTGCCCAGAGAGGCACTTTAAATTTTGTCAGCTGCCCATGGCCAAAGCACCCTGTGAAGAGAGAGAAAAAGAGCCCCCACCATGGGACATTTACCTCAGTGCATGTCTGACATTTAGAAAAGGGATTTCTATATTCTGTGTGAAAGTCATTTGTCATCCTATACGCAGGTGGGATTTTTGAACAGTTTAAGTGGGGAGCTGGGAGTGAATGGAAGCATTTGTGAGAGAGATTCCATGCCCCTAAACTTAACTGAACGAGTGCTCATTTACCACTTCCCTCTCTACCCCACTTCTCCTTCCCTCAGCAGACTATATCTGACCCTAAGTGAAATGATTCCTCCCTGATATTTACTGAGATTTCATGAGATCACAGATTTAGAGCTGGAAAGGACCTTCAAGGCCATCTAGTCTGATCTCATTTTATAGATGAAGAAACTAATGACCAAAGAGACTAAATGACTTACTGAAGGTCACATAGGTAGTAAGTAAGCATCAGAAGTGGGATTTGAACTCAGGACATCTGACTGTGGAGTCATTGCTCTTTAGACTGTACCATGCATGCTTCCTCCTTTGGTCAGAGCTGTCCTTTGTACTCAGCCTCCAGGAAGATTGGATTGCTGTTGAGCATCTGCAGCTCAGTTTCCTATCTTGGCAACAAACCATGGAGAAGACTGGAAAGGCCCTTAGGCTAAAAGAGGTTTTTTTTTTTAATTTTTATTTAGGGATGGGAAGGTCACATATGCTTCAGGAGTACTGTGTCCTATGGGTCCCTTACTGTTCTTCCTAACCCTGATACTATTCCATGTGCTGTAGGCATGAATGAAATTTTAAGTTCCCTCCTGGAGGGCAGTAGTTGGGTGGGGTGGGGAGGATTACTAATTTTCTTTCAGTCAGAAAAAAACAAGAACAAGCACCATCTCCAGCAGGAAACCACCACCAAGAAACCTCATGTACTGTGTGTGGGTGGGCACTGCCCAATAGCCCTTGGAGGACAGCTATTCAGTCCTTGAGTACTCTTGGGGCTGAAGTCCCTGGAGTCCAATGTGGTTCAGAGGAGCAGGAGGAGACAGGTACCAAAGAGGAGAATGGGCAAGGTGAGGATTGTGGGTTATGCTGAAGAGCTAGGGCCTGACAAAGACCTGTGCCTCTAGGCAGGCAGGCAGGCACTATCACCCTCGGTTCCAAGCTCTGCCAAGTATTGCTTCTCCAGAGAACCATGGGCACCGGAAGTTTCCTCCCCACTTGAAGCCTGCAGATATCAGCACGAGGTCATAGATGGCTATGTTTGCAGAAGTGGGCACAAGGTGGAAGGCCTTAAGGAACAGCCATAGTCGTGCGATGGGGAGAGCTGGAGGCTGCGGGGATGCCAAAGGATCAAACAATGAATCATCAATGTATCAACACAGAAGAAAACGAGGAAGAAAAAGCACGCACTGCCATTTTGTGTGTCTTTTTTTTTCTTTTTTCTTTTTTTAAGCTATGGGAGAAACCAACCACGGAGATGTCATGGAAGAGCATGCACAGGCCCAGCTCTTGGCTTGGGTTGAGGTGTGCTTGGGGTATCTCGCTTGGTTCGACATCCAGTCCACAGGTCGCCAGTTTCCTGAGCCAGCCCTGACACAGTCTGGAGGTGGTCCCTCCCTTCCACCTCCCGATAGGCTCTGATTAGAGAACCTCTATACTTAGCAAGTGGTAGCCAAGGACTGGTGGATGGGCGGCTGGAAGCAGCGTACGTGCTCCACGGTGGTACTGTCCGTCTCTACTGACTTCATATATTTGTTCAAGATTGCAAAGACCTCATTGTTTAGGATCTGGTATTTGCGGATTCTGTCGGCCATCTTCTTCAAGGGCTGTAGCAAAGATGGTGAGTGGGGGTAGGGAACAAGGAAGGATAGAGAAAGAGAAGAGAGAGGTGAGGGGAGGCACCAGGGACACAGAAAAGTCACTTGACAAGGATCATGCAGCTAGAAAGTGTCCAGATTCCTACTCCTATAATCTGGTCTTGGTAAAACCCAAACAGATGTTCTCAGCAATACAATGATCCAAGACATCCCAAAGTACTAATGAGGACGCATACTATCTGCCTCCAAGAAAGAACTGATACTGTCTGAATGCAGACTAAAGCATGCTATTTTTTTACTTTATTTTATTCAAGTCTACTTGTACAAAATGACTAATATGGAAATGTTTTACAAGATTTCACATATATAATCAATACCTGATTGTTTACCCTCTCAGAGAGGGAGGTGGGAAGGGATGGAGGGAGAGAGAGATAGTTTTTGGAATTCAAAACTCAAAAAAAAAACCTTTAAAAATTGTTTTAACATATAATTGGGAAAAATTATATATATAAAAAATATATATGTATATACATACCTATATATACATATGTACATGCACATGCATATGTGTATACATACATATGCATATATATGTGTATATATTTGAGGTATTTGTATATGTTTATATATTTATATATTATAATATAAAATATAATTGTATTTTGAGGTAGGCATTTGTATTATGTATATTATATATGTATGTATATGTATATACATATATAAAAAATACAAACACTTCAAAAAAAAAGATTCTTTGCTCCGTGAGTGACTTGACTCATCTCACCTGTCGGAGGAGTTCCAGGTTCATAGCTTCCCACTAACAGCTCACCCAGCTCAGTGTCTTTATGCCTCCCTTCATTTGTTGGAACAGTCCAATTGCTTTTATTTCATTTTGTTTCATTTTAATTTAATTTTTTGCCTTTTCTGCTCTCTTGCACTCTGTCTCTACATTTTCCCTTAGACCCCCACTCGCCCTACACCCTGTTCTACTTACCACATTTTTAATGATCTCGTCTTTCCCATCCTGCCTCTGCACCTTCAGTAGATGGTAACAGAAGTCAAACAGATCAAACCGTCGCTGCTGCCCGAGGAGGACGATGACCGAGCAGCCAGCCCAGTTCAAGCCATCTCCAAAGCACTGCCTGGGAAGGAAGAAAGCAGGGGCCGGAATGAGGGGGAAGCTCGGGAAACCAGAGCCTTCCAAGACCCTGTGTCAGGACCACGGCTGGTAGCCTGGCCCCAGAGATTCTTGATCGTCCTTTGTCCTCACAATCCCTACCTGTACGTGGGTATGAATGAGTGCATCTTATCCAGGGGGCTTGGGGATGAGATGCATGACATAATGGATAGTGCATCTGATTTGAGGCAGAAAGGCCCGAGTTCAAATCCTGCCTTAGACACTTTCTAGCTGTGTGACCTTCTAAGTCTCTTGACCTTTCTGTGTCATGCTTTCCTCATATGTAAAATGAGGAAGTTGGACTCGGTGACTTCTAAGATGCTTTCTAGTTCTAGATCAATAATCCTATGAGATAACAAGTATCAGGTAACTATTATTACTATCATTAATAATAATAATTTTAATGATTGCTAACATTTACATAGCTCTTACTATGTGACAGACGCTGTGCTAAGTGCTTTACAATTATTATCTCTTTTGAGCCTTGCAACAACCCTGGGAGGGCGGTGCAATCATTATCCCCATTTTGCAGTTGAAGCAAAGAGAGGTTAAGTGACTTGTCCAGGGTCACAGAGCCAATACGTGTCTGATGCGGCATTTGAACTCAGGTCTTCCTGACTGCAGGCTCAATTGAGAAACTTGGAAATCCTACTCAGAAACCCAGAATCGCTGCTTTGATCAAATCCAGACTTCTGATCCTGGGCTCTGCACAACTTAACCCATCTTACCTATAAATGATTGTTGACTGACTGACATACCTCTCACTAAATAAACCCATTACCCCAGCCAGGCTAGTGTCTCTCTTTCCCCCTGCTTCTTCCAACTTCCCTACCTTTATTCTCCCTATTTCTTTCTTCTGGAATGCCTTCTCTCCTCCTCTCTTCCAGTCCAAATCCTATTCATCCTTTGAGGCTTAGTTAGAGTCCCTTTACCCCTAAGTAGCCTCTGCTAATGATACCACCCGACCATGGATTTTCCCCTTTCTGATTTTTTTTGTATTTACTGTTTATATTGAACAATGAATACCTTAATGATACACCATCTTATTTCACCTACTTTGTACCCCTTGGGCTTGCTTCAGTTTCTGTATGTATATCTGTATCTTTCGAATAGACCGTAAGCTCCTTGACAGCAATGTCTATTTATTTTTTCTTGTCTTTCAATCCCCTCCATAGTGATCTCCAAGAGTGAATCACTAAATAACTTTCAGGGAAACTTTAGAGGTGGGTGGCCCCACCCCTCCCCAGTCACTCACTCAGCTGTAAATTCGTTGGTCCCCACTGGGATACAGTATACAAACTGCATGGCACTCCAGAGACGGTGAAACTCCACACACTCGTCCACATGCATGACACCATTGGTAGGGGGTGGGCCTCGCCATATGGGATCCTGGAGGTAGCTCCGGATGCGTGTCAGGATGACCTCGAACATGGACAGTCCACAACACAGTCGCTCCTTGGTCAGCAGATCTCCCTCCCGGGCAATTGCAATTTGCTGGGGAGGAAAGTGTCTATGAAAGCCTATGGTAAGTTCTCTCTTTCTTCTCCTATTCTCCTTTGAGATTTTGTCCCCTTTCCTCCTGCCTCTAGTTCCCAAATCAGAAGAACCTGGAGTCTATTCACAATGACTGAGGGCTTGGTGGGGGGCAGAATGCCTATGGATCTTTCAGTGCTCCATGATTTCATTCAACATTTCATGCTTTTATTGTTGTGGACATTCCTTCCACTTCTATAGACTGGGACCACGTCAGAGTCCTGTCAGAGGCTTCACGAGTTGCATCACCGAGTAGGCCAACTTTCCAGTGACCTTAGAAGGTTCTTTAGATGACAGTCACATAATCTGTCACCATATCCTACCTGAAGTCTCCTATACCGTTCCCCCAATTTATTTTATATCAATTATGTGTCAATTTATTTATGTATATGTTGCTCCCCCCACCAGAACCTAAGCTCCCTAAAGGCAAGGACTACTTGATTTATGTCTTTATGTCCTGGGTTCTTGGCACACAGTGGGCACTTGATAAATGCTAGTGAATTGATGCTTTTCCAGTTTGGTAGGATTTGCCAGAGGTAATGCTGTGCTGCTATAGCTCCAAGACTCCAGGGTCACTTCCATACCATGATGAAACATCAAAGGAAGACTTTGGTGCAACAGAGTATTAACCTTTTAAAAATCAGCACAATATTTGAGAATACACCCATCCTGGCTATCTTGCATCTGTCCTGCTCCTCTCTACCTGAAATAGTACCTTTGGACTGGGTTACCAGGAAAAAACCCCAACCCCTGGGGGAGTTAATTCATTCAAGTTTGGAACTCCTGCCCTGGGTTTAGCTGCTTTGACTGGTGAGTAAGAGCAAACTCAACTAGACTGCCATACTTAGCCAGCCCCAGCCCACCAGAGCATCTTCACATCCTATCCAGTCATCCATCCTGGCCATCTTGTATCATCCCTTTGCCCCTTCTACTTTTTGCCTTTTCTTCTAGGTTCGGTAATTAAGCAACACTACCATGGTGCCATTGACATGAAATGGGTGTTTCAACTGACTGCCTCATGGATCAGTTCAACATTCTTTCTGGCCTCAAACATTAGACAGAACCTATAATTTAGGGACCAGGTCATAAAATGCCACTTCTTCAAACTGTGTGGATGAAAGCCTTTTCAGAGATGCCTCATTCCACTATGTCCTTATGACCCTTAAAAGTAGTGTCCTTACAAAGTTAAGGATCCCACCCACTCCCGCTCCAGGAAATAGTCAACCTCAAAGGTAATCAATGAACAATAATTTGTAAAGTTGGGGCTTACAACTCATTAAAAAAGCCTGTTGCAATGAAGCCAGGGAGTGCTATGACAAATGCAAACAAGGGAGCAGTCTGCCAGTTAAGAAAGGCAATGTCAGACATGAAGATGTTCTTGGTATTTCTCCAGCTCTGTCTTGGGGGAAAAGATGCCCTAATTATAGGTGACCAGTTCTGTTTTTTTAGACAGAAATATTCCCAGAGTTGAGAGTAATTATCCTCAGTTGGTTCAGCTATCCCTTATGGTAGCCAACACCCTTGGCTGTAATTCTGCATTCCCCATGTAACCTTTTAATCTCTGTCTCCTAAGTAGTTTTATTCACTAGGAAGGGAAGCCTTGCACCAATGACCAGCCTTCTCAGGCCAGGCAGGTAGGGAAGGTACAGTATCGTCATCCTACGTTGGTGGGGGGAGGTGCTATTACTACATATCAGATACAGGGTTTGGGGCTGGGGATACAAGGGCAAAAAGAAAAACAGTCCCTAACCTCAAGGAGTTTACATTCTGAGTGAGATGCAGAACGGTGAAACAGGATAGCTGTGTTCACACAGCAAGCTAAAGATGAAGTGACTTCTAATCAAACACTTTTCCTACTGCTCACTACAGTAGAAACCTGACTTCCACTCATCTCTGAGACGTATTCCAATTCTCAACAGTACAAAGAGGACCTCTGGCCTTTGTTAAGCTGGGCGTGGGGTGGGAGTGGGGAGGGTTATCCTTGAGACATTCAGAGCCTTCTGCATACTCCCGGGTCCAGGGTTTCTGGAAAATATGGCAACTCAAGAAGACAAATTCAGTATATAGCACAACCCCTTAGATGCTGTCCTAGCTATTGCTGAGTCCTCTTATGAACTCATACTGGCCTCCAAACTGTTTTGTTAGCTTTCCTGTAGTTGTTTGGATGACTAACTTCTGGACCATTTCTTGGTGGGAGAAGGGTTTACAAAAGTGCTAACTCCTTTCCAACTTGGACAGAACCTAAAGGCAATTTAACTCGGTAAATATTGAGTGTTTGACTAGGGAATTCTAACAGGCCCAAGGACAATTTATTAAACAGAACCACGAAGCGATTCATAATTTTCTAAATGCAAACAGACGCCAAGCATTAAGAACTGGAGACCAGATTCTTGTGGGAGAGCGCTAACAGAGAAGACGAGTTTGCACACTGCCGGGCTTAAGAGATTATTCCCTAAAAGGAAATCTTCTTAGACTATCTGATCCTACCCTCGGGGAGCTAGCCTGCAAATGTGCTCATTAATGTGGTATCTGGACTGCTGTGCCAGGATGCTCTCGAAAGGTCCCTTCCAGCTCAAAAAACAACCATAATGACAGACCCTCAGAGTGCTTCAGACGTTGCAACACACTTTACGTAACCAGGGTGTCCCTAAAGTCTTAATGCCATTTAAAGCCTTTAGTTTAATGCACTTTTAAGCTATTCAATTAGAACTACACTACGACTTTGGCTCCAACCTATCTTTCTAACTTTATTTTCAAATTTTTCCAACGTTGTTGTTCGGTCGTTTTCAGTCGTGTCTGGCTCTTTGTGACTCCATTTGGGTTTTTTTTGGCAAAGACACTGGAGTAGCTTGCCATTTCCTTCTCCAGCTCATTTTATAGATGAGGAAAATGAGGCAAACAGGGTTAAGTGACTTGCCCAGGGTCACACAGGTACTAAGTGTCTGAGGCTGGATTTGAATTCAGCAAGATGACTCCAGGCTTGGTGCCACCTAGCTGCCCTTTATAATACATTACTCTCTTTTATACATGCTATGGTCCAGGCAGGCTGGCCTTTTCACATCCAATACTCCATTTTTGTCTCCCCCATGCCTGCAATTCACTCCTTTCTTTCCTTTCTGACTCTTAGAATTTGGTTTCCCACCTCCTCCATGAGGCTTTTTTCTCAACCCCTTCTGCCCATTTAAATTGTCTGGAATTTATTTAGTATTCATTTCTGTGTATGGTATCTTTCCTGGTAAGAGTGTAAGATGCCTGAGGGCAGGTACTGTTGCATTTTTTAAATTCTCATTGTCTAGCAAAGTACCTGGCATATAGTAGGTTCTTAATAAATGCTTTTTGAATTGAATTGAAGGAATCTTAGAACCTAGAAAATCAGAGCTGGAAGGAGCATAAGAAATTATCTAATCCAGCCCTGTTATTTTACAGGGAATGAAACAGAAGTCTAAAGAAGGGATATTATTTGTTTAAGGTCATACATCACATGAGTGGCAGAAGAAGCACCTGGATTCAAGTCTCTCCAGCTTGGTTTAGCCCCAAAGCCCCTTCCATTCCATCCAAGGGCCCCTCTAAAGGGCTTTCATCCAAATCTTATTTACCAGGAGACTGGCTGATCAAAGGACCATAAAATTTCTGGCTTCTCCTCTTTCTGCACGCTTCATTTAAGCCCTATCTGTGGGATGACTTAAAAAGTAACAGAAGACACCAAGAAAAGGCCTATAAGTGTCTGTATAGGAGATTGCAAGGGGGTATGGAGAGCTGGGAGCTTCCCAGCCATGTTTGCACTCCCCACCCCGCCTCTACTGAAGAAAAGAGCTGGATGATGGCATTAGTTCTCCTGCCAATGCCAGCAGTTAGCCAGCTATTTAGGGCAGTCGGATGGAAAGAACAGAGCCTATACAAGCCACTATACAGTAGCTGCTCTACATGTGGCAGCGAGTGGAGAGAGTACATAGGGAGAAGCAGGAGCCCTGAAAGCTTACGGGCTTCGTATGTACAGAAATATTTATAGCAGCTCTTTTTGTGGTGGCAAAGAAATGGAAATCAAGGGGATGCCCATCAATTGGTAATGGCTAAACAAGGTGGCATATGAATGTAATGGAATACTATTGTGCTAAAAGAAATGAAGAGCAGGCAGACTTCATTATAACGTAGAATGACTTATTTGAACTAATGCTGAGTGAGGGGAGCAGAACCAGGAGAGCATTATACGTGATTACCGACACACAGTATCTATAAGGATTAACTCTGATAGACTTGACTCTTCTCATCAATGCAAGGTTCAAAGACATCTCCAAAAGACTCATGAAGGAAAAAGTCATGCACATCCAGAGAATTAGGGAGTCTGAAGGCAGATTGAGCCAAACTTTTTGCTTTTTTTTTTCCTTCTCTTCTGGTTTCGTTTCTCCTTTCTCATGTTTCACTCCATTGGTTATAATTCTTCTTTACAACTGGACTATTATGTAAATAAGTTGGAAGGTATATGTAGAACCTACTTTGGATTACATGCGGTCTTTAGGGGAGGGGAGAGGAGAGGGAGGCAGAGAAAATTTGGAGCACAAAAACATGGAACTGAGTGTTGTAAACTAAACATAAAAAATAAATTTATTTTAAAAACAGAAAGCTTATGGGCCTGGATAGGCAGCATAGATCCCACAGTGTGGCTCTGGGAATGTCCCAGGTGTTACATGTGCTTTCCTGGTTATGTGTATCAGGGCCTAGACTTAGTGCAATGTCTTTTTAATGTCTGTATACGCCGAGTGCCCTCTTGTACCCATGATATCTTGGGTACTTAATAACAATTTGTTTAATAGAATTGAATTGGCTCTCCCCTGGGGGTTGGGGTGTTTGTATGACTGAAATTTTGTGTAGTATTTCTTGCCATGTTCTGCTGAGTCCTAGAGTAAGCATGTCTACATCTGAAGGACTGTCAGTTATGTAAGATGCATCTAGGATGGAGGCCACATTCCTAAAAACAAAGGGTCATAAGTTTATCAAATCTAACCCTCTAATTTGATACACAATGATGACACTGAGGCACAGAGAGGTTAAGCGAATTGCCCAGGGCCACATAACTAGTGCCTGAAGCAAAATTTGAACTCAGGTCTTCCTGGCTGCAAGCCTAACCCTCTATCCACTGCGCTACCCAGCTGCCCCAATCTCTCAGACCCATTTCCTCACTCATAGAGGATGGCTGTGACTTGGTGCCAGGACCCTAGGGTCTTCTAGGTAGGGATGTATAGTGGATAGAGAACTGGACTTGGCATTGGGAATGCCTGGGTTTGTATCTTACTTCATACATTTACTAGCTATGTGCCACTAAGCAACTCACTTAACTTTTCTGAGCCTCAGTTTCTTCATCTGTAAAATGGACATAACGATAGCACCCACCTCACAGGGTTGCTGTGAGGGTAAAATGAGATCATCTATGTAGTGCTTTGCACAACTTAAAATGCTATGCAAACATAAGTTATTGCTATAAATCTTATTGTTAAGAGGTCGGCAACTGAGACACTCCCCTGAAGACACTCGGTAGGGAAACAGTCTTTAAGTATCTGTTTGCCCCTGAACTGAAATTTCAGATCCTTTTTCTTTTCGTCTTCTTTCTTGCTGGTAGGATAATTCAATTAGGAAAAGCCCAAATTGAGGAGACAAAGAATTTAAAGTCCTGGTTAATCCACACACCTGGATTAACCCACCTCACCTCCTTTGGACAGGGCTAGCTTCTGAACTCAGGCAGCTTTCGCCTAGAAGCAGAAGAATGCAGGGAATGCATGGACATAACCACAGACAGGCCTATCTCAGTCTCTAGGGAAGACTCCAAACCATGAGTAAGTAGGTTGGAGGTTCTGTCCTTTTCAGTGCAGCAGCTGAGATCCTGATAGGTATTTGTTGGTTTCTCTTCAAATCCAAGGAGGAATAAAAAGAACCCATTCTCTTCAGTGGCTCTTGTATCTCTCCTCTCCTCTCCTCTCCTCCCTTGTTCACTATCTTTTTTCACCTATTCACCTAGACTATTGCAACTGCCTCCACACTCTTCTCTCAGCCTCCAGTCTCCTCCCAGAATTAGGGAATTTTATAACCAAGTGGAACTTCGGAGCCCATCTAGTCCAACCCATACTCAAAGGGAATCCCCACAAGAACCCACTAGACAAGGGGTCATCTAGTTTCTGAAGCCTCTTATGAAGTATAAGCCACTGCTTTTGGATGGTGTCAATTGTTAGGAAGTTTTTCCTGACATCAAACTTAAATTTGCCCCTTTGCAACTACCACCATTGCTCATAGTCTTTCCTTGTGGAGCCAGAGAGAAAAAAATTCAATCTATTTCCCAAATGATATCCATCCAAATGAATGACCAAAGCTATAATTTCTCCCTCCCCACCCCGAACTTGCTTTTCTCTAGGCTAAATACTCCCAGTTATTTCAATTGATTCTCAAATGACAAGGACACTAGGCCCTTCACTATCTTGACTGCCATGCTCTGGAGATCCTATGTATGACCTTTGGAAAAGCACTCTTTAAGACCTTCAAGTTCTTCATCTGTAAAATGGAGATGATATTTATATTACCTACCTAAGAGGATTGTTGTGAAGAATAACTTTAAAGACCTATAGAAATATAAGTTGTTAGAGAAATACTTCCTTAGGAATATTCTGCGGGCCTGTAGTAGCTAAGGCAGTTCTCGAAGGACCCTGGATTTCCACCTTTTCGTATTACCCGCCATTCTGGGGCACGCATTGCAAAGCTCTCTTACATCAGAACCAATCCATTGTGTTGTCAAATTAATCTTCCTAGTGGACAACTGAGACCACATCACTCCTCTTCTCAAGATACTTCTGTGGCTCTCCATAACTCACCAAATGATATACAAACTCCTTAGCCTAGTATTTAAGGCTCCCTACAATCTGGTTTGAATTTACCTTTCCAGGCTTAGCTCAGATGACTCGCCTTCCTGTATTTACATTCCAGTGTGGCTGCAGGAGGAGTGAGGAGAACTTGGCATAAAATGGGTGGCCCAGTTCATGCCCAGTCTCCTACAGGGTCATCATTGAGTCCCTGTTTGAGCCTAAAGATTAAAGTACCTTGGGCCTGACCACCTCCCCTTCTAGGGTCTGAGACATGGTGGTTTCCTTTGCCCTGAATCCCATTTTCCTTGCATTTATTCCCTCACGCCCTGGCACCTGGGTGTCTCAAGTTAGGCCTCATGCCTTCCCTGGTGTGAATTAAAATGTGCCATTATGAATGACTTGCGCCTTTGTATATTACTGATCTCTCTGATTTTTTGTTAAATCTCTGAAAATCCTAAGGCTGCTGGAACGCCTGGGGACACCACCAGAGAGGGTGAGGGAGGCTTTGCCTCCACTTGAGCTCTTACCTGAGGGGTCCCCAGCCGCTCTATGAGAGGGACGAGATGAAGAGGGGCATACTTTGCTTCCAATCGCTTCATCCGGACTTCCAAGCGTTCCCCTTCTGTTTAGGCAAACAACGGACAGAAAATGAGAGTAAAGAATGAACCTAGAGACTGTATCCTGGTGTAATGTCTGGGGAGGCATTTATAAGTGGGCTTGGAAGTCAGATTTAAACTCTGATTATTGGCCAATGAGTTCCACTTGTGTGTAAAAGGCATGAAAATCCTGAGCTCGATGCTTAGTTGGACCAGAATGGTAAAATGCTCTCTGCTTTTTCATTATCATGCCCCATCCATCCCTTGCTGGGAGTCACCAACTCTTGAATATCAGTCTCAGGTCTGCTCATTTGAGGAAAACTGTCAAGAAAGGCAAGTCCCTTGGGGAATTATTTATTAGAGTCAGCTAGACTCAAGACTAGTCCCTTAGCTCAGCCTATCATATCCCTTGGGATTTTCTTACCTTTAATGTATACTCGAGGCAAAATGTTCTGGAATGGAGCAGCATGGAGCAAATCACAGACTTCCTCCTGAGACTGTGGGGAGAAGGGAGAAAGAGAGAGAGAGTCGGTCATTTTAATCTAAGAGTTCTAACGTCTCTGGTGTTCCATGTGGTTCAGCGTATGTGAGCACTGTTTTGCCTGAGGAATCTGAATGCGAGACTCCAAGGACCAACTGTGATGCTCAGCCACTGCCCTTGTTATCTGTTTATCAAGACTTTTTCTGCAACAGCTCTCTAAAGCAAGGTACTCAGGCCTTGACACCAAGGCCATATGGACCTCTCTGACAGTCTGGTGTAGCCTATGGTCCCCTTCTCAGAATAATGCTTTTAAATGCATAAGATCACAAAGGAAATCAATTTTGTTGAAATATAGCGAGTCCCAAAAGTCTTAATGCAGTTTTAGCAGTTTAGTAGTTTAAGCTTTAGTAGCTTAAAACTGCACTAAGACTTTTGGAATGCCCTGTACAGTTTTAAAAATATTTAAAAAAAAAACCCATTTCACAGATGCCAGGTCAAGAACCGCTGCTCTAGTCAATCCACAAGCATTTATTAAGTACAATGTGACAGGTACGGTATGAGATGCTAGGGATAAATGAAACAACCCCCTTTCACAAGAAACCTACATTCTAGGAAGCAAATTGAAGGAGAAAATGGATCTGGACAATGGTTTTTGGGGTAACACATCTTGGCGTTGGTGCGTTTTGGGAAAAGAAAATTGTCTAGAAGTCACTGAGACTGATCACAGCTCCTGGATGTGTTAACTAGTACAGAATACTGTGCATCCTTCTAGCCCAGCTATCTGAACAAGTCAGACAAGGAAAGGAGTATGCCACGCCATGCCGTGCCATGCCGGACTGATCTTCTGCGAAATTTCAAAGTATACAAAGTTGTTGTTTATTTTTCCTTTCAAGACATCCTCCATAAAACTGTAGTACCTAAGCTGGAAGGAAGCTTGGGGGACATCTAGTCTAAACTGAGGCCCAGAGAAGAGAAATGATGCACCCCCCTGCCTCCACCAGGGTCATATTAGCAAGTTAGTAACAGCATGAGGGCTGGATTCCAGGTCTTCTTCCTCATAAGAGCATGGTATTTCTGTTAGACCACATTGCCTCCCCCTCCTTGGTACTCCCATTCCTAGGACCCTGTACACAGCCCTTTCCTGTGGCTCTCCACCAAGACCTTGCCCCCTCAATGGGAACCCCATGCTTGAGAGCCCCCCTTTTTCTTCTCTTTTTCTTCCACTTCCTTCATTAGAATTTACCTTTCCTGTGTATTATCCCTTTAGGACCTTGTTCCATTCAAGCCTAGTTAGTCTGTTAGCATTAATCCCAGGCAGCACAAGGGAAGGTCAAGTGCTTTTATTTTGTTCTCCATTCATTCATTCTCAACATAATCCCTCCCAGTGATAATGAGGATGTTCTAAGGCCATATGCCAAAGAATCCAATAGAGTCCAATGAATATTTATTATCTACTATGTGCAAAGCACTGTGTGAAGCACTAGGGATGATACAAAGACAAAATTGAAATAATCTCTAACTTTACTTGCTACTTGGTTGTTGCTCAGTATTTTCAGTAATGTCTGACTCTTCATGACCCATTGTGGAATTTTCTTGGCAAAGATATTGGAGTGGTTTGCCATTTCCTTCTCCAACTCATTTTACAGCTGAGGAAACTGAGGCAAACAGGGGTAAGTGACTTGTCAGGGGTTACTCAGCTAGTAAGTGTCTGAAGCTAGATTTGAACTCAGGAAGATGAGCTTTCCTGACTCCAGGCCCAGTGCTTTATCCACTGAACCATCTAGCTGTCCCTTTATGTTCTACTCGGGGAATGCAATGTGCTGATAAATAAGGAAATAGAAGCTGTTTTAAGAAGAAAGAAAAGATTAGCAATAGGGGTAGGGTAAGACGTCAGAAAAGACTTCAGAGATAGGAAATAGAGCATTAGGTTTAGCTGAAATAGTGGGTACATGAAAGAGAATAAAATACATATCTGAAAAGGTAGGTGGAAGCCAGACTAGGAAGGACTTTAAATTCTAGATCGAAGAGTTAGTATTTTAGTAGGGAAACACTAAAGATTTTGAGCTAGGGAGTGGCATAATCCTGCCTGTTTTAGAAATATTAATGTGTGTGGGATTAATCAGAGGGAGGAGAGCCTAGGAGCAAGAAAAACAATTGGGAAGTTTTTGCAAAATCCCAGGTGAAAGGTGATGTGAACCTAAACAAGAGTAGTGATAGTATGAATGAAAATAAGGGGATGAATGAGAGAGATGTGAAGGCAGAATTGACCAGTGAACGTAAGAAATAAGGGAGAGAGGGAAGAGTCAAGGATGATGCCAAGGCTGAGAACCTAGGTGTCTGGAAAGAAGGCAGTGGTCTCCATAGCAACAGAGGAAATTGGAGGAGGAGTTGATTTATCAGGGGAAATAGTTCTACTTGGAGCATGTTAATTTTTAGATACCAAAAAGGCATCTAGATAGAAGCATCCAGAAGGCAGTTGATGGTTCTAGCCAGTTGATGCCGGTTTAGGAGAGATTAGGGCTGCAAATAGAGATGTAAGAGCCATCTGTATAGAGATGATAATTGAACTTATGGCAATAGACAAGAAAGAAATAGAAAAAGAAGAGAAGACCTAAGATAGAGCCTTGGGATATTAACCACCTGGACATTTCCAACTACACGTACCACAAGCATTTCGACCTCAACAGGTCCAAGACAGAACTCATCTCCCTCCTCTCTACCCACCCCTTTCCTGGACTTCTCTATTACTTTTTAAGGGTACAGCCATCCTCTCAGACACCCAGATTTGCAACCTTGGCTTCATTATCTGACTCCTCATGCTTACTCACCAATCTACAGCCAAATCCTATTATTTCTACACAGGCATCTCCCTATATATTCTTATTACCTCTTTCCTGGAATGTTTAATAGCTTTTAATTGGTTGCCTTTCCTCAAATATCTGTCCACTCTAATACATTCTCTACTCAGCTGTCAAAGGGATTTTCTTAAACTATGGGTGTCAAATCTCATACTCACCCATGACACTGCCTCCTTCCTCTTTCATACTCAATAAGTTTATTTGGCATTTCAACATATATTTCCCGCCTTATTTCCACATTTCTACCCTTTATACACACTAGAGTCAAGCCAAAATGGCCTTATTTCCACCACCACCACCACCCCCACCCTATTATGGCATTCTCTTTCCCATATCTGCCATTTCACTGACTGTCCCCTATACCTAGAATATTCTCCCTCCTCACTTTTATCTCTTAGAATATAAGCTTTCCCCAATTGATAAACAGTCAAGGGATATGAACAGGCAGTTTTCAGAGGAAGAAATAAAAGCTATCTATAATCATATGAAAAAAATGCTCTAAATCACTATTGATCAGAGAAATGCAAATCAAAACAACTCTTAAATACCACATCACTCCTATCAGATTGGATGATATGACAAAACAAGAAAATTATAAATGCTGGAGAAGATGTGGGAAAATTGGAACACCAATGTATAGTTGGCGGAGTTGTGAACTGATCCAACCATTCTGAAGAGGAATTTGGAACTATGCCCAAAGGGCTACAAAAATGTGTGTACTCTTTGACAGCAATACCACTTCTAGGGCTGTATCCCAAAGAGATCATAAAAATGGGAAAACAACACACATGTACAAAAACATTTATAGCAGCTCTTTTTGTGGTGGCCAAGAACTGGAAATTGAGAGGAATGCCCATCAATTGGAGAATGGCTGAAAAAGTTGTAGTATATGAACATAATGGAATAATATTGTGCTCTAAGAAATGATATGCAGGCAGACTTCAGAAAAACCTGAAAAGACTTATACGAACTGATGCTGAGTGAAGTGAGCAGAACCAGAACATTGTACACAGTTACAGCCATTGCGTGATGACTGACTTTGATAGAGTTAG
>CM053625.1:45768759-45807609 GCA_028646595.1 Phalanger gymnotis | reverse complement strand
GGAAAAGGGGATGGGAGGGGAGTGGGGTGACAGAAGGGAGGGCTGATTGGGGAACAGGGCAACAAGAATATAGGCCATATTGGAGTGGGGGGAGGGTAGAAATGGGGAGAAAATCTGTAATTCAAACTCTTGTGAAAATCAATGCTGAAAACTAAATATATTAAATAAATTAAATTAAAAAAGATAAAATGAATAAAGGACTCCTGGATCATGTAATCAACAGGATGGGGAACCAGATATTTTTTCTAATTCCTCAGGACCTCTCAAACTTCTCTAAAACAGAAATTATACATCAAAGATAAAACACCTTCGGCTGTCTCTATGGTTTAGGACACCTAGAACCCAAAAGAACTTAAAAAATTCATGATAAAATGAGTTAGTCTAGCTGACTTCTAAGGTTTCTTCCACATCTAGATCTGTGATCCTATAAGCTGAAGCAGCCCATTTCATTTTTGAACAATTTGTTAGAAAAGTTTTCCTCCAGTCTTCCCCAGGCTAAACGTTCTCTACTTAACCTAGCTTTAATAACCTGCCTCACTTAAATCCAATTCACTTGCAAGTCAAGACATCCGCCTCCTGAGGTCATTGGTCCTCTTTGAGAATGAAGGAGCAACAACATGCCATGGACTCAAGGTCCTTTGCCAGTCCAGTTGTCCTCTTTTGGTTCCTCTCCAGCCTTATATCCTATATATGCTATCTCTGTCTTTCTTTTGGTTCTGCCAACTAGATGCTTAATAACTATCAGATGCTTGAGTGAAAGTATGCAATATTTTGAAAAGGAAATCATCATGCCAGTACATCAGTGTATTAATCTAACTGCATTATCTTAAGTCATTTTACTTCTGATATTGGAGACAAAAGCTTTAAGAGTTGAGCACATGGCAGCATTTGTCAGTTAAAAAATTGTATTTTCTGGAATTGTTATTACAAACAGTTAGAATTATCCCAATAAATATCTGGTATGGTTCCAGCTGCACAGGGAAGTAACACAGAATCATGGGATATTAGAACTAAAAGAGAAATCCTCTGGTCTAACTTCCTTCTGTAACTTATGTTACAGAGAAGGAAATGGTGGCCTATCATGGTCACATAATTAGGGGGTGAGCAGGGACTAGGTTCCAAGTCTTTTGACTCCCAGTCTAGTACTCTGATATAGGGATAGAAAGTTCCATAATATCACGGGTATAGGGAACACCTGGAAAAGGGAAGTCTCTCTCTGCCAGTGCATATAAGGACCCTATCTGCATTTATACTTTCACAGAGTTGCCTGGGGCTCTGAGAATTTAAGCCCAGGGTCATGCTGCCAGTATGTGTCAGCAGTGAAACTTAAACCCACATCTTTCTGACTCCGAATATGGCTCTCCAAATCCACACTCCCATGCCGCCTAGAAAACTCTTGTTTATGATTCTACATCGTAAGGTCATCTTTCATTGTATCACCACTTCCCAATGTTTTGACCTCAGTGCCCCACCTCTAAAAAGGTTTTGGGTAGGAAAGTCCATGAAATCTGAATTCCTTACCATTAGTCAGGCTTCCCCGATTAGCCATTGTGACTATTTGCAAAAGGCATAAAATAAATTCTCTGAATTATGTAGAAAGACAGGTTTCAAGGACTGATTCTGTCAGAGATAACACTGAATTTTCCAGTGTTGAATCTGCCTGAATGTGTGATCTCTTACACGTTTGTGTTCCTGTCTTATATCTGATCTGTTAATGTCTCTGGGATTTGGATAAGCCAAGGAGTCTTGTTGTCTCAGTGATCTCCTGTGTTTAAAGAACGCAGAAATAGATATCTGGGCTGGAAACAGAACTAGAAGGAGTAATAAGGAAAAAAGCTACAATAACAAGAAAAGTTTTTGTTGCAGAAATATTAGGCTAGGAACAGAATGGATTTCTCTGGAGTAACCAAGAAATCCTGGACTAAGAATAAAAATCTAGAACTTGGTTGGAAAACCAGAAGAAAGTTTAAGAGCAGACAGATTTGGTGATCTGAAGAGGGAGGAAGACAAACCAAGAACAGTGTGATCAGAAGAGTCGAATTCTAGAATTTTGGTGCTCAAAGGGAGCTCATTTTTCATTCAGTCTGATGGATGAACACACTCTCTGACATCCTGAGCAAATGGCCTTCCAGTCTCTTTATGAAGGTCTACTGTGACAGTAATGACTATCTCCAGCGTTAGTACTTTGCACACCTAAGATCACCTAAACTCAAAGTTTACACGTAGATTGTCTTTACCGCTTAGAGTAGATATTATTATTATTATTATTGTTGTTGTTGTGTTGTTAATTGGCCTGAGTGGGTGTTACTGTTGACTAACTGGACATGTCAGGGATAGAGGTGGGAGTATGAGAGAACCTAGAAGCTTTCTATGGGCAGCTAGGTAGCTCTGTGCATAGAGTGTGGGGCTTGGAGTCAAGAAGAATCCTCTTCCTGGGTTCAAATCTGTCCTTAGACACTTTCTAGCTGTGTGACCCTGGGCAAATCGCTTCGCCCTGTTTGCCTCAGTTTCCCCATCTGTAAAATGATCTAGAGAAGGAAATAACAAACAGAAAACCCCAAATGGGGTCAGGAAGATTCGGACATGACTTAACAACAAGAAGAAGTCTTCTAGGGGTGGGTGGTAGCAGTAGAGTGTAGCTACAAGAATACTGAGTAAAGGGTCATCAGGGAACAGAGTTTAGGATGATGAGAAGATCCAAAATTCAAATCCCAATTTTGCTACTTCTTATGTGCCCTGGAGCCAACTGTTTGCCCTCTTTAGGCTGCAGATTTATCCTCTGGAAAAGGAGAGGGTTGGATTAGATCATCTGGAGGCTCCCTTCCAGCTCCAGTGTGAGCATGGAATGGTAGCTGTAAGCTGACCCCTTCTGGGGTGTGCTGGTATAACCAAGAAGGCATTGACTTAAAACATCGCCCCTGATTCGGAGGAAACTAGAAAACTTTAAAATGCCAGCGTCTCTTGATCGATGTGCTATCTAATGAGTATTCCCTCCGGCACTCCTTGGGTAGGGGACATTGTGGACAGTTCTAAACAGCATCTCATCTAAAAAAGACCTATAGAGAGCTGATTAATAAACGCTGTTGATTGATGGGAGCAATTAGATTAGAAGCATGAAGCTATTAAAGCTAGAAGGACCCTCAGAGGTCATCTGGTCCATCTCTCATTTAATTTAATTTTCTTTTTCTTCAAAACAAGATTTTATTAATGCCTTTAGTTTTTCCATCAAAGTCATCTCCCTGTTCCCCAAGAGCCTTCCCTTGTAACAGAGAAAAATAAACAAAACCAGGGGTATACTATGGCCAGCTCTAACTGGAAGCCTATTATCTTTTCAGGGAGAGCATTTACATCTCAGAAATCCTCCAGTGCTCTAAATTAGGGCTTCATTTAGTGTTTTATTCATTGTCTAGACTTAAGAAAGTGGTGGAGGAAATGTTAATAATGGAGGTTAAATTCAAAAGTATGTGTGTTTGACTTATACATTCCTACCCTCAACCCCGGAGCTGGTTGTTAAACATTGACCAATACACCAGTGACTGAAAAACCAACAGACACATTGACCACATCTGGTGGCATAACCTAGCATTCTGCAGATGGGGAAACTGAGGTAAAATGGAGGAGTAGCATTAGACGGGCTCTGAAATTCCTCCCAGAGCTATGATATTATGATCATAAGTTATTGTACGTTCTTGAATTACTATGCTCCAGTAACCTCATCGGCTCCCAACTTCATGTCCGATTTTTATCTCAAAGAAGTTAGCTGCTTCAGCACTGACAATTTTCTGAGTGCGTTCACAGCAGAAAAAAGAAGTAAACAGCCCTAGATAATCCTGGCCCTTGTTTTTAATTCTCTTCCCCAAAGACTTAAAACTGCAGAAGCCATCAAAAAAAAAAATTCAAGGCGGGAGGGAGGGAGCCAAAGCTCTTGTCCCAGTTCCATCATAATTAACTGAATGACCTTGGGCAACTCTCTCTAGTCCTTGGTTTCTTTCTCAGTAAAATGAAAGGGCCAGGCTTAGGCAATCACTGATTCCTTACCCTCTAACATCCTCTGATTCTGTGTGTGTTTCTGTGTCCTTTGTGAGACACAAGACAATTAACCAGATTGAGGTGAGTCAGTCTGAGTGAAAAGATCTCCCCTTCCTGATCAATACTCATTCATTTTTACTTTGCTGAAAATTGGCCCTCCTCTGGGGCAGTAAGTGGAAACTTGATTGATGATTTCTACATCAAGGCTCCTAATTAAAGGTCAGCAAAAGGGGATAAAATGAGACACATGAACAGAAACATCAGTGTGTTTCCCCACCCGGGGCTTTTGTCTTCCCAAGGCCTTGGGCTGTCTTTCCAACCTTCCCCAGCTGCTTCTGAGGATGCATCACCATGGCAACAGAAGGCCACTCGATGGTGGTAAAAACCTGGTGCTACTAACAGGAACAATGAGCTGTCTCAAGCATCCATTAGAGGAGGAGGAAGCCGGTACTACCTCCCTGGAGAGGAGTTGGAAGGGCAAAGCCATTCTCCTTCCATAGAAAATGTAGAAATAAAAATGAAAACTAGACCAGGCAGAGACTTGTGAGGCTCTCTAGTTCAACTCTCTCATTTGACAGATGGAGAAACTAAAGTCCAGAGAAGTCATGTGACTTCTCCATGGTCACACAGGTAATTAGTAGTAAAATTGAAACTGGAGCCCAGGGGCAGCTAGGTGGTACACTGGCCCTGGAGTCAGGAGGACCTGACTTTAAATCTGGCCTCAGACACTTCCTAGCTGTGTGACCCTGGGCAAGTCACTTAACCCTGACTGCCTCCAAATTAAAAAAGAAAAGAACAGGAACTTGGCTCTCCTGACTTAGAGCTCAGGGTACTTATCCTTGACTCCTCACCCCACCACCCCACTTCATCCATTCATTTGCCAAGGCTTATTTGATTCTATCTCCCTGATAACTCTTGTACATATGTCTCCTTCATTCTACTCACATTGCTGCCCTTCCAGTAGGTGGATACCGGCAACAACTTTCTAATCAATCTCCCTACCTCTGTTCTTGTCCCTTTTCAATTTGTCCTCCCTGCAGCTGCCAAACCGAAATTCCTATAGCACAGGCCACCTCATCACTACCTTGCCATTGCTTCTAGGATTAAATGCAAACCCCTCTGGCATGTAAAACCCTCCACGACCTGGCTGTTGCCTACTTTTCAGACCTGTTAAACATTATTTCCTTTCACACACTCTGTGGAACAGCTAAATGGACCTTACTGTTATTCCTCATATATAACAATTCATTTTCCACTTCCCTACTGTGCATGCACTGTTCCCCAGGCCTGTGGCTGTGCGTGTGTGTATTTGTGTGTGTGTGTGTGTGTATGTGTGTGTGCATGTACTTTTTCTTCCCATGAGAGAATATAAGCAACTTGAGAGGAAGGACTTTTTCATTTTAGCTTTTGTATCCCCAGCACCTAGAATAGTGTGTGGCAAATAGTAGGTACTTAATAAATGCCCACTGATTGATTTCTGCTAAGATTTCCCTGCCTCCCTGGTCAGGAGAGACTCTGAAACACCTGAAGGCTAGCTCAAGGACGTCACAAATTGCCCCCACAGACTTTCCCCTACTTTGTTTCTAACCACAAAACAACTAAGACCCAAGTGGAGAAGTAGAGGAAACGCATTGAAATGTATCCAAACTTTGGGGGCGGTGGTGACTTTTAAACAAAAAGCATGAGGAGATGAGCAAAGATAAAATGCAAATTGTGTGGGCTGATATGAGGAATGGGGCCCCAGGCCTTACCAGAGCTTGCTCTATGAGGAGGCAGAAGAGAATGGCATTGCCCACTTCCCGCAGGCTCTGGAACACATCGGTCTTGAGTTCTGCATACTCGATGATGTCCTTCAGCTGGTGATGGAAAAACTCCAAGATCCCTGGGGAGGCAGAGGAGACAGATCGTCAGAGAGCTCCCAGCTGGCTTCTTTGGGCTGAAACCCTGGGGGAGCTTTAGGGACGTGAAGAAATGAAGTTGTGTCCTCAACGACCTGTTCTAGATTCTACTGAGGGGAGTAAAAACTGCCCAGCTCCTAAGCCACAATCCAAGAAGAAAACCCAGGTGAAAATCGGGTTTCTCACTGCAGGGAAATATCTCATTTCAACCTCATGTATAATCTCCCCCTGCCCATGTGAAATGCTCCCAGCCCTGGCCCCTGCCCCACTCCTCTTGAATCCCAGACATCACGATGGAAGGGCATGGTTATTTTCCTGCTTAGTCTGGGGGCTTGTCATAGAGGCAGAACATTCCAGGAGTTTGGAGGAAAAGGTCAGATGGACTGCTATGTAATAATGGTAATGACAAAAATAACTAACCGTTATATAGTGTGTTCCAGGCACTGTGAAGCTAAGGGCTTCACAGTTATTATCTCATTTAATCCCTCAGAGCAATTCTAGGAGGTAGGGGCTGTCATCATCTCTGTGTTATAGATAAGGAAACTGAGGCAAATAGAAGCTTAAGTGAATTGCCTAGGTTCGCACAGTTAGTACCTGGCTGAGGCAGAATGGGAACTCAGTTCTTCTTGACTCCAGGTCCAGTGCTCTATCCACTAGGTCACTTTGCTGCCCCTATTTATTATTATTATTATTATTATCATAATGATACAGCCCTTTGTATTTTTCAAAACCATTCTATATTCATTATCCTCTTTTATCTTCCCCAGCAGAGGCAGATTGTCCTAGCGGTTGGAGAGCCAGTTCAAAGTCAGAAAAATCTGGGTTCAAGTCCTGCCTCTGATGTAAACTGGCTGTGTGACCCTGGACAAGTTACTCCGACACACTTTGAGACTCTAAGTGGCAGGGAATGTGTCCACCTGAACTGGTAGCAGTTTCCTCATCTGGGGATCCTTTACCAACCAATGAAATCACACATCCAATCCAATCCCTAGCTTATCATGATCTCCCTACCTACCTTGGGATACAGGAGGGGCACTCATAATTCTGCCCCTCTCCCCAATGACAGAGGAAGAAACTGAGGTTCAGAGAGGCAAGTGACTTACTCAAGACCTTCTAGGCAGTTATTCAATCAACAAACATTTATTAAGCACTTACCTTGTACCAGTCACTCTGCTAAATGCTGGTGTTAAGAAAGGCAAAAATGGGGTCTCAAGAAGCTTACATTCTAATGAGGGAGACAACGTGTAAAGGACTAGGCATAAGCAAGATTAAGACCATAAACAAATTAAGACCTGAGATTTGAACCCAAGTCTCTTGAATTCTAGTCCAATGTTCACCATGATGCTGACGCCTGGTGTGCCAAAGGAAAGCTCGCCAAAGGTATCTATTTGGGCAGTAATGGAACCAGGACAATGCAAGCTCCCCAACAAACCACTTTGTTTTTGTCTTTGCATCGCTTCCTTGTGCAAGGCTTGTAGTAGTCACGAAGCAAAAGCCTGTTGAATTGAATGCCTTCCCCATCACTAACCTGGGGAGCCGTATTCATGCCGTGGCAACCTGCATATCTTGGGCATCACCTCTATCAGGGTCTTCACATACTGAAGGATGGTTCCTTGTAGCTGGAAAAAGAAAAGAAAAGAAGAAAGTATGAGAAGACGAGAAAATGCTAGGCTCAAGATCCATTCATGCCAAGGTTCTTTCTCTGACACTGGTACTCAGGGAGGTGAGGGCGGTCCAGTTTGATGTCAGCCTCAGAGATGTGAGTCTGGGCCTAGGTGCTGTTTCCCTGAATGTTAGTACATGAAACTACAGACAGACTCCTTCGCCTGACACTTAAGGGTCTCCACAATCTCGCGTCACTGTACCTTTGGACCCTCATCTATTAATCCTCTTCTCCCACTCCATGTTTCAGCTAAATTGCACTGAATTCTATCTCATGACTCACAGGGAAGAGGGATTAGTCATATTCTCCTTGACCCTCTAAGGGCCAGCAGAGCAATGGGTAGAAGTCAAAGAGGCAGATTTAAGGCTGGATATTAGGAAAAACCTGCTAACAATTAGAGTCATCCGGAAATGCCTCCTTGGGAGGTAGTAGGTTTTCTTCACTCAAAGTTCTCAGGGGAAGGTACTGGGTATGTAGTAAAGATGCTCATCCATCATTGGGTTGGGCTAAAGGGCTTTGAAGTCCCTTCCAACACTGACCATCCTTCTGTGACCCCATCCCTTTGTGCTGTTACCTGTGCCTGGGGTGGTCCCCCCCTTCTCTTGGCCCATGAAACCTTCCTTGATTCTTTTTACCTGCTCCTTCTCCTTCTCCTGGTTAGCAATGACCTCACCCCTCATACTCCACATAGCACTATTTTATAACTCTTTGATGCGCTTATTGGCTCGCTATCTTTGTTGATATCTGGTCCCCCTACTATACTATGAGTTACATATAAGAGGGCAAGGAATATGGCTGATCAAAGCTTTGAATATCTCCTGGAACTTAGCACAATTCTCTATATAGAATATGCAGTCAATAAATGTTTGTTGTATTTTACTGTATTGTACATGACGCATTACACGGTAGATGATGGAACATATGCAGCACAACGTACTGTGACCCACGAAGCTGTCTAGATACTTTCTGAAGCTATTTCTATTTCCTTGTCCAGAATGTACCTTGTTGGTGTATTCTCCAGTCACTACACAAACGTATATAGTGATGCCAAAGACTATTTAATTGTTCTCAGAACTTTAAGCCCAAGAATGTGGGGGTTTCACCCTCTCCCCTTCCTCAAAGAGGAAACTGAGCCATGTTCCTTTATCATGGCTACCTTTGTGATCGTGCCCTAACGTCGGCGATTGCTGCTACATCCTCTAAACCAGAACCCCGACCTGAGAATAAGCTAGATTTGTGCTGGAGTTAGCTTGGTGAAAGCTGATGATTAAATTTTCAATGTGGGCACTTGAACTTCGAAATCAGTAAAGGCTATAAATCAGAGCTTGATTTACGGTTGCGTTCATTGTCTAGACTTTGGAGAGTGTTAAATAGTACAGATTAAATTTGTAAGTGGGTTGTGGGCACATTTTTTCCCCTGAGAGATGGCTGTTAAGCATTTAGCAGTATACCCTTGGACTGAGCTGTCCTATTTGGAGAGAGCCTATTAAATCTAGCCAGCCCTCAACCCAAAAGTCGATCTCTCCATTTTCTACCACTTGCAATCAAATCTACAGTACCATTGCTTCTGGAAAGGATGTGTCTACTAAAACGATGCTACTGTTCCCTTCCCCATCCTTGTGATATCCCAGACCCAAACACCCTTGCCTGGCCACCATCCCCTTATATGTACTGCTTCATCGTATTGGAATATGTCTTTAATGGGCAAAGACTGGCCCACTAGCACTTAGCACAAAGCAAAAGCTTAATAAATGCTTTTTCATTCATTCAATCATAAAGACCCTCATTATTAATAAAACTTAGCTAAAAGTAGACACGGGTCAAGCTTTCTGAAGGCAAAACTAGGGCTTTCTCAGGCCTGAACTTACCAAACTCTTGACAATCTTCAGCAGCTCTTCCATCACTACGGCAATGCCCTGATAACCCAGCAGTCTGCAGATTGTCTTGAAATGAGGTGGCCCCACGAAATTCCTATAGGAGCTGTAGATGTGGCTGTAGGCAATGTTGAGGGGCTGCGAAAACAGAAACGGTTGTAATTTGAATGGAGCAATGAATGATGGGGTGATTTTTTTCTTACCCTGAAGAAGTGTGTTTTAAAATTCATCTGCTTCAGTGACTAAGCCTTATTTTTAACAGAGTGATAATGAAATATGTCCCCTGCCTCTTAAGAAGTGCTAGACTAGAGGTGGAGGGTGAGGCATTTGTTTTCACACATGGCCAAAGTGCTGGTTTGTCTTGTTGGATTGTACTTATTCATACAAGAAAGGATTCTGGGAATGGGGGAGGACACAGTTAAAAGGAAGTAACTGATAAAAAAAAGAGCATCAATAAAATATTTTTTTAAAAAATAAATGTATCTGTTTATTTTAAGCCCACATAGACATTTTCTAGGTAGATTTTATAAGTTAGTTAAACATACTTCTTCCTAGGTTTGAGTTCACTTTTTATAATCTGGAAGATAAGGATGCTTAGATAATATGCTCATGCCTAATAGTAATGTCGAATAAAATATTTACAGCAACACAGACTGACTACTCAAAAGACAGTAGCACAATGAGGAGGATACAGTTAGACTTGTGCTTTAGGAAAATCTCTTTGGCAGAGGCATGGAGGATAGAGCAGAGAAGAGAGAGAGGATGTGGGGAGGCTACTGCAGAGGGGTATTGTAATAATACAGGTGACAGGTCATGAGGTAGGCGGAGAAAAGGAGGTGAGCTGTGAAAAAATGTTATGGAGGTATAATTGATGGATAAATGAGCTAGGTGAGGGAGAGGGAGGCGTGAGAGAAGATGTTGTAATTGTGAACCTGGAATGAGGGTGACACCCTCATCAGTAATTGGGAGGTTTGGAAAATGGATGTGTTGGGGGCATGTAATGAGTTCTGCAATGCAAATTACAACCCAACCAAGACTGCTTATCTTATAGAACTCATTCTGTCCCAAAAGGGAGGAGGTGGACTGAGGCTCTTACTCACCAGTTACAGCAATGGAGAGTAGAGTCCACCCTTTGAAGGGCACCTACCAAAGCCAGGAGGTGACCTGGGAGGCAGAAGCTAGGTATGCTGGGGGCGAGGGGGGGTGGGAATTTTCCAAATGGCATCTACGCAATTGTCACTGGTTCTCTGGGTAGCAGTTAGATAATTGCCTTGAGGGACAGAAGGACTCAGAAAGGGGGAGCTGGGAGTCCCTGGAGGACAGGTTAGAGAGTAGGGGGTCCTTGTTTTAGCGACAAGCCTTGACTAGCCATAGGAGGAAAGATAGTATGCAACTTGGGTGTGCTGGGAAATGTTTAACAACCAGCTTTCCAATGTATTCAGGGCACATTTTAAAATTTAATCTACATCATTAGTCTGCAGAGTGGTAATTACGTTCATATTGAAAATTTAATAATTAGCTCTCCAGCCGTAAGAGCTGGCTTCAGCGCTCTATAGCAGGCAACCTATGTTCTCATACTCTGATCACATACCTCTGAGAGTCAGTTTAAGCCCCCTCTCTAGACTAGGACACTGAGAGGTTTAGAGGGAGGGAGGGAACGAGCATTTATTAAGTATCAACTGTGTACCAGGTGCTTTTTATAATTATTATTTTATATGATCCCCCAACAACTTGGTGAAGTGGATTCTATTATTATCCCAATTTTTCTATAGTTGAGGAAACTGAGGCAGTCAGAAGTTTAAGTGACTTGCCCAGGGTCACACAGCTAGGAAGTGT
Source organism: Phalanger gymnotis (assembly GCA_028646595.1). Lineage (NCBI taxonomy): Eukaryota > Metazoa > Chordata > Mammalia > Diprotodontia > Phalangeridae > Phalanger > Phalanger gymnotis. The sequence goes on along the minus strand of CM053625.1, from coordinate 45,796,309 downwards.
CTGAGGCTGCATTTGAACTCAGGCCTTCCTGATTCTAGGCCCAGCACTCTTTTCACTATGCCACCTAGTTGTCTATGCAGCTAGGCTGGGAGACTTGTCTGTGTTCACACAGGTAGAATGTGTCTGAGAAAGGACTTGAATCGAGGTTTTCTTGACTTCAAAGCTAGTGAGCTATCTACTATGCTACTCTGTCTCTACCAGAAATGAACACCTTAATCAACAGAAACTGTTATCTGATGCTCTGTTACCCAGAACTCTCTGCTACCCAGCAATTCCGCAATATAATGTTAATGGCATTCATAACTGTGATTCAGAATCCCTATGCATCCTCAAAGAAAGATTCACTTCTATTCAGTCTAATTTTACTGCTGGGGGGAAATCTTACTGAATCCTAATCATCTTAAAACTGAAAATCCTACATTGCATATTTGGGAGTTCTCTAAAAATCAGGAAATTTGAACAACTACAATCCCCTATTCCTTCACCATTCTGGATAACAGAACACATACATTAGATGAAAACTTCATCTACTTTGAGGTCCTAAAGGTGCTATATTCAGTTGTAACATTTATGTGGCAAAAGCCCACTTTGGTGTTATGCAGATGAATTCTTAATTATTACTTGAGTGTGCTGAAATTCTCAGCTAAATAGAGGGTAAATGGAGACATGTAGTTACAAAATATTCCAAAGGCTACTTTGGTTGGGGATGGGAGTGCCTATTATAGACTCAAAAGTATGATAATTGCTTAAGTTAGTATCATGCACATACCAGGCATTTTTATGAAAATGTTCACTTCAGCTCAGTGATATATGTAGCTGGGCTAGTACCATGATTAAGTTTTCATGTGCAGAGCAAATATAGATGTTAACAACTGAGAGAAATGATTACTAATAACCAATGATTTGGGGAGATCCAAAGTTCTCCTGCTTTTTCTAAAGCCCTTAACTAGGCTAAGCAGGACAGGACAGACGACAGCAGGTAAGATTAATATTCTACTCAGTCTAGGTAGTGATACTCCACCCAACCTTAACCAGGAATTTAATCTAAGGTGAAACTCTCACACCCACTGTCTTCTGCTGAGGCTTGGGTTGGGGACACAAATTCTTTGATTAGATTGCCTAAGGCTGGGCAATTTAGAAGTAAATGACAGAACCAAAGTCACATTCCCCTAGCTGCTCATTAACACAGGTCTGCCTCTCATTGTAATATTTACTCTCTCTTATTACTTGTTAATCAATCAGAGTTGACTGGTACCCTCAGGAATACCCACTCTTCTAAGGGCATATAAATTGTAAGCCTACCACCATGACTGGTCTTTGGCATTCAAGAGTGTCACTTTTATTAATAAAATGCTAGCATTATTAATGAAATGATTAATTATCCAGAAATTATGTCTCTCAGACTTTTAAAATATCACACAATTTATTATGTATTACGATTTCTTGTATTATTATATCTGTTGTTTGTTTTTGTATCAGATCTTTGATTTCATTGGTATAGGCAGTGCTTCTTGAAGTGTAGTCTGGAGACTCCTGGGATACTTTCAAAAGGGAGCCCATGAAGTAAAAACTATTTTCATAATAATACGAAGTCATTTTGATTTCAAATATGGCAAATACTGACAGATATGCCTCACATAAACAAAAGCTCTTTGGTGGGTCCTCAATAATTTTTATCAGTGTAAAGGGGTCCTGAGACCAAAATTTGAGAGGTGCTGCTATAAGAAACTCCTGTTGAGGAAAATACCCCTAAGGCAGCTCAGTACCTCTCCTCGAAGAACTGATGCAGGGCTCTGAAAAATTAAGCATCTTGCCAAGGGTCCTAGAGCTGGGAAGTGGGCTTGGAACTCAAGTCTTCCTGATTCTGAGGCTAGTTCTCTAAATTTTGTGCCATGTAGCCTCGCAGGCAGAGATCCAACATGCCTGCAAGATGGCAGCCATAAAGACTGAGTTCTCTATTTTTTCTGTTTGCTTTTAGGAAAAGGGATTTTTCTTCAAGTGAGTGCCCCTTTAGCTAATGGTCTTTGACAAGTGCCACTAATGGTTTGCCTAGGCCCAGAGGAGCACATTGAGATGCTGATCTGGTAATGACAAGCATTTGAGAATACTGGCTTTGATAAAAGCTCAATGTTCATGGTCCATTAAGCTCTTTTCTCAGCTCCAGTTAACCATTTCTTCTAACCCACAGAGCAGCAAGAGTGCACCCTGGTCTTCCCATGTGGTTCCTTCTTTAGGACATGCTTTTGAGAAGAAACTTGGGACAATGATCACTTTTCTGAACTGTGACCACCAAAGGAAAGTCAGCACTTCGTCCTCTCTTTCTCCGTCTTTTGGCTTTTTCCTGTGATATGTACCTGAGACCTGCTCAAGAATCAGAGACAATCAGGGCCAAAAGCGATACTGAGTTTAGTAATTAATAATTTAGTCTAATTTGATTGTTTTACACATTTCAGGACTAAGACGAACATAATGCCCAACAACTCAACTCACCTATTTACATGTCATTTTAAGGTTCACAAAGCCTACATTGGAATTTAAGCTTCTTGAGGGTAGGGACTCATCTTTGTACTCCCAGTGCCTGGCACAGCAGCACCAGGCACCTACTAGACTTAATAAATGCTTAAGGGTGTACAACTTTGCACAGTACTCTTCTGCCGCTGCCTTATGGCTTATGACACATTCCCTCCATTTCACCATTTCTCTGAAAAGTGGGCAGGAAGGTCACCTCCAGAATCTATCTGCAGAGCCACTTCAGAGCGAACAAAAACCCAGTGCAGTCCTAGAAGTACTGAATAAATTCCCCTGCCTTGTCCCCTAAGTCTTGCTTCTGAGATGCTTGTTTTCTAAGGTCTCCTATTGCCCACGGCAGCTTTTCTTAGCAAACATTAATAAATCATACAAAGATGGATGGCAATTCATCAGCTACCTGACAGGTTTGATAGATCATAGATTTAGAACTGGAAGGGACCTGCAGAGTTGTTTCACCACCACAGGACAGAAATCACAAAACAAACAAAACAAAACAAAACAAAACAAAAAAACAGGCAGACGCCACGCAACTGGAAGACTGTCTTTTGGACATGTTGTTAGGGACTCAGCTCCATGAGGGCAGGGACCATATCTTTTGTCTTCTTTGTATCTTTCATGGTTCCTTACACATAGCAAACATTCAAGAAATGCTTGCCAAATTGAATGGAACTGAGTTCTCTTTATGTCCCTCAGAAGCCTTTTCTTCAAGGTACGACCCATGCCTCTCAGGAATAAAATTGAACTGCAGAGAATTCCAAAGTCAGTAGTAGGCAATCCAAACCCCTTTCGGAGCATCACCAACATTCACGAGTCACTCTTCAGTTCCCAGGACACACCAACACATGCAAGTATAGAAACACACCACATGCCAATAGAAACATGCACATACAACCCCTAAGGGCACCCAGTCTAACCTGCTGACTCAACAAGAGGCTGGACCTTACTGCCCCATAGGGGAATGGGTGGAGAGGCAGAAGGCTGGAGATGTTCTGATGATGTGAAGAAAAACAGGGACGCAGTGGTCATTCTAGATATTTGAAACCTACCACAAATATTCCTAGTGGGCATGCTACCAATTAACTAAATCTAAATTGATCCTGCTAACTGACTTCACTAAAATAAAAAAAAAAGCAGAGTCAATTAGCAGGATTGGCTCATTAGCAGGCTTGAATATCCTTTTTGAGCTGACTCAATTAACAGGGCTGAACACTTCCATCTCTTGGATTCAATGTGTAACTAGTTTTTGTTTTTTATTTTTGGGAAGGTTCACTTAAAACAGGCTTCATTTAAAGTCAAACTGCATGAAATAAAAGTCACTTTCCTCTCTGGATTTCATTTTCCCCATCTGTTGGACTAGATGAGCCCCAGGGTGTCTCCCAGCACTAAAATTATATGATTCTTCGTGTCTAAAATAACAAGCAACCCGAATTTAAGACCACATATTAACCAGGTTTGATGCCAAGTGCATTTTCTTCAGGCAGAGAAGTATCTTAAGAATGGAGGGGGAAAAGGATGTTTAAAGTAGCACAAATTAAAACTCAAATAGTAACTGAAATTATATGTTGTGAATCAGGCTATCTGCATTTCTTGGGACTGTCTACTCACCATAAGATAATTCATATTCTCATTTTAAAGCAAGCACAATGTTAATGAATGTTGGAATTGCTAACCATGCACTCATCATTTCCATATCATTGTTTGGCCCCAATCTCAGTTGTTTGTCATCTGATGGAATCCGGTCTGTTAGCTGAACAAACTCTGACTTGCTCAATATTTCATCACAGAATAGGGTATCTGCCACTACTCACCCTCAGTGGAGCACCTCATTATCTAAGTGGCTTCATGGACAGGTTTTGTATAATGCATATTCCAAAGCTGAGATTTCCACTTTCTTCTGAACTAATATTCTTATAGCTCATGGTGGATAGTACCAGGGAGTTTCATATTTCCATCTTGACTTTTATGGAAATCAGATAATAGCGTCTATGTTTGCAAGTCCCTTCCGGCTCTGATGTTACACATTCTAGGATCCCTTCCAGTTGTAATTTTCTATTATTTCTAAATCCTTTCTTAGCTTCTAACAGTCCAGATTCTAAGGTCCTTCCCAGTTCTGAAATTCTATGGTCTCAACTTCCTTCTAGCTCTGATACCCTGTGTTCTAAGGTCGCTTCTTGCTCTGACGTTCTATGTTCTAAGATTCCTTTCAGTTTTAACGTTCTATTTCCTCCCAGTGTGTGTGGGAGGACAGACTCAAAACACTTAATTCCTTTGTAAACTGTTTGGTAAACATCCCTGAAATCTGGAATCACAACTGCTGTTTCTCTCAAAACTTCTAAGCAATGAGTACTTTTTTTTTTCCAGGTTAAAGATGCTTCTGATTTCCTCTCTTTCTTTTCAAGCCTTACAGTTTCTTTATTTCTCCTCGTAGGTATTTGCATATAATCAGCTGGCCACACTTTGACAAATGAACTAGCTCTTCCATTCAGGTGGAGTATGTGGATCTTAACATCCTATATCACTTGGAAAAGCCAGAAAGTGATTGACCAAATGAGCAGTAGACATGCTTGAGGTGGAAGACGGAATTGGAAGGCCTGGTAAAGTTCAGAATCCTATGATGTCAGAGCTGGAAGCAACCTCAGAAAACAGAATGTCACACAAAGAAGGGCTCTTGAAGATCCTCGTAATCACCTCCCTCGTTTTAGGGAAGGCAAAATTGAGGCAGAGAGAGAAGCAGCCAGTTTTATATTTTTGTTACTCGTTGGAATCCCTCCTAAGACTCACTTCTCTAGCCACTAGATGGTCCAGGGAAAATGAGCTGATGGGAGCTATCTTGCTTGTCCTTTTGGGAGCGGTATGGCTGACAGGCCTGGTGGAGTAGAGGGAGCTAATGTGAAGACCTGAGCCAAGTCCTGCTTCTGATCCTGGGTATGTCAATGTCAATTTTTCTAAGACTACAGATTGCAGAGAAGATGCTGACCTGCATTGACAGAAAGAATTTCATCACCCAGAAGTTACTTAGATTATTGAAATCACAGGTCCAGTCCTTATCCTTATGGCTGAGTACTACACCACATTTTGGTTTTGGTGATCATGGTACCATTGACCGTCCAGTTGCTTTTAGATGTGTCTGACTCTTCGTGACCCCACTTGGAGTTTTCTTGGCAAAGATACTGGAATGGTTTGCCATTTTCTTCTACGGCTCGTTTTATAGAGGAGGAAACTGAGGCAAATAGGATTACATGACCTCCTTAGCGTCACACAGGTAGGTAGCATCTGAGGCCAGATCTGAATTCAGGAAGATGTCTTTCTGACTCTAGGCCTGATAGTCTATCCACTGTGCCACCCAATGATCATAGTGGAGTAGCTACTAAATTCCCTACAGGAAAAGATACCTTTTTAAGCATGACTACTCTTATGGGTATGGTATGCTTTTGGGATGGAGTACAGTTATCCCTTCCACAGCTCGACTTTCCCCATCACGGTTTTTACATATCTCAGGTCGGCATAAGAAATTAAATGGGAACTTTTGGGGAGTTTTGTGGAAGCCGCAGATGACACATAAAGACCAGCAGGCAACACAGAGCCTAGGACCAAACACAGAACCCACATTTTACATTAAGGTACTGTAAACACCTCATAAAAGAAAAAGGAAAAATTTAGACTTCTTCTGTGGTATGAAAGGAGGGCCAAAAATTTTACACGAATTTTCCAGATCATGGAGGCAGTGTCTTCCTAATCCCTAGGATGTGGAAGGAATAACTGTAGTATGAAAGCTGAGGCCAAATGTATCCTCCTTTTAATCTTACCCTTTTAATAGGCAATGAAGATTTTGGAAGAAATTTATGGTACATGTTCTCATAATCTGATCACAGATGCTCTTCTTAAGAAGAGAAGGTATTAATTTTTTTGAGAACTATGTCTACTGTGTACAATGAGAATGAGAAGGTATTAATTTTTTGAGAGCTATGTCTACTATGTAGAATTTGGTGCTCAAAAGGCAATGTGGTACAGTAGAGTCCTAGACTTGGCATCACGAAGACCTGGGTTCAAATCCTACCAATGATGCTTACTGACTCTGTGACCCTGGGCAATGCACCTAACTCTCTGAGCCTCAGTTTCCTCTTCTGTAAAATGGGAATAAATTGGAAAGCATGGAAATCTTACCTCACAGGGTTCTGTGAGGCCCAAATGAATTAATGCATATAAAGTGCTTTGGAAATTTTAAGTGCTATACCAGTTGTTTGAAAAAAATTCTGGTTAATTGGAAGTTCTCTGCAGCACCTTTATTTTGGGGGTGGGGAGCTGGAATCAGTGATTTTAATGGTGTAGGGAACTCCTAGTGTTGGAAACTCCCTCCACAGATACTTACCATCAATTTATAGCAGTTGTGTGGGCACTGGGAGGTTAAGTGACCTTGCTACCATCACATAGCAAGCATAAGCAGGACCAGAACCCAGGTCTCGCTGGCTACAAGGCTGGCCTACTATGTCCTCTGCCAAACTGCTTCTCTATTGGCACTCGAAGGCTCTACTTTCGTAATAATTACTCTCTGGTACTCTCCTCCTTGCTGCACCATGAAACTCTGCCCTGTTGTTTATCTAAGAAAGCAGGGATTTATGTGCATTGGAGAAACCTGTCCTGCCCAATGAGACCATTGGGCATAAATCTTGCCTGTCTAGTGAGTAGCTCTGTGTTATTTCCCTCTCTACCTCTTTTATTAGGCAGCTAAAGGGTGCAGTGGGTAGAGTGCCAGGCCTGGAGTCAGGAAGACCCGAGTTCAAATCTGGCCTCAGACATTTACTAGCTGTGTGACCCTGGGCAAGTCACTTACCCCGTTTGCCTCGGTTTTCACATTTCTAAAGTGAACTGGAGAAGGAAATGGCAAACCACTCGAGTATCTTTGCCAAGAAAACCCCAAATGGAGTCGGACACTATTGAGCGACAACAACAAAACGTCTTTTATTCTATTAATCCCTGACCTTACTATGGCCAGATATTGATTGTGGGACAGACAGATGCCACTCCATAGCTCCTTCCCTGTCATATGCAGGTGGGGTCAATTCTAACACAGAGCTAGGATGGCTTTCTTTGACTATGGAAAATGGAAAAGAAGCATCGGAGCTTAATGCAGTGAAACGACCATGCTGAGGATTTTTCATCACTGAAAACAGGGCACTGTAGGATGAAGCAGACACCTCCAGACTACTCCCTACTCCTCTAGGCATAACTGTATGGCTGCTCTTGGTTCTGAAAGACATCAGAGTCAATCTGGCAAGGTAGAAAAAGTATTAGCTTAGAGGTCTCCAGACCTGGGTTCTCATTTCACCCTTCCTCTTACTAGCTGAGTGACCTTGGGCAAATAATTTTTACCTCTGGGTCTCAGTCCCCTCATCAGTAACATAATGAGTTACTAGTTAATCTAAAGCTTCTTCTAGCTGTGATAGTCTATTATTCTCCAGAATTGAATAGTTAAGATCCAGATGAAAAAATGCTGGTGAAGAAAACTGAACTTAGGAATTCCCAGCTCCGAAGAACAGGATGATGGAAGCCATCTGAGCACTTTGTGGCTTTATTAATAACACTGGCTTTCCTCCCCTCTCCCACCTTCTTCCTCTGCTCCTAAATAATCCCATTAATACAAACAGACTAGAAGCCACCTGCAGACTTCCTTCTGTGGCAAGAGCAATGTTATATTCTGTGGGGAGACTGGATTTGAGAGGATACTATTAATGTTTGGGAGGAGTCCTTCTGTAGCTTATGCTTCCTATAAACCTTGGATTTCCCTCTTCATTAAAATAAAAGCCCACTCGTAAATTAACGGATAGCCTTTAACAGTTATGAAATATTTGAGTCATGAAGAGAATATCATTCAGAGAAACCCTTTTTGCCAGGGCAAAGGCCTCCGACTCCCTCTGGCTAGTGCAACAGAACTTTCTTATCTCTGACAACCATTTCCATAGTATCCCTGGGAGCTGGAGATTCTCTGGGACTTAGTTTCCTCATTTGTAGCAAGAAGAAGTTTGACTAGACGACTTCATAGGACCACTCAGGCTCTGACTTTTGGTAAGTGGTCATTTCTCAGATGTGGAAATCTTAAGAGACAAGGATTAAAAAATCAAACAAACAAAACTGTCAAGGAACATTGGGAGTTGTCTCCAATGTATTCTGATCCCTGCTTTCTAGAGTTGACTTGTGGGTAACAGAAGACAGATACCAGGAAACAGAAAGGTCAACACATTAAATAATAGTTCACATGTCTGCAACTCTCTATGATTTATTTACAATGCACTTTCCACACAATGGCCCTAAAGGGCAGGTTGTAAACAGACCACTACCCCCACTTTGGAACTTGGAAAACTGAGACTCAGATGGAGTACCCATGGTCACTAACCACTAAGTGTTGCAGCTGAGGGTCTACCATAGTTGGTCTCCCGACTTTGAGTATAGTGCTTTTAAAAAACCACACCACCAACTTGTGTCTCTCTGCATAGTATAGCTACATCCCCATTTTATGGGAGTAAATCTTCCTATATCCCCCGAACAGGGCTTTTGGTGGCTCATGTTGAACGTATTGAGGATAGCCATGAGAGGAGCTGGGATCTCACAGCCAGAACATGCTGCTGTGGAGAAAGGGAACATGGAATCACTGAAAGAAGCCCAGAATCATTGAATTCAAGGACTTTGGCAAGCAAATAGTCTAATCCAGGGGTGGAGAGCCTGCGGCCTCAAGGCCACGCGGCCCTCTCGGTCCTCAAGTGTGGCCCTTTGACTGAATCCAAACTTCACAGAATGTTCTGTGAACGTTCAGCCACAGGGCCACACTTGAGGACCTGGAGGGCCACATGTGGCCTCAAGGCCACAGGTTCCCCACCCCTGGCTCTAACCCTCTCATTTTACAAGTGAGGAAACTGAGACCCTGTCTGAATGGTCAAATGGCTAAGCCAAGTCCAAGCTTGCCTAACTAATGCATAATAACAAGAGTGAAAAGTAAGGAATAGAAAAGATATTATGGAGGTGAGGAGTCTGGTGAGGGAGGAGAGAAAGTGGTAGGTCAATTCAGATGAGTGGGGATAAAGGAGGGAAGGTAATTTTTACCACAAAAACCTAAAATGAGATCTCTTAAATCTTTAATCACGGTTGAAGTGAGCAAAGAAAAATATGGAGGAACAGGAGTAAAAAAGAGATAAAACTAAGGCAAGCATGAAATTTGATTCTTTCTAAGTTTTTTTTTTTAACTCTTTGTCCAAACTGAAAGGAGAAATGTCTCCCTCCCAGGGCTAAAGGCTTTCAGGATACAGACCACTGACTGGCTCCCTGAAAACAAAGTGCGTATGGGTCCCACTGGTTGCCATGGTGAGGGATGCTGACGCTGAAGAAATGTATAACACAAAGCTTGGTGAGGAGTAGGGGTGGCAATGGGCTCGAGAAGTCAGCAGCAAAAGAGACATCAGGGAGGACCCTAACTGTGAGGGAAGAGAAGGAAAAGCATCATTAATTCTGCTTTCTGTCTGCTCTATTACGGAGAGCTGGGCTCTGGCTGAATAGTTCTCCAGGGAAGAGAACTTGGAAGGTAAGATACACAGTCTTTCTTTCTCATGATCTGTCTGGAGAAACCCCTGTCATTACTTGGAACAGAAGAGAGAACAAGGGAGTGAATCAATAAAGTCATGGCTTTTAAGAATAAAACCAGAGAGGAAGACAAAAAGGACTTAGGTAAGAAAACAAAGGAATGAGGGTATGGGAGAAAGGGAGAGTAAGGCTGAATTAAAGGAAGCAGGCATTCATCCAGAAAGGCAGGGAATAAATAAAAATATTTATGTGAAATATATATTTATGTAAATTATATATTATTTATTAGGAAACTGGAAGAGGTTTTATTAGGGAACTCAGTCTGTCAACTGAGCCAATATACCATGGTCCTGGGCCAGAATGAAGAGAAAAGAGGATCTTTTTTACTCAAAATGATGGGGTAACCATCACAAAAATCTCCTTTCCCAGTCTGCCACGGGGTACAGCTATGTATCTAAAGTAATGAACAGCATAGATTTGAGGCAAGGCTGTATAATGGAAAAAAAATCACAGGACTGACAGTCTGCCGCCCTGGGTTCATATCCTAAGTCTTCCACTATGGAGCTATGTATCTATTTTAAATCACTTTACTATTGTGGGCCTCAGCTGCCCCAACTTATACGATGGCAGAGGAAAACTAGGTCATCTCTAAGTCTCTTCCACTGGATATTCAATGTAAATGAATTGAGTCCTTCACTCCTAGTCAAACTGGGATGGAGAAAATAGGTGGCTGTGTGGGAGGGGATAGAGGGGATAAACACGAGTTCCAAGACGCAGTCCTGTAACAGACTCTCAGAGACATGTCCTGAAAGCACTTAATGAATCCCTTTAGAGCCCGTTATTCAGGGAAGGGGTGCTCAGCCAAATAGAAGTGATGTTTCCAAGCCTGAGTGTTGCGAGCTTGGATGAAAAGCAAGATCTAGAAAATCATTTCAGTGCCATACGGTTTCTGATAGCTCAGTTCCCTTAAGAGACATAGGCAAGGGAATAAAGAGGCCCCTTGGTGAACTCAAGTTCATGTTGGGTTGTCCAATTTTTACCACCTTATAGTGATAAGAAACAGTGCATGTGTATGGGGGGATATCTGTATGCGAATCCGCATACACTGCATCCTATGTTACAGCAAGAACTTACAGGGGGAGTCCAGGAAGTACAGGTGGCCCTGGGACAGAGGAAAGTCACTAAACCTCCCCGGGCCTCAGTTTCCTCATTTGTAAAATGAGGGAGTTGGAGTAGAAAGCTTCCGAGGCTCCTTTCAGCTTCTACAAGCTGGCAGAAGAGAAGCAATCATGGCTTCCCTTCAGATGTAGCTGGGCTATTGTTTACAACATCTTTCCCACTTTGAAGGAGCCTCTTTGGGCTTTTACTTGACTTGGTGAAATTTCCTGGTAGCCAAGCGCCTCTCCCCACCACCAGCCCTGAAGTTTTGCCAGGGCATTGAGGCAGAGTGCAGCAGTTCTGTCTTTGGATGTACCCCACCATGAAGGGCTGGCTGCCTTGAGGGGTAAAGCTGGTTTTTGCTGAGTGCACCATGTTGTGAGACAGGAGCTATGTGGCACAAAGCCCTCTCCCATGATATCAGGCATGACGCACTTAAAAGCCTAATGACTAGACAAAGGGGAGCTATCATAGAGGAAAGAAGCTGCATAAATTGAACTTGAATTGGTGTCTGGGAGCTCCAGTGACTAAGCCTGAAGCTTCCCGTGCTTCTGCCTCTTCCCCCATCCTCATCTTTTTAAAAATGTTTCTTTTTTAGACCATTCAAAGATGTTCTCGAGAAGGGAACAGAGGAGAACCGTTATTGCTCAACGATCTCAGTCAGGGGGAAGCTCCCTCCTATTTAGCCTGGAGAGCTAAATGAGGTGGAGACCACTGGATCCCATAGCATAGGCAAAGCAGATGGGGGAAAAGGGAAAGGGTGAAGAGAGGGGGAAGGAAGGAAAAGGAGGAGAAGAGAAAGACAAAAGATATGAAATGGAAAGGGAGACATGGAGAAAAGCAAAAGGCATATATGGTGAAGGGGGCCGGGTCGGGCCTATTCACTGTTGACCCAGCTGTCCCTTGGCTGGGTGTCAATAGCCAGAACTGCCCATCCCTCATTTGTGCCAAAGATCCTAAGTCTCTCCCATGCTGCTCTTAGAGTTTGGACCATAAGATCATTCTAAGCCAAGCTAAGCTAGCTGAGGTCATTTCAATCCTCCCATCCTTTCAACTGTATATTTTTCCTTTCACTTTTCTTTTTCCTTCCCTGGCTCTCACGTTTAACTAGTTACTAAAGTCTCATCAATGCTACCTCTACAGTGTCTCACATCCCAACCCCTCCTCTCTGTTCCCACAGATACCATATAAGCACAGGCTATATGTACCTCTTTACACTCTCTTTTACTATTTTGATAGCATCCTAACCAATATTGCCACTTTTGCACTTTCTCACTCCCCAAAGACATCCCATGTACCCTGCCACGCTAATCTTTCTTTTGGCACAGAACCGATCGTTTCATTTCCTTGTTCAAAATTCCTTTGTGACTCCTCGTCATATACTAAGCAAAGCTCATCCTCCTGAGCCTGGTCTTTTTAGACCTTCCACGATCTGGCCTCATATTACATTTCCAACCTTATCTTACATTAACCTCCTCCATGTAATACATGCTTCAGCCAGACTAGACTACTCACCTTTTCCTCTATATGCCCTGAACTTACCTGCCTTCGTGTCTTTGCTCATACTATTCCCAATACCTCCACCCTGCTGAATTCTTATTCATCCTTTACTTTAAATAATGCCTTCATTTTAAGTTAAGATTCCGTGGTTTCTACCATCAACCCTGGAAGGGAGTAATGGCTTCCCTCCCAACCCTGAATCTCACACAGATCTTAGCTTATGTTTACTTCAAAAAATTCCAAAGACCTATTCTTTCATGGGGGTTAAAGGGGAGTATTCCCTTGAACAACATTGACTACAGTTGCTCCATGATTCAGGAAACATTATCCACCTTGGCAGAGTTACTGTGGCCAAAAAGAAATCCATCATCTGGTGGTCAGCCTGACGCATCCCTCCAAACTGCTGCACTCAGCTCAGTGCCTGGCACTTAATAAACGTTGACTCACTGATCGATCGACTTAGCAAAGCTCATCTTGAAAGGATATGCTCGAAGTCCATCTCTGGGCACATAGTCAAACCCTTGGCCACTTGACAGGACTTGCCAGGGTTTGTACTTCACTGTCACAGCCTTCAAGATCCCAGGTTCCTCCCCAGGCTGGGATGAGATGAGGCACTGGCAGGGGATGGTACTGGAGATGCCTTCTGCTTCCGTGGCATTGTTTGCCTGGGCTGTGCCCCCAGGCCTGAAACCTCTGGGCAAGCTACATTTCCTACCTGAAAAGCCTTTCCTGGTCCATTAGTTCTTTCTCTCTCTTCTTTAATTTAATGGGTAAATTTTCATGTATATATTTATCTGTGAGATAGAGAGACAGCTCTCTCTCTTTCCATATACACGCATATGTGTATATATAGATAGATATGTATATATGTATATGTATACATGTGTGTATACGCATGTATATATATATACACACATGTACAAACACACACATATGTGCTAAAGAGCTGGCCCTGAAGTCAGAAAGATCTGGGTTCAAGTCTCACGTCTGACACATCCTGCTCACGTGACTGAGGATGAGTTGCTGAACTTCTTAGCACTCTAGGTAACTCTGTAAGACTACAAATTGCAGAAGAGTTGATCCGCACTGAGAGAGTGCATTTCCTCACCTGAGATTTCCCCATAGCAAATGAAATACAAGTCCAGTCCCTGTCCCTGTATTCATCTGTTAAGACATTGTTCTTCCCCTCCCCCATCCTCTCTCCTCAGAAGAATGTGAGCTCCTTGTGGGCAGTGGCCATTTTTAGCATTTCTTGGTATCGCTGATGCTTAGAAGAGTGCGCTGTAAGTAAGACCTTCACAAACGCTCATTGCATTGCCTGTATTTGGTATTACAGTCATTTCCACTTTGTCTCCGCAGACTGTAAGCCTCATGAGACAGGAACTGTATCTGTTCTGAGCTTTGTATCTCCCCATGTCCAGGCTCTTACTAAATGTCTGAATTGTCCACGAGTCTTCATGAAAAGTATGTCTTGGCCAAGCCAGGCCATGCCTGCTTCTCCTCTTCAGGTGCCTTTCCTTGGGATGTAGATTTACCAGAGTAAGGAGAACTAATCTTTTCTTGTGCTTTGGATTTCAGAGACGCGATGAACATTGAAGTTAAAAATGTTTCTTATACCCAAGCCACTATCTCCTGGTCCACGCTGGAGCCCTGTCTGGAGAATAATTACCATATCATGTACAGGCCCAACTGGAACAGCATTTTCTCAGGCTACCTGCGCCACCCCTTTCACCACGAAGAAAGGGTGCCCCGAACCCTCAGCTCCCTGGTCCTTCGCCAACTTGCTCCATCCACGCTCTACTTTCTGTGCATTACCTGCAAGGATTCCTACCCCTCTGGCAACCACTGTACTATGTTCCACACCCTGGATAAAAGCTCCAAAGCTACCCCTGGCTCCCAGTTGGATCCTGGCGTATCTCTCTGGGTGGTCACAGCTCTTCTCCTTGCCTGTTTCATGGCCATCCTAGCCTTCTTCTGTCTCCAGTTCTGGTGCCTGAGGTGCCACGAGCCACGGTGGACATACCACTCGAGCCAGCGGGAGGAAGTTGATGAGTTGGTGAGGTGGGCCGAGGGTGCTCTGGGCCTTGGGCGGAGGGAGGAAGACTTGCAGGAGTTCCCCATGGCAGCCCTACTGACCAAGAGTTCTAGCGCCATACCTGAGAGCCCCCACAGCTCTCCCCCTTCCCGCTTCTCCCACAAGGGTACTCAGGATCAAGCTATTATGTTTCCTCATCATGGGCTATGAATGACAGATGAGTGGTTCAAAAGAGATGTGGCAACAGAGCGTAGCCAACTTCATGACATGTGCTTAAGTAATATTGGTTGGTTTGATTTTTTTCTCCTTTATCAAAAAAAGGCTTCTTTTCTTCTCTCCTGTGCCACAGAAGGCACAGTTTAGGGTTTGGGTAAATGGCCAGGGATATAAATATGTTGGCAAAAGCCACAGAGTCCATTGTTAGTGCAACATAAAGCCCCCATGGCCTCTAGCTCCCAGTGGCCTCTACATATTCTCAGCTCACCTCCAGTGCAAACTTACATATCCCACCCTACATTCTGGAAGGGGGGAGGCCAGAGTGGGATGTTGAGACACAGAATCTTTGAGGCAGAAGATAATTTATAGATTACCCCTACCTCCCATTTTATATTGGAGGAAGTGAAGCCTTAGGGAGATTGTATGAATTCAGGAAGGGTGTGTAGTGGAAAAAGGACTGGTCTTTGGGAAGATCTGAGTCTGAGTTCCAGCTCCAACATTTAATTAATAATCCCAGTGATCCTCATCTTGTGCTTTTGTAAAATGAGGATGGTAACATTTGTACTAGAGAGGAAGTGTAGCCTCCTGGACAGAAAGCTGGCCTGGGAGTCAGGAAGACCTCAATTCAAGCCCCAGCCTGGACCCACACTGGCTATGTGACCCTGAGCAGTCTCCTGAACTCTCAATGTTCCGGGCGATTTTTTTTTCCAAACTAAAAGTTGTGGAACAGTTCCTGATTCACATTGGTGGAACTTCTTCATGAGAAACACCCTATCCAGTCAAGGACAAAAGCAAATATAAGAAATGGGGATGATGTGGACCTCATAACAACCTGGAAAAACCTACACGATATAATGCTGAGTGAGTGGAGCAGAGCCAGGAGAACATTATACACAACCACAGATATGTGGATTCTGTGAGGCCTAACCCTGAAAGACTTTGCTCTTCTCAGCAACACAAGGTGCAAAGACAACTCCAAAGGACTCACGATGGAGAATATTATCTACATCCAGAGAAAGAACTATGAAGTATGAATGCAGACTGAGGCATACTTTGTGCCCACCTTTTTGTCCCCTTTTTTTTTCTCTTATTTTTTTGTTTTTGGGGGTTTTTTTTTGGTTCTGTTTCTTCTTTCTCATGATTCATTCCATTGGTCATAATTCTCCACAACTTGACTAGTGTGTAAATAAGTTCAATGCAAAGTTATACGTAGAAGATATATCAGATTCCATGCCGTCTTGGGGAGGGGGGATGGGGAGAAAGGGACGAAAATCTGGAACTCAAAATTATGCAGAACTGAGTGTTGTAAACTAAAATAAAAATAAAAATAAAAAAACAACTATAGCAAAAAAAAGAAAAGAACAAAAGCAAAGAGAAATCTGTATACTCTCTACTTCATAAGAGTGCTGAGAAGAAAGAGCGTAATAACCTTTTAAGAATGAGATAAACATAGGTCATCATTGTTGTCCAAGATCACACAATCTATTTCCACTGTAGATTGTTTCTGCAGACCCTGAGGTCCAAGCCAGATGCTTTGAGAAGGATCTTGATGTTAAGAGTGGCAGATTTTTGTTCAACTGGAAGGAAATTATTCTTGAATTTTGGTGGAATTTACCATAATTACAATCTCCTTAATAACTGAAATGTTCAATTCTTTTGTTTCTCCTGTTACAAAGTCTCCTGGAAAGAAACTGCCTCCCTAGGCAAGTCGAGTATCAGTGAATGGTTGTGGACGATGGGTCCAAAAAGAGCATGAGGGCCTTACACTGGATCTGTGCATGTGGATATAAATAGCAGGAAGGGAAAGGGAGATGAATTCTGGAACTCTGGCTACAACAGTGTGAGGTAAGAGCTTGCTGGCCCTTAAGGCTGAAGCCAGGGAGCAAAGATAGATATCTTTCAAATCCCCATGCCCCCACCATCCATTCCTTCCCTCTACTCCACTCCCATGCCATCACCTGGCAGAGTCACAGGATCATATGAGTGCCTTGTAATTAGTATACCAAGAAGGAAGCACGGTGGGGCAACCAAACTCAGAGAGAGCCATTGTACACCCTCTTCCCATCCTCAAGCCTTCCCTGATAGTCAGTATGTGACTAGGATAAAACAAAACACCATGTCTTTACATTGTCATGCACAATTTCTCTTTGAAGTCCTTCTATGTCCAAGCCTTCTGCTTAGCTCCCAGCATGGAAGACACTTTCCTTCATGTGATCTGTTGATGTGGGTTCTCCTACTCATCATTTTACAAGGAATGTATTGATATATCACTGACCTTGGACCCATAGAGGTAGTATGGCTGAACATTGGCAGGTTTGTCCCTCTGCGGTTCCTGGGTGAAGGGAATGGCTGTTCGGACGAAGCTGAGAAGAAGAGAGGGGCCGAGAGTTAGATGTGTTCTGAAATCCCAAGGCAGGGGTATGTGTTGTAACAAAGCCCTTCCTGAACAGCATGAAGAGGAGGGCTTGAACCGAAGGCCGTGATGATCATGTTCTATCATATTCAATCAATAAATGTTTATTAAACACCTCATGTGGGGCAAAGCCTTGAGATAGGTGTTATGGGTCCTTTTTCTACTTTTCTTTTTTGAAGACTTAAGAGATTATGTGGCCACAGAAAACTGAGATGGGTTTAAACAGCTGGCTATCTGCTCTTAGAGAGCTGTATGCTTATCAAGGTCAGGTAAACTGAGAGGAGGATTGGGGTCCAAGAAGTCCCACGTTTGGGTCCAAAAGGGAGAGCACTGTTAGAATTAGTTAGAAAAAAAAATATACCACCCTTATGGAGCAACAGGCATGATTATTAAGCACCTGCCTTTCAAGGTTCTCCCACTCTTCAGTCTCCCACTTGTCTCATTAAGTTATTATTATCTCCCTTCAGAGACAGGAAAACCACAGCCTGAAATAAGTGATTGCTTTTGCCTACACACAATCAGCAATTCAGTGAGAAAGGCAAGGCCTGAATCTCTAGCCAGGGGTGAGGACCCTGTGGCCACATGTGGCCTCGAGGCCGTAGGTTCCCCACTCCTTGCTAGCCCTTTATCAACATCTCCTTATATTCCACCTACATATGTCTGTATGCATATACAGACGTCCATTTGTAAACATACCTATTTGACTATGTATGTAGAGGTGAATAATTAGCTGCGATTTCCTACGTACACAGAACTCCCTCGTAAGGAAGGGTACCCTACTAATGTGGGTTGGTACTTTCTCTCCAGCTTCAAGTCTCAGATACCTAGACCAGTGGTGTCAAACTCATAGAGAAATGGGGCCATTAACCTTGCATACGGATCCCTGCTCCCTCACACTGACAGAGAAAACCACATATTAACATTTTATTTATTGTTTAGTCATATGTCTGGCTCTTTGTGACCCCTTTGGGGGTTTTACTGGCAAAGACGCTGGAGTGATTTGCTATTACCTTCTCCAGCTCATTTTACAGATGAGGAAACTGAGGCAAATAGTGCTAAATGACTTGCCCAGAGTCTCACGGCTAGTAAGTGTATGAGGCCACATTTGAACTCAGGTCTTTCTGACTCCAGGCCTGGTGCTATCCACTGTGCCATCTAGCTCCCCCACATCAACATATCTATGCTTTATTGTCTTTTTGCTTAATTTTGTTAAATATTTCCCCACTGCATTTTCATCTGATTCAGGCTCCCCTAGGGAGTGCTTCAGGCTCCAATCAGGCTGCATGTTTGACACTGCTAGCCTAGAGAACTGAGTCCTCTGCCCAGGATCACTGTATATGTCAGAGGCAGGACCTGATCCAAGTGTTCTGGCTTCAAGGCTGGTTTTCTAGCTATTACACAATCCTGCTTCTCTTCCCTCCTTTTACATAAGGAAATGAAGACTCAGAGAGGGGAGGTGGCTTGTAGAGTCAAACAGCTAACATGCGGCAGAGAATGGATTCTAATCCAAGTCATCCAACTCTTGAGTCCAGTGACCGTTCTAAGACACCCAGCTATCTCTCCTCTAAGTTAGTTTTTCCAGGACAGAGGGAAGGAGGATAGACTCTGAAGGGAACCAGACACCCATTCTGACTCATGTATTCTGTCGTGTTGGTGTCTATGTGTATAAAAAAGTGGGCCTGTGTACATCTTCTGCCCATGAAATCTGGGCATAACTATGAGTATATACATTTCTGCACATACAAGCTCACTGAGTGTCACGGTTATTCGTGAACATGATTTACTCTCCCATCCAGCATGTAAGTTCTTAAAGGACAAGCAGCCATGTCTTGTGCCCTTTTGTGTGTAGAGCACGCAGCTAGGATTTAACTTTGCCTCTCACTTGTGTGGTATGACTTGGTCAACTCCACTAACCTCGCAAAGCCTTAGTTTTACCATACCTATAATACACAGGTATTAATAACACTGCTTACACTATTAACCCCGTAGGATTATAGTGAGGAAAAGCACTACGGCAACATGAGTTTTGGTATCCCCTACAATATCAGGTGGGTACAGTGCCATATACATGGTAGGTCCTTGAGGAATGTTTGTTGACTGACTGCAGTTATGCACGGGCATACTGGGACATGTATATATGTAAATATATTCATGAACATGAGTACTATACAGCTGTGCATTTGCATGGCTCCTCTATGCATCATCTCCCCCATTTAGGATGCGAGCTTCTGGTGAGCAAGGCCTTTGTTGGCTCTTCTGTTATTTGTATCTCTAGCACTGTCCTTGGCACTTAGTAAGCACTCAATAAATGCTTTTTCTTTCATTCATTCATGTATATTCAGCTTGACATTCAAGGCCCTACACAGCCTGGAACTTTCCACTTTTATCTCATATTACATCCTTTGATGCACTCTATACACCAGCCAAACTGGGCAACACTATGCTCCCAAACAGGCAATGTATCTTCATGCCTCTCTGTCTTTTCTCATGCTATCTCCTATGCCAGGAATGCCCTTACAGGTGGGACAGTAGATAGAGTGCTGGGCCTTGAGTCAGGAAGACGTGAGTTCAAATCTGACCTCAGATACTTACTAGCTGTGAGACCCTGGGTAAGTCACTTCACCTGTTTGTCTCAGTTGCCTCAACTGTAAAATGAGGACAACAGGATCTACGTCAGAGGGTTATTGTGATGATCAAATGTGATAGTAATAGCTTAGCACAGTGCCTGGCATATAGTAGGTGTTTTATAAATGCTTATTCCTGCCCTACCCCTTTTCGTTTTCCTTTGAAATCTAGTACAATGCCATCTCCTCTGGCATTGTTTCCTGACCTCTCCAGTTGGTAATGACCCCTTCCCCTCAGTACTTTTTTTTGCACCTCTGTTAATGCATCAGTCGTATAAAATATTGTCCATTATTGCCTATGTTTTAGTCTTAGTCCCCTACTAGACTTTAAGCTGCTTAAGGGTTAGGACCATGTCTTACCTAACTCTGGATCTCCCATAGTACCTACACAGTGCTCTGCACACAGTAGGTGCTTAACGTTTACTGTAGGCACATACACATGCACACCTGCCCTAGAAGCAAAACCCCACAGCTTCTCTCCATCCTTCACAGAAAGCCTCTTACCGGTTAGTGGATCCATTGTAGCAGTAGTTAGGGAGGAAGTCAAAGTTCAGCTCCCAGAACACATGGAGGGTGATGCGGCCATAAGGGGCAGAAACATTGTGATTGGCTTCCCGGAACATGGCGTCAAAGCTATCCAGGGTCATGTGCTTACACAGTAGCCGATGGGTTAGACGGTTGATCTCCAAAAGCCATTCAAGCTCCTGCCCCAGAGAAAGAAGACACAGTTGGTGTCTGAGCCTTGACTGACCTCCAGGATTTTGATGAGAAGGCAACGAAATAATGGTATATGAAAATTCTTTGAAAAGTGAAAACTGCCAAGGCAATGTAAGGGATTAAGGGACTTGATTAGACAGAAGGGAAGTTGATATAATAGGAACTTAAAAACATACACAAAGCTACCAGTGCTGTAGGTCTGATCATGTTCCCCGCTTCCTCAATAAACTGCAGTGGTTGGTTCCCTTCTACCTCCAGGATCACATATGAAGCCCTTTATTCATTTCTAGCTCTTCTCAACCTGGACCCTTCCAGTTTCCTTACACTTTAGCCCCTCCATGTAATCTGCAACCCAGCTGTACTTGCCTCCTGGCTGGTCTTTACACACAGCACCTCATCCCCCTTCTCTGCACCTTTGCATTCTCTCATTTTCTTACTCTGTCTCTTTCTGTCTCTCCCTCCCTCCCTCTCTTTCTGTCTTTTTCTCCCTCCAACTCTATCTCCCCCCTTCTACCTGTCTCTCTCCTTTCTCTCTGTCTCTCCCTCTTTCCCTGCCTCTTTCACTCCCACCATCTCCATCTCTTTCTCTCTCTCTGTCCCTCTCTCCCTCCTTCCCTCCCTATCTCTTCTTCTCTCTACCTCTCTGTCTCTCTCCCTTCTCTCTGTCTCTCCCTCTCTCTCTGCCTCTTTCACTCCCACCATCTCTCTCTGTCTCATTCCTCCTCCTCCTCCTTCTTCTCTCTACTGCTCTGTCTCTCTCCCTTCTGTTTCTCTTTCTCTCCCCCTCTCTGTCTCTCTCCTTCTCTAGCTCTTTCTCTTTTCCCCTCTCTCTCCTGCCTCTTAGAATTCCTGCCTTTCCTCAAAACTCATCTCAAACATCTCCTTCTAGAGGAAATCTTTCCTAGTTCTCCCAACTATGAGAGCCTTCTGCTCTAAGGTTACTGTCCTTTGACTCTTTATGTATCTAATATATCTATATCTATCTATATACCTATGAAATTATTTATATATTGTCTCCTTCCATTTATATACTGTTTCCCTCTATATGTCCCCCTCCCTCCCTCAATTCCTTTTTGCCTCTCTTTGTACCTCCATAGCTTATCTCACCATCTAGCATGAGTGCTTAATAAATATTTGTTGACTGATTAGTTAATAGTCCTTGACATTTATTTATCTCCTTTAATTCTATGAATAACTTTGTGATATAGTGAGGCAGTACCGTGGATAGAGTGCTAGGCCTGGAGGCAAAAAGACATGAATTCAAATTTAGACTCAGACTCTACTACCTGTGAGACCCTGGGCAAAGCACTTAAACTCTCTCTGCCTCAGTTTCCTTGGGATAATAATAGTACCTGCCTCACAGGGATCAGCGATGATATTTGTAAAGCACTTTACACAATGCCTGATTAATTAAATAGTTGCTCATTCCCTTTCTTGCATATACTATCTCCTTTGGTTCTATGAATAATCCTGTGAGGCAGGTGATGTGGTTCATTCGTTTCAGTTATGTCTGACTCTTTGTAAAACCCATTTGAGGATTCTTGGTAGAGATATTAAAGAGGTTTGCCATTTCCTTCTCCAGCTTATTTTACAGATGAGGAAACTAAGGCAAACAGGGTTAAATGACTTGCCCAGGGTCACACAGCTAGTAAGTGTCTGAGGCCAGATTTGAACTCAGGAACATGAGTCTTCCTGACTTCAGGCCCAGGACTCTATCCACTGCAGCGCCACCTAGCTGCCCCATGAGGTGGGTATGATAAGGAATTGGTCCAGATTTGAGATTTCATCAGTGGAGGGAAATCTCACCATAGAAATTCCTTCCACCAATGAAGATCTTATTGGATCCTCATGACAACCCTGGGAGGTAGGTGCGATTATCAGCCCTATTTGACAGATGAGGAAACCGAGGCAAACAGAGGTCAAGTGACTCCACAATCACATAGCTAGTAAATATCTGAGGTTGGATTTGAACTCAGGTCTTCCTAATTCCAGGTCCAGCCCTCTATCTACACTCTCTCTGTCTGAAAGGCTACCATGTACATGGTTCCAGAAGTTAGACTAGGAACAGGAAACTTCCTAAAATTTAGAGCTATCCCAAAGGGAAAGGTGCTTCCCTAGAAAGTAATGAGCTCCCTCTCCTAAAAGTCCTTGAAGGAAAGTCTGGATGAACGCTAACTGAATGTGTTACACAGGGAATCAGTGATCAGGTACCATTGGATTACATGGCTTCAGAGGGTCCTTCTAGCTCCAGGATTCTAGGAGGTTAAACCAGATGGTCCCTAAGATCTCTTCCTGCAAAAATACTAACTCACAAACTAATTAAGAGCCTCCTGTGTTCAGAGCACTGTTCCCTATCCTGAGGAAGGCTATCTCTACCCTCCCGAAGTTTACAATCTAGTAGGAAGACACGAAATAGACTCATGTAACTATAATCCAAAATGAAACATGAAAAGTGCTTGAGATGCACAAACCAAGGGCTCTTTAAGGCCTAAGGGGAGAGGACTCAGCTGACTATAACATTCTGTTATTCCCAGCACTCATTAGGTATCAGGTTGCTAAAGCAGAAAGCAGTGAAACAATTACCTTTGTTGGCTTGTGGCTATGCACCACCAAAAGCTTCTCCCTCCTAATCAACATGAGCTAAGGCCACCCTGACTTAGCAAACAGAGCACTACCTTGGGGTTACTGTACTAGGCTCTCAGAAAAAGATGCTCTCTGGGGGCCGCCTTTCTTTGCGTGATCAAAACCAGTACCTTTTAAATTTTCGAGCAAAGAGCACATTTTGCACCATGAGGAAAGAAGAGAGACCATTTTGGTCTCTGAGTTAGTCAAAATGAACTCTTATGGAACACAAGCTAATGTTACATTTTTCTGATGTGCTCTGGGGCCACCAGAATGTGCCAACTGACCGCTTTCATTGTGAAAGGCTGGCAAAAATTCACCGCAAAAAGAAAAGCTTCCATTTCCTTCTCAGGTCCTATTGAAACAAAATGCTCCCCACAGCTTCCACTTTATGTGTGCCACCTAAGTCTATTTTAAATTCTGGGACATTCAAAGACACACAGGATTTCAGAGCTGGAAAGGACCTTAGACATAGAATGTTGGGACATCAAAATAGAATGGAAATTGTGCTCACTTTGGGTGACCTGAATTCAAATCCTATTGCTGCCATTTGCTACCTGTGTGATCTTAGGTGAATCAGTCACTTAACCTCCCCGGGCCCTGGTTTTCTCATATAAAATAATTTGGGATGGACCAAATGGCCTCTAAGGTCTCCCTCAGTTCCAGATCTATGACCTGTCGTCAGAAGTGGAATGAGAATACAGAATGGAAGAAATGGAAGAAACGTTAGGTCAGAAAATAGAATTTGTTTTGTTGTTTAATTGTTTAGTCATGTCTGACTCTTCATGACCCCATAGACTCTGTTCATGGGGTTTTCTTGGCAAAGTTGCTGGTTTTCTTGGCAAAGATGCTGGTTCACCATTCTCTCACCAGTGGATCATCTTTTTGGGTCACCTTTTGTCAGGCAAACAGAGGTTAAGTGACTTGCTCAGGGTCACACAGTTAGGAAGTGCCTGAGGCTGGATTTGAAGTCAAGTCTTTCTGGTTTTAGGTCCAGTGTTCTATCCACTGAGCTACCACCTGCCTCAACATATAATTATGTAGCTGAAAAAGAACTTAAGAGATTCGTTTAGTACCATCTTGTCATTTTGGAAATGTGGGATCCGACCCTCAGAGGGGACAGGACCCTCACGATGCCCCTCAATATCTGTGTCAGAGCTGAGAGTAGATAGCAAGCCTCGTATCTTCCACCCTAGGGCTCTTTTCTCAAGATAGGATGGTCATGTCTGTGTTCCATCTTCCAACATCCCAGTGACACCTGTTGGTGCATTTTGTTCTTGGCATCTTGGGGAATAAACAGCTCTGCCTGTGAGTCAGGAGCACAACTCTAGGAGATTCCTGGACAATGCCAAAGAGTTGGCAAAATGACTGCCTCAGCTTTTGTTTCCAATTAGAGATCACAGGATCATAGATTTAGAGCTAGAAGGGACTGTAGAAGCTGCTGGGTCTGACCCTCTCTTTTTGAAAATGAGGAAACTGAGGAATAGAAAAGTTACATGACTTGCCCGACATCATACAGCTAGTCATTGTCTCAGGCAGGATTCGAATCCAGGTCTTCTCTGCCTGAATCCAAGGCCAACACTATCTACTATACCATGTATCCTCTCAATTTTACTCTATTAAGGATGGGAAAAAATCCATTTCTCTTCATAGGAAACCACTCTACAAACTGCAACTAGTCACTTCCTTCCTTGGTCTTCTAGCTCCACAACCCGAAACTTGAGAGCCAGTTCTGGGTCCAGACCCTCAGAGTTCCCGGTCCCCATTCTCTTACCACGATAGAAGTTAGGTCCTCACTCTCAAAGCGGCTGATGGCTTGGTCTAAGGATTTATACATGGCGGCAGAGATGCGCTGGGTAATGAGCCTGTTTAGGTCAATTGACCTCCCAAGCAGCTGTGGAGAAGGAGGGAAGTTATTTAACCTTCATGTAGGCAGTGGGGAAAATGCTGACAGCAGGCTTGGGGCAGGGATTCTGGGCAATGACTCAGGTGCCTTTTTTCAAATCATATCCTAAATTTAGCTTCTCTGTTTCTCCCGTAGCTCCTCATCTTCCCTCCCCCAGCCCCACGTCCCAACAAACCTTCTCAGAGTCACTGCAAAGCAGCAAGCACCTTGAGTATGACCTACTTGCTCTACACAGTTACTGCTGGCATATCACAGAGGTGCATTTTAACGCCGGTGGCATGAAGGAAGGGTTTATTTTAGGAATGCAAAATATAGCAGAGGAGGAAATTTCCCCAGTGCACAGATATGGATATTATCATACACACCCTATATAATAACATACACTTCATTGGAAAAGTCTCCTTTGCATCAATAGCATATCATTATATGCCATTCCCATCATTATCATCATTACTGTTATTTAAATTTTCTATCCCTCTCTCCCCACAGGGAAGAAAATGTACTGATAGTAATGGACCTCTTGTAGCAAATGAGTTGTACTGCATTCTCTGAGGACCATCTTGTGGATCATTATGGCAGCTTCCAGAACTGAATTCGATGTATCAGCTTTTGGGAAAGTGGAGTCACATTCAATTCAACACATTCAACAGTCATTTATTAAGCAATTCTCAGGTGTTGAGTGTCCAGGCAATAGTCCTGGGTTCAAATCTCACCTCTGATACTTATTTGCTGCATGACCCTGGGCAAGTCACTTAACCCCCTTGTACCTTAAGCAACTTTTTAAGACTTATATACTACGTCATGAAGGGGTTGTGATCTGTGACCTACCTAGGTTGAGAGCATTTCCATACCAGAAATTCCCTACATCAATGAATCCACAGATGGCTCCAACTTACCTTTCCAGCTTTATCACACATTACTCTCCTACACACAGTCTTTGGTACAACCAAACTGCCTTTTTTGTTGTTCCTCACAGCTGAAACTCCATCTTCTGTCTCCTCATCTTAGCGCTAGCTGTCCCCACTGCCTGGAATGGAGTTTCCTTCCAAGTCCTGCTCAAACTTTTCCTCCTACCTAAGGCCTTTTCTTATCCCCTCAGCAGCTAGTGCACCCTCTCCCCCCATTATCATGTACATATCCATTTATTTTTGTAAAACTTACATTTGTAAGTTTCTTGAGGGCAGTTCTGTTCCTTAAGGGCAGTATCTAGTACACAGTAGGCATTTAATAAATGTTTGTTGATTGATTGACTGGCATATGTGCAAAGCACTGTGTTAAGCACAGGGGCCACACAAAGATGAATGCTGAAGAACTCTAAAGCTTTCTTTCAGAGTCTTTTGGACCCCGCAGTCTGTCGAAATGACAGAATGTTCATGATTACAAATACTTCTTTTCGTATCCTTTTAATTTCTCTGAGGGATCAATATTCATGGGATCAAAGATATGGAGCTGAAAGAGATGTCAGAGCTCAAGCCCAAGTCCCTCACTTTACACATGAGGAGACTGAAGCTGGTAAAAACAGTGATTTGCCCAAAGTTACAAGCAGAACCAGGGTTCAAAGCCAGGTCCTGTCACTTCCAACCCAGTACTCTCTCTGTCACTACGTCATGGTGGTGGTCAGTTATAGTAAGGGTATGCTGGAGCCAGCTCTAGCTGGCTTTCCTCTGAATATTCAATTTTCAGTGTGAGCATTTAAATGTCAGAAATCAGCAAATGCTACAAGTCAGGGCTTGATTTATTGTTTTGTTGATTTCTAGACTTCAGAAAGTGTTAATACAAATTCAACTTAAAAGTGTGTGTGTATTCATTTTCCCCCCCAGAAAGTCTGGCTGTTAAACATTTCCCAAACCTTGACTGAGCTCAGTAGGAGTGCAGTAGAAGGGTCAGGGAATAAAGTCATCACCAGACTGGAGGCATCATTAGCATAATCATCACCATCCTCTTCTTCCTCCTCCTCCTCATCGTGATAAGCCTTTATATAGCTCTTCAAGGTTTCCAAAGTACTTTGCATCCGTCATCTCATTTGAGCCCCATAATACCCCTGATTACCATTTTCACTGCTTCCTTTTGATCTTTGGGTCCTTTGGAACTCAGCCTTTGTTGTGACATTACTTCTCTCCTCTCCCTGAAAAATCACTGGGCAAGTAAGGACTGTGCACCGACCGTGTAATTAGCACAGAGAGCTAAGAGCTGCAGGGTCATTTAGCTGACAGCTTGTCACACAGTGGGGTCCCCAAAAGTAGGATATGAAGTCTCCATAG
>CM053625.1:45751794-45768259 GCA_028646595.1 Phalanger gymnotis | reverse complement strand
GCCTCAGTTTCCTGATCCATAAAAGGGGTTGTACTAGATGACTTCTAAAGCCTTTTTTACTTCTAACATTTTGGAAATTCTCTCTCTGTCTCTCTTTCTTGGTGCCCTAGTTAATTCTCAAAGACTATAGGTTACAGACAATTTCTCAGTTTACATTAATGGAGAGAGTCCCAATATAGTCCCCACTGTGCCTAGATTGATGAAATCAATATATCTCTAAGTCCCCGAGCCTTTCAAAAGTGCACACTCTTCTGTTTTGGTCAGGACCTGTGGTTTCATCTGGGTAGAGAACTCCTGATACGATGGACCAGAGCATCGATTTAGAAATGAAAGGGATGTTAGAAATCATCTAGTCCAAACCCACCTAGGTGGTGCAGTGGATAGAGTGCCAGGCCTGGAATCTGGAATATCTGAGTTCAAATTTGGCCTCAGGCACTTACTAGCTGCATGACCCTGGGAAAGTCACTTAACCCTGTTTGCCTCAGTTTGCTCATTTATAAAATGAGCCAGAGAAGAAAACGGCAAACTACTCCAGTATCTCTGCCAAGAAAACCCCAAATGAGGTTGTGAAAAGTTGGACACGACTGAACAGCAATCCGAACCCCTGCTTTTACAGATAAAGAATTGGGGCCCAGAGAAGTTGTAACTTGCCTAAGGTCCCTCCACAGATAGAGTGAACGGCAGTGCTAGGATTTGAACCCAGGTCCTCAGATTCTAAATCCGGCATTCTGTCCACAGTTTCAATCCTGCAGATTATGGCTTGAGAGAGGTGCCTGGAGCTCTGAGAACTCAAGTGACTCGTCCAGGGTCACACTGCCAATATGTCTCAGGAGGGAGACTTGAACTCTGCTAATCCTTCCTCAGGGGTCAGCTCTCTATTCTCTATCTCTTGGGGTCTCAATGTAGGTCCCAGTGAGGTCTACAAGTATATTTCCCTGCAGGAGGCATTGTGGTCCAGCAGACACATCACTGGCTCTATCGCCAAATGCCTTCAGTTTGAATCTCAGCTTAACTATTTACTGCCTGCAGGACCTTGGACAAGTCACTGAACGTCTTTGGGCCTCAGTTCCCTCATCTGCAAAATGATGGGCAATGTCGAAGGATCTTTCCAGCTCTAAAGTCTGTGACACCAAGGGCCGATACTTGCGGTAAGCAAGATCTCGAACTAAATGATGATCCCTCGATGAGAATGGGCTGCATTAAATTTCTAAATCTCCAAACCAACACTAGGTCGGAGGCTGCCACAAAGTTTAAACACACACTCAGGTGAACCAGTCAGCTGCAGCCAAGCCACAAAAGCTGAGCACAGTTGGTATTCATAAAGACTCGCTGGCCTTTGATTAACTCTGATGGAATGAGAAGAGAGCGGTCATTCTACGACCATCTCCTCCTATTCTCTACCCCCACCTCACCCCCACCCCCGTCTTATAGTTGTCTCTATGGCTACAAAGGAAGGCAGCCTTCAGGAGGCTCTCCTGTGGACCCCAGCAGTGCCTCCGGCTCTGAGACTGGATGACATCATAACTTGGTTGTTAGCAGTCCTTTATGCCTCAGGGTTAATGAGTTTCAGATCCTTGCCTGGGAACAACTTTTGTTCCCAGTTAGGACCAGAAAGGGACAAATGGGGCACTAGGAGCCTGGGGGGAGGAGTGAGAAAGGTGTACCAAGAGGGCAAAAGATAGGAAAGGAAGGTTAACAAGAAATATTTGTAGATTATCATAATGTGCAAATGGGAGATAAACCCAGAAAGGCAGGTTGGGGCCAATCGGTGAAGGCCATAGGGTGCCACGAACATAGAAATTGTATTTCGGGCCTTGGCCTAGATGCACCATTCTAAACATTGCTGTCCAGCATGAGAGGGGAGATGCTCACCTCCACAAAAGCAAACTTTTCCTCGCTAGTGTAGTTGTAGCGGGTGGCTCTCTCATACTCCTCTGCTGTGCCAGGGCAGTCCTTGTTGCAGAACTTGTCAGTAGGGTGAACCAGCTTCCAGGAGTACTGGGAAGGGGAAGACCAAAGATGAACACACCAGGCTGTTGTTAAAGGCCGGACGGGAGGGAGATGCTGGGGTTGGAGTCGAGGTCACTTACCACCTCCATGACGTGGGCGCTCCACTTGGAGAGCAGCTGAAGCCCCCGCAAAGCCAGATCAAAGAGCTCCCTGTACTCTTCATCTGACTTCTGGCTGTCTAATCCAGAACCAGTCACCACCTGGAGGATATCACCCAACAAGGGGGTCAGGCCAATCTGCACATTCATCCCTCCCACCCCAGACCCAGCTCTACTCTTGCTTCTAGCTCAGGTCCCTTTCTTAAGGAAATAGGCCTTTTTTTTTCCCATTCATTTCTACTTGCCTCAGGGGTACACAGGGAGAGCAATGGGACCAATGGTGTAGGGAACAGTTCCTCTACCACAGTATCTTCTCTGCATATAATCTTATATAATTATAATCTTAGAGAGCCGCCTAGAGCAACGAGAGGTCATGTGACTTGCAAGGATCACACAGCTGGTGTGTGTCAAAGGCAGGACTTGAACCTAGGTCTTCCTACTCTAAGGTCAGTTGTCCATCCACTGGCGCTTACCTTGGACAGTGCTGCCGCTGAGTGCTACTAACCCATTATAGATAGAATCACAGAAAAGTAGGATAATAGGCCCAGAATTCAAAGGGACCTTATGGAACATCTAGCCCACCCATACCCTCCTCCGTACAAACTTTCACTTTCTTACCTTATCTTGTCATTCCTTCACCTGTACTGCTCTTCCCCCTTCTCTAGCCCATCAAACACTCATCCATCCTTCAAGGGCCAGCCCAACCCCCACACCTCTGTCAAGCCCTCGGTAACCACTCATCCCAAAGTAACCTTTTCCTCCTCTGACCTCCATCCCCACATTACCTCCCTTTGTCTGACAGTTATCACATGCTGCCTCGCATTAGTTGTGTTTTTTTAACGTGCCTTATTTCCTCAGACAAAATTATAAACAAGTTCTTTTTAGGCAGAAACTATGTGTTTTATTTTTTATCTACCCCACCTCCCCAAAGTGCCTGTGAAAGTGTCAAACACATTGTGAGAACTTAATCACTACCCGACTAACTCCTGACTGAAAAGCAGACCAAATCAAAACACGGCATCAAAGTGCCAAGAAGGTCTGAATACTCTCTGCGACAGCTGAAGATCTTAATCAATTATTTCTGTAGTCTTGTCTACGGCTGGTTAGAACACTGTGCAATATGACCATTATTGTAGATCTGAGCCCCGTGGGGTCTGTTTGCTTTGTTTTGCTTCATGGCCATGATGAAATACCAGGGTACGGTGTTTGAGTGCTAGACTTAGAGTCAATTAACCTAACTGTGCCTCAGTTTCCTCATCTGTAAAATGAGGTGGGCGGCCTCAATGACCTTGAAAGTCCCTTCTACCTCTAAATCTACAATTCCATAACCCATAACCTATATGCTCTGTGCCCAAGGCAGCCACCTTAAAAATCCAAGTCATGCGACACGCCCTTCTTTGCAGAGGGCTAAGGGAAGGGAATAACCATGGAGGCAGTTACAGGTATAGGACACTGAACGTGCTGTCAGACTCCAGTAATATGTGGGTTAGTTTTCCTTGTTGATGCTTTTTTCCTTTTTCTTTTTTTTCTGTCACAAGAGATGGCTCAGTAGAATATTCAGAAGAAAAGATGATATAAAAACAAAAGCTAATAATATTTTAAATGCAAGTCACTGGCCACAATATGATGAGAGGATATAAATGGTAAGTCATCACTACTGAAGGAAAAACAACTCCAAACCTGTGACCTACTGACGGCATATGTTTTTTAGTCCCAGCATATGTGATCCGAAATAGATTCTAAAAGTCCTGTTGAAACTCTCTTATCTTGGCTGAATATTAAAAACTTGGGGAAAAGCTAGTGGCGTCTCCTTCTTTGGGGCAAAGAATAGTGCGGAGAATTCAAGAGTATGCTAGAATTGGCTTGAACTGGCCCCTGAGAGCTGATTGTTAAATTTTCATCGTGAGCACGTACACCTCAGAAATCTGCAGATGTTACAAATTGGGGCCTGATTTATCATTCTGTTGATTGTCTAGACTTAAGAAGGCGACAGAGAAGATGTCAGTAATGCAGATTAAATTTAAAAGTGTATCAGTACTTTTTTTTCCCTCGGAGAGCCACTTGTTAAAAAATTTACCAGCACACCTTTGACAGTAATCCTCAGGCTCTGACCTCTTCTTCACTTGGTCATGTCTACAAGCTTTCAGAATTTTTTATCCCTTTTTCCTTTCTCTCCTGCATTGTCTTGTTTTTTCTTGTTTTCTCTCTCTCTGCTTCTGTCACTCTTTCTGTCTCTGCTTCTGTCTCCCTCTCTCCCTTTCTCCTTCCCTTTCCCTCTCAGGGGGCAGCAAACCTCTCTGCTGCCTCTTGGTCCTTTTCTTGCCTTCCCACACCCAATCCCAGTAGCCCTGGGACAGGGCTCACCTCACTGTTGCTATAGCGAGCGAGCTCGGAGATGAAGCGGATGTGGTCATCCCGGATCTGGACCATCTGCTCACAGATGTTGTACTGGGGGCTGATGCTGCTCTGTGTGCATGTCCACCTGGACAGAAAAGCATGGGGTCTGAGTAGGCACCCAGCATCACACTCACAGGTGGGGCAGAGTCCTTCTGTTCAGACGCCGCTCCTTTCGTATCCATCAGTCTGTCACTATGGCCCTCTTGGGGCTTTAGAATAAGCAAGGATCCGTGAACATGATACATCTCAGTCAGCATGGCCAGGGGAACCTGCTAAGCCAACTATGTGAAGAACCCACAGTGGAGTGGGTCAGTCTTTCTGCTTCCTCTTCTCTGGGGCATGTGGAATCCCTAGGGAACTAACTTCTACACACACAGGACCATCTTCTGCTGACCACCACAACCCTCTTTGAGGCAGCCCCTCTCCACTGTGTACTTACCTGACAGGTAGGAGGGGTGAGAATATGGCCAACCCTCTCCTCGGCTACTCTCTAGGACTTCTGGTGACTGTAGAAAGGCAGTGTAAGCTGTGCAATGTGCCACTAGCATTGTGCTACCACCCTGGGGATGCATCTTTATTTGGGATGGGGGCACGGCTTTGGGATAGGTGGGTTAGAGTGGATAGGTGGGAGAAACTCCACACTTCACAAGCCCATCACTTATGTGGAATCACCATGGAAGAGCGATACCACCTGACAAGATACCACACTTGGCTAGTGCCGCTGAACACATGCTGTTTGTTTTTCTTCTTTTCACACCAAATGACTCTCCTTTGGTCCAGAAAACCTCCAGAATTGGAAGTGAAGCCCCTGTCTCTCTTTACAAATACTGGAGAAGGGGAGGAATGATCTTGAATCCTAAGCTAGGGCTAGAAAAAAGCTTAGAGATCCTCTGGCTTGGCTTTCTTGGTTGGCATAATGTATCAGTGTGTAAAGTAGAGGAAAGAGCCCTGGATCTCTAAGCAAAGGAGTTTGAATTCGGGCCCTGCTAGGGTTAGGGTTAGTCATTTAACCTCTCTGGGCCTCAGTTTTTGTCAGTTGTGAAGTGAGGGTATTTAACCAGATGATTTCTAACATTCATATCAGCCCTAAACCTGCAATCTTATTAAACTGGAGGCCCAGAAAGAGGGGCTTTGTTTGCCCAGTGTCACAAAGTCAGTTTTTATCAGAGCTGGGACTAGAACCCAGGTCTCCTAATGCTGGCCCACTTCTCCTCATCACCCGCCTTCACCCTTAACTTCTTCTCTCTGAGAACTCAAGTACACTTGGGAAAATGAGTTTGAAGTTCTCAACTTGGTGCCCATCTCAAAAAACCTCTGCACACAATGTGATAACACAGTGGGCAGCACTGGCTAGGGAGACAAAAGGCATCATCATCACCATCATCGCCATTGCTATTATTATTTTCAGCCATTTATATAGTGATGTAAGGTTTGCTTCGCATGCATTATCCCATTACAGAGACTCATCTGGCCTACTTTGGCTGGCACAGGCCAATGTGATCTGACCATTCTTTGTGTACCCAGAACTTCCCACAGTGCCTGGCATATAGTAAATACAAAACACGCTTGTTGACTGAATGATTGATTGATCTCTATCTCAGGTATAAAGCCTAAGGCAGGCTGAATTCAAGGATGCCATATCAGATTTCCTGGGATACTTAAGCTCCTGGATTAAGCACTGCTGATAACTGTGCCACATGGTACAAAACGGGGTGATTTTGTGAGATGGGCTAAGATGAGACAGTCAGACCCATTCCACATGCAGTAGGGTCCTCACCACATCTATGGCTAGAGGTAACTCACTTGTGGTGCCGACACAGTTTCCAAAGCAAGCACTATTCCCAATGCCATATCCTGCATTCCTCTCTAAGTCCTTAGTGGAGAGGGGCCTTCTTTGCTTCTTGGGGGCACCCAAAGATATGGGGCACGTCCTAACTTCACAGAGAGAGAGTGCTGTGGCTATGCTCTGAGCATGTTTGTACCCTGAGAACAAAGAGTGGGTAAAAAAGTGTTCAGAGCATGCCACCATGCACACCTGCACACTCACTCCTTGCCCCGAGCCACAAGGCCACGAGCCCAGGAAGCACGATCTCGAAGGCCAGGTGCCAGCGGCTAAGGCTCGCATCCAGACCCCCACACACTCCCCAAGGCAGGGAGGGAGGAGGGGCCGAAGCTGCTCCCTCGGCCTCCCTGCCAGGTGGGACCACACAGGAGCCAAGAGACATTACGGCACGCACTCACTTGGATTTGTTCTCCTCATAGTGAGCACTGGTCTTAATGTATCTGGCCAATTCTATCTGCATATCGCCGAATAAGGGGACCACCTGCAGCTGCTGCAAAGGAAACAAAACACAATAACACAATAAGAGATGGAATGGGAAGGTCTCAGAGGGATTTTCTATGCTGGCAAAGGAGAAGAGAAGTGAGCATGAAGACAAGAGTGGTTTGCTCCTGTGGAGATGACTCCGTGTTCCCTCCTGTTGGTGGTTAAGCCTCCTGGAGGCAGGAACCATTTCATTTTTGCTTTTGTATCTAAGTACAGTATAGTGTCTTACATACTAAATACACATAGTAGGCACTTAATGTCTGTTGAATTAAATTGCTGGCTGAACATAGGTCTATTGTAGCTTATGGACGTGAGCCCAGAACCAATGTCGAGGGATCCTTCTTTTAGGTATTATGATCTCCATTTTATAGATAAATAACTGAAGCCCAGGCAGATTCAGTAACCTGCCCAAAGTCACATAGCTAGTTAATGGGCAAGCCAACTTTAGAATCTCAAGCCTGATGCCAGGCCAATGCTTTTCCTCTACACCATGGTACCTCCCTCAAATTAGCAGAAAGATTCAGGAGGATTTCCATTAGAGTCAAGAACAAGCTGTTACTATTTCGTTTCACTAAAAGAAGGAAGTTAGAGACTGGAGGGAATGCAATTTGGAGGAAATCATAAAGCTGCAGATTTTTTTTCATGAGAACATAAAGGAATTTTAACTAAAAGAAGATATTGGGACTCAAGATTCCACTCAATAAAGCATTAGAAGAGATCCTAGAAGGGTGTTCTCTTCCCTCAGGGATCTTTAAAAATGAGAGTCTAGTCTAACCATGAGACAGTTCTGCTTGGAGACACAGAACTGGATAAGATTATCCAATACACCAAGGTCCTTTCAGCACTTTCTGATCCCACCTAATTCAGTGTGAAATCTCAGCTTGGTTCTTCCCATGGTATAATGCAAAAAGCCCTAAACCTGGAGCTAGAAAGTCTGGGTTCAAGTCCCAACTCTCCCAATGACAAGTTATATTATCTTGGGCCAATTATTTCACCTCTGAGTCTCCCTCCTCACCTATAAAATGGGGAAACAATACCTGTCCTATGTATCTTCCAGAGTTGTTGGGTCCAAATGAAAAAAATATGCACAAAATGTCTACAAAATTGTTAAGTATGATCCAAACATAAGCTATCAGTGCCTAGTATGTTTTTTGTATGCTATAGGTATTTACTACATGGCTGAATGATTGTAAGAATGAATGAGAACCTTGTTTAAGCAGAAAATGAGACCAGGAGATGCCTCCTTCAATGACTTTTTCTGGATGACAGAGAGGCGATGTGGTGATTCAGAAAAAGATCAACCACTACCTTCCTCATCAGACAGAATCATGGACTATGGCTTGAAAGCTTCTACGTTGTATCTTCCAGCACCCCGAAAGCCCAAACCCAAATTCCATCCCATTGCATTTCTCCAGCTCTCCCTGTGTGTGGAGATGGTGGTGCTCTCATTTATCTCTCGGTTCTCTTGGACATAGGTAGCACTTCAGATGTTCGCAAGCAAACTCCCTTGGTTCTCTGAGCGGCACCCCCTGTGGCAGAGAGCCTACACTTCGGTTTCCCCGCAGCCATCTCACCTGACCCCAGCAGCGGACACTGACCTTAAAGAACTTATCTATTTTGCTGAGGTTGATTCTCTTCTTGGCATCCAGTTTGTAAATGTTACTGACGTTTCCATCCATCAAGTAGAGGCCAAAGCCCATGACCTAGAAGAAGACGGAGGGAAAACAAGAGAAGCTGGGCCCAAGACATCCCATAGTAGGCTCTCCTTGAAAGCCATTCTCTCAAAAGAATACATTTTAAAAAGCATATTATGCACTTCAGCTTCAAATAAGGAAAGGAAGCAAAAGGTTGAGCTCTAATTTCACCTTTTTAAAAAGGCCTCAATTTCTCCTAAAGAGACGCTGAATGTATAAGATATTATTTGAGGATCAGTTGAAAGAAGTGGGTATGGAGAAAAGAGCCAGGAGAGAATGTAATTGTTGTCTTCCAATACAGGGTTTCCCAAAAGTCTTGGTGCAACTGTACCAGGACTTTTTCAGATACTCTGCATTCTATGGTCTGTCACTTGGAAGTGGAATTAGTCTCAGCTTAGAAGAACCAGAACCAATGAATGACTGGAAGCTAAATGAAGGTAGATTTCTTTTCGACATCATGTAAGACTTTCTAACAGAGCTAATCAACAGTGGAATGGGTAGCCTCACAAAGTTGTGAATCTCTTTTTATGAGAGTCTTCAAGTGAAGGCTGGACAATTATTCGTGGCAGAAGTTGCAGAGAAGATTTGTATTCAGGCAGAGGGTGAATTAGATCACCTCTCAGGTTCATGGGATCACATATTCCGAGACAAAAGGGACTTTCTCTTCAGACTCTGATGTGCTGTAAGATGTTCCAACGTGCCACTCCCAACATTGTTAGATTTCAAAGAAGGCCTTTTTACAACTTTCACAGGGCATCCTTGGTCAGAGGTCATTTTTCTAATAATCTCCTGGATATTAGACTTTTTCTTCCCCATACTATACCCTAAGTTTCTTTATTAGATACCACCTTTAGGGAATGACCTTCATGAAATAAAAGGAGAGAAAATGGATAGAAAGAAAAAAAACTGTGCCCCTCCCCCAGGCAAAATTTTCCCTTGGTAGGTAAGAGCACATAAGTTCCCACTGAAAAATCTAAGGAAAAAGTTTACCTCAACACATCCTTAAATGGTGGGCATCTTTCTGTTCAGTGCATTGGTAAGGTATCTCCCCCTGGTGGTGGCAGAGGATAATACACTGACATGGAGACAGTGGGACAGATTATTTTTTTTTTATCATTGTACCTGAAATGACTGATGATGATGATGGTGACGATGACTGACATTTATACAGCACTTACTATGTCCAAGGCACTATATGTCAAGCTCTTTACAATTATTATCTTATTTTATTCTCACAATAACCCAAGGAAATAGGTGATATTATCATCCCCATTTTGCAGATGAGGAAACTGAGATGAACAGATTAAGTGACTTGTCCAGGGTCATAAAGCTTGTAAGTGAGGCCAGATTCGGGTCTTTCTGACTTCAGGCCCAGAGTTCACTCTATCCACCGTGCTACCTAACTGGCCCATATGATAGATTTAAAGAGGGAAGATGACAAAGATGACTTAAAAAAGAAGGATTAAAGGCAGTGGGTGGGAAAAGAGGGTGAAAGGGAGATATTGGTAAGGAAAGGAGTAATACTTGGAAAGCAAAATCTATGATTGCTTGGGCATCTGAGTTAAGTCTGGCTATGTGAAACAGCAAGGCCCTAGAAATGCTCTAATTGCAGCATGACCCTGGTGCCCCAGGTAGGAGGTCTCACTGTCCTGGGCAGTTCAAATAGGTTTGAGGAAGTGACCCATAAAATCAAACTCAGCTATGGAAAACTTGATGGAGAAAATCGAGATAGAAGAAACGAGTAGGGTCTCTCCTAAGGAGATCTCAAAGGAAATAGAGGACGTGGAGCATCAAGGGAGAATGTTGGCGTGGCCAGGATTCCTGAAAAGAGAGAGGCATTGGGAAGGAGATGGAGGACAGAAACAACTAGAGTGGGAGTTTAAACAACCATGAAAATTCAGGTGAAGTGAAATTTTGAGAAAGAAGAAACAAGTCAAAATGGAGATGAAAGGGTTTGTTTGGTTTGGGCAATGGTGGTGGGGCTTGGCCCAAAACTGCTTGTAAGGAGACTCCATCTATCAACGCAGTTGGAACTCGCTCAGCAATTTTATCTTAGAGAGGCTCCCTGGACATTGAGAGATTAGAGGATGTGCCAGAGGTCACATAGCCAGGATGCATTAGAAGCAGGATGTGACCATAGGTCTTCCTGAGCCAGCCTTCTATTCACCACACCAAGCTGTCTTGAGAAGGAGGGAGCAAGGGAGTCAAACTAGAAACAAGAGTAAGGTAGAATAAATATGAGGTCATCAGAGAAACATGGGAAAACTTGTACAAACAGATGTAAGGCAAAGAAAGTAGAACCAGGAGAATAGTATATATAATGACTACGATTAAAATGAAAATAAGACTAAAAACAGGAGAATCTGGGTTACCATGGTTAATCTGAGTCCCAGAAACAGCAGAATTCCAGACAGAAAAATTAAGGTTATACACAAGGATTAATCTTGATTTCAAAGAATTGATATGAAAGAAAATGCCCTTCTCTCGGAGGAAAGATCCACGACAGGTGCTTTTGCTGTTAAATAATAGTCTTGTACATCCGTGCTATTTTTTTGGATAACTATTTTTTTCTTTAGGATTCTATGGGGTTGTTGGGAAGTGACAATCGTATAAAAAAGCATTTAATAAGGCATCTTAAAAAACAAAGGAGAGGCTCAGAAAGGGAAAAACACAAGACAAGACGACACATGATCAATGAATGTGTTACCTTAAGGAGCATATGTTTCTCACTGGGGGTTAGGTACATCTTATTCTCATAGTAATCCACACAGATGTTGACAATGTCAGCCAGTAGCTCCTCATAGCCTGGGATCACCTCCAATTGCTGATGGAGACACTGAAGAAAGCACCCACAGTGTTAAAGACACACACAAAACCTTTGCTCCTTCCCACCCAAGACCTTGTCTCCATGTGCAGACTCATCTGCCTCTGGAATGAGCCTCTGTAGTGTGATGGTGGAGAGCACCCACTAGGAGGTGAGACATCTGAGAAGCCAGAGAGTTGTGGGCAGCCCTGCTCCACCATGTTGATAATAGAAGCACCGGCCAGCAGGAAACCAGTGAAGCTCATTGGGGTTTCTAGCACCGCTCCTTTAAATGTCCAAAGGACGAATGGACAAATGGAGTTTGTGAGGAGTTTCCATAAACTGTCATTACTAGGGTATCCATCGTCAGTGTCTAGAAGAGACAGTGAAAGCACTGATTCTTTGTGAAAGAAATTATTTCTCTTCCGACTCCAAGCTGTATTATCCAACCAACTGAAGGCAAGATGGACAATGAAAACCCAGTCCTGGTAAAAGGGATTTGAGCATGACCACTTTCCATAGAAGAATAGCTTTCCTCAGCCTTACATAGAAGATTCCCCGTTTTGTCTGATAACATGCCATTAAAGTCAGCTTGGGTTGAGTGACTGCTGGGAATGGCAGTGTTCTGGAAGGCCTGAGTTTGAATCCTGCCTCAGGCACATACTAGCTAGGTTATACTGCCTCTGTTTTCCCATCTATAAAATGAGATAATAATAGCACCTACTTCACAGGATTGTTCTGAGGGTCAAATAAGATAATGAATGTAAAGCATTTTAGAGCTTTTAAAATGTTATACAGAAAGCCTAAGTTAGCTGTCATGCACCTAGAAGCTAGAGACTAGTTAGAAGAAGATACCAAAGGATAACTTTTGATAGAAATGGAAGGCTGAAATCATAGTGGGATGGGTTTTCCCACTGATTCTTTGGTTTCTATGGTAGCTTAAGGCTATTACAGAAAATTAGACTAGGGAAGAGATGGTCTCTGTAACACAGGGACTAGGCTGGTTACTGACTACAAAACATTCCATTCATGGCATGCCTTCCCTTGCCCACCCAGAGTTAGCATTCCTGAGAACACTAACCCAGTAGGGAGGGAGGAGAGTGGAGGGGAAGAGGGGGAAGAAGGGAGGGGCAGAAGGGGGTTGTCACCTGTGTGATCCTGTTATGGTTTGCCAGGAACATGGAGAGGTTCTGAGACTCCTGGATAGACTGGGGATCAGCCATCTTCCTCAGGAACTGGGCTGCTCTGAAATACAGAAAATCCCCTCAGAAAATTCCTCAGGAAAATCCTGGCACTGTGACTCTGAGCTGATCCTGAAGCTTTTCACCCTTTGTGTTTGTATTGAAATGAAAGGCCGTGGGTTTCCTCAACTAGAAGAAACATATTGTGGGTTCTATTTTTATGTACAAAGCAACTCCTTCCAGGGTCCAGTTATGGCATCTCCTGCCCCATCTCCCTCAAATTTCACATTGTGTCTAAAGACATGGTCTGTAAACCTCTGAGAAGCTGGGCCCTCGCCCCAAGTGCCACCCAAGGCTCAGGCCATCAGACCCGTTAGAAAGTTTCAGCTATGTCCCTCAGCTATATTCCTCTCCCCACCTGGAATGAAGGAGGGTGAGGCTTTGGGAAGGGGCTCCCCTGACCTCTTGTAGGCAGAGTGGTCATTCTTGACACTGCACTTCATGTTCTTCAGCTCATCGAGGACGGCAAACATGTTGATGAACTTGCCCAGGGTCAGGAGGTAGGCCTCAGAGACAAAGTCCTTCCTCCGCTCTGTGTGGCACAGTCTCTTCACCTCACTGCAGAACCGCTCGATGGCCTTGCGCTGGAAAGCAATGCAAGAAAGGCTAGAGTGGACTGAAGACCAGAGATGGCCTGGAAGACAGCTGTTCCTGGAAGGACTTCCTGAGCCCAGACCTGATTCCTAAGGTAAGGGGAAGTCCATGTGCCCCATGTTACTTAAGTCAAGAGACTTATTCATTTAGCAAGGACCT
Organism: Phalanger gymnotis; assembly: GCA_028646595.1. Taxonomy (NCBI): domain Eukaryota; kingdom Metazoa; phylum Chordata; class Mammalia; order Diprotodontia; family Phalangeridae; genus Phalanger; species Phalanger gymnotis. The sequence goes on along the minus strand of CM053625.1, from coordinate 45,754,937 downwards.
ATTGACACCACTGTTTTCCAGTCCTCTCCAGCACTAACCCTCTCCCTCAATCACGTTATTCCTTTCCCTGTCTCCTGTACAATATAAGCCCATTCTGTTTCCATAGGCAAATTTTGTTCATGGGGAGAAGAGTGTCTTAGGATATAGATCTGGATAGGATCATAGACTCAAAGCTGTAGAGCTGGAAGGGACCTTAGAGGCCAACTAGCCCAATCCATTATTTTACAGATAAGGAAACTGAGGCACAGGAAGCTTAAGTGACTTGACCAGGGTCATACAGCTAATAAAGGTGTGAGGCAGGATTTGAACCTGGGTCTGCTTGACTTCAAGTCCTTGACTAAATTCTATCTCAGATACTTAGCTTGGGAGTAGGGAAAACACCAGTTCAAATCTCACCTCTCATACTTATTAGATGTGTGACCTCTCTGAGACTCAGTTTCCTAACATGTCATATGAGAATAATAAATAACTCCACAGGCTTGTTGTGAGAATAAAATGAGATATTAAATGTAAAGTGCTTTGCAAACATTAAAGCACAAATAAATGTGAATTGTTGCTATCTTTATTTTGGACCGGACCTGTGATTCCTTTAATATAGAGAACTCCAGGTGAGAAAACTCCCTTTACTAAGCAGGTCACTGCTTACTTTGCAACTTATTGTCTTACAGAGTTATTTTTATTAATTTTACTTCCCCTGCTTAAAATTTCCATTCCCTCCCTCTCTTTGCCCCTCCTTCCTATCCTTCAAGGCCCGGCTCCAGGCCCATCCCCTTCCCTGGCACCTCCAGGACAGGATGACTCTGGCCTTCCTTGAGCACTGTACTGAATGTACTGAATGTCACAGGATCACAGATATGGAAATGGAAGGGACCTTAGACGTCATCTAGTCCATGCTCCTCATTTAACAGATGAGGAAACTGAGGCCCAGAAAAGTGAAGTGACTTGCCCAAGGTCAACAAGTAGGTATGAAGTAACAGAGCCAGCACGCAAACTGAGGTCATTCAACTCCAAACCCACTGTCCTTCCATTGCGTGTTTGTTACACATTTGTCAATTTCACTTCCTCTAACCTGTTGACTGTGAGGGCAAAGACCGTGCTCCGCAGCTTCTCTTGTGCCTGATACGCATGCTCTTCTGGAACCTATGGTGCTTGACAGACTCAGTCCCTAGCTGACTAAACCAAGATCCTTAGTTCGGTATAACGGAGAAAGCAGAGATACAAGAGCAACAGATCCTTAGATAGTGGCTTAAAGTTTGCAAGGTGTTTTGCACATATTATCTCATTTGAGCCTCACAGCAAGTCAATGAGGCGAAGACTAATGGCATTATTATGTCATTTCGCAGATGAGGAAACGTGTCTGTAAAAATGAGGCTCAGCCTAGTTAAGGGACTTGTTCATAGACATAAAGCTAGTATGTGTCAGCGGAGAGATTTGAATCCAGGTTTTCCTGACGACGAGTCCAACACACCGTCATGTCTCTAAGGTATGTGAAATGACCCCCACTTTGGTCTAACTGCTCTGAGTTGAAAGGCAGGCTTTGATGTGCCTAGACCAAGAAAGCAGTCTGTAATATATCTGCAATGATTTTATTACATATATATGAATTATATATACATATACATGTATATGTTATACATATGTGCCACATATAAATCAATATATACACATATATGTACATGTATACATACACATGTGTACGTATAAAATAAAATTATATACACAAATGTGTATTGTATGAACACATATAAAATGATATACACAAAATATGTACACACAATATAACATACACATGTTATATTGTGTCTACATATATATGCGTCTACATATGATAAAATGCAATACATATATGTGTATATACATGTACATGTATTTATGTTTCAATATGGCTAACATGGAAATATAATTTAATAAAGAGACCTTAGAGTTTATAAGGGTGTTTTGTGTGTGGGTTTTTGGTTTCATTTTGTTTTTTAAATTAGTTCACCTTTTCTTATGGAAGACCTGTAATCTTTTCTGCTTGATGAGAGGAGAATGCAATGATGAGATGAGATGATGAGATGATGAGATAGTGTATGGCGGTAGGAAAAACACTGTCTTGCATGGTTTCTGCTCCCAGCACCGCCACAGACTAACCATGAGATTCAGGGCAGGTCACCTCCCCTTTCTGACGCTGAGTTTCCCTATCAGTAAAATGAGAGGAGGTAATGGTCTTGATGGTCTGTCTATTCTGGGTTTAACCTGTGATGAAGTTTTGACCTCAGACAAGGTAATCTCTCTGAGATCCCATGGCCTCATCTGTAAAGTAGGGATGACATCTGTACTACATACTTCACAAGTATCTAGGCGGTACAATGGATAGACTGTAGGACGTAGAATCAAGAGTTCAAATCCTACCTCAGACACTCCTTAACCATATGACCCCAGGAAAGTCGCTTACCCTCTCGTGTCTCAGCTTCTTCATATGTAAAATGGGAATGATAATAGCCCCTGCCTAACAGGGTTTTTGCGAGGATCAAGAATTAAGATATATACCTTGTAAATGAGAGCTGTCATTACCGTTAGTTCACTCTAACGAGTCTTTCAGCTTTGTGAGGGACCATTTTTTCTATGACAGTAAACAAGTCACTTCCTCTTTCCCAACCTGAGTTTCACCATCTGTCAAAGGGGGAGTTGAGCTAGGTGCTCTCTAAAACCTCTTTAAGCTCCAAAGTTTTTTAAAATGTACAGCTATACATTTTAATGGCTAACAACAAAAAGCTATGGGCTCAGTGATCAGATTAATATGACTACTGCATCTGACAAGGGCATGCCAAGTGTCTGCCCTATGAAGCAACTCAGTGACTCCCCATAAGAAAACAGCCTTCCCTAGATACCACTCCCTGTATGTATAATCTCCCACTATTTGAAGGTAAGCTCCTTGAGAGCAAAGATATCTCTTTTATACGTGTGTTCCTAGTTTGGGGGGCAACCAGGGGGCACAGTGCACAGAGCGCTGGGCCTGGAGTCAGGAAGGCTCATCTTCATGAGTTCAAATGTGGCCTCACACACTTACTAACTGTGTGACCTTGGCCAAGTCACTTAACCCTGTTTGCCTCAGTTTCTTCACCTGTAAAATAAGCCAGAGAAGGAAATGGCAAACTACT
>CM053625.1:45721904-45751294 GCA_028646595.1 Phalanger gymnotis | reverse complement strand
CAGGCCACAGAATCTGTACAGCATATATACCATTTCAGCTTCTCCAAATCAACTTTATACAGCAATATTTGGCTATTGCCCAAAGTGAGGTTTACCTATATGGTCTTGCTTATTTCTCTTGCTTGAGTTTCCAAGCTATTGTGGAAGCTTCCTGCTGAAGATGATTCGTGCTCTTTACCATTTGCACATGGAATAAGCCCAGCAAAACTGCAATCTCCCAGTGTGTGGGAGAGCACAGATTTGTCTTAATAGGCAAGTCAGACGCTGTGGACTGGCACAGCTCAGGGAACCTAAGTATCCTTGGTTACACAGACGACAGGCTGGTGATACATTTTCAGCACCAGCTCTGGCGGTCACCACTGGGCCGTGGTAGGAGAAAGGACAGTGGCTGGGTCAACGAGGGCGCTGTGGGAACTTGGCTGTGGGACTGAAGAAATTCTGGCTCTGGAGCCCCAGCCTTGTTTAACACATTAGCAATGGTTTTGTATTAAAATCCCCTATTTTGTGTACTGGAAGGAAAAAAGCGAAAAGAAAAGTCTTGTCCTTGGGGTAGGAAACTAGTATGCTCGAGGACTCTAATATGAATAATTTAAAAAGTCTTTTAATCTCTGAAGCTTGGAAAAAGAGAAATTATAAATAATAATAAGGATGAGAGGTAGCATAGGTTAGTGAATAGAGGGCCAGTGCTGGAATCAGGAACACCTAAATTCAAGCCCTGCTTTGGACACACACACACACACACACACACACACACACACACGCACGCATGCACATACACGCATGCACACATGACCTTGGACAGGTCACTTAACCTCTTAGTGTCTCAGGCACTCTTAAAGAATAAATTACAAACCACTGTATTAGTGGAGGGGATTTCCACACTGGGAATTCCACACACAGATACAATAGCGGATCCCTGCCTCGACATCATCACCCGCCTCTCCAAAACAAGCAATAGTGTATGGCTATATAAACCTTATGATTTTCCCCAAAAAATTACACTCCTATTAATCGCATGTACAGCCCTTTTAGGTAGGGAGGATAGAAATCTGTCTCCACTTGACAGATGGGAGAAATGAGCCACAAGAGGCAAAGTAAATTGTCCAGGGTCATGCTGCTATAAGAATTAGAATCAGAAAAATAATTGAAGTCTTTTTTAAAAAAATTCTTTAAAAAAAATATAAACTTGACAAACATCAACAAACACGAATATTTCCACAATTAAAGGATGGAAAAAATATGTTTATATATGAAACTGTAAATCTATTATACACAGATTTTATTAGTATATGTTACATTTAATAAGGTAGTATAAACACTGCCCTTCTTTTGTGCATCCCCTTTTGGACTCCCTTTTGTTCTTTCCTGTATGTTTTTATTACGTTTCGTTGATATTCTATCTTCTTTTTAAAATCACTTTCCACTCCTATTCCCCTCTCCAAACTCTTCTTGCCCTCCAAATAAAAGCTGTCCCTTATAACAAGTAAATATAATCAAACAAAACAAATGCCCACTTTGGTCATGTCTACAAATGCATGTCGCATTCTGTACCTACAGTCTCTGCCAATAGGTGGGAAACACACTTGTTTCAGAATCAGTCTTTTGGATTTGTGACCTATCTATCACTTTATTGATCTAATTCTTAAGTCTTTCAAAGTTGCCTTTCTTTATGATATTGTAGTCACTATGAAAATTGTTCTCCTATCTCTGCTTACTTCTCTTTGCATCAGTTCATATACGTCTTCCCAGATTTCTGTGAATCCATGCCTTTCCCCATTTCTTACAGTGCAATAATATTCCATTAAATTCACATTCCACAGAACTCTTTTACTGCTCTCTTTTACCTAGATTGCACCTGCTTTTGCAATTCTTTTAAAAATGCTATGTTTATGTTATTTAATTCATTGATTTATTAGCCAGAAACTGAAATTCTTGGCATAATAATCTTTCTGAAGTGAACTGTGATCATGTCTCTCAAAGCCTTTCAATGGCTCATCACTATTCAGCAAATTAAGTCCTAACTCCTTAAGCATTCAAGGCCATCCATGTTCTGGCCCCAATTTACCGTTCCAAACTTTCTCCCCTTATTCTCTTTCATATATCTTAAACTCTAGCTAGACTGAATCACTTTCTTGTGATTCTCTTGCCTCTCATTCCTGTGCTTTTGCTCATAATTTCCTTGACCTAGATATCTTTCGAAACCCAACTGCAACTGCTTTGGTCAAAATAATCACTAACAAACATACGTACACATACAGATACATATACACCTATATATACCTATACACACATACGTATATGTACCTATTGCTTCATGTGTGCCAGGCACTGTGGTAAGTGCCTTACAATTATTACCTCATCTGATCATCACAACAACCATAGGAGATAGGTGCTATAATAATCCCTATTTTGTGATAAAGAAACTGAGGCAAACAGGGATTAAGTAACTGGACCAGAGTCACACAGCTAGTAGGCGTCTGAGGCCTGATTTGAATTCAGGTCTCTCTGACTCTGGGGTAGTTAGGTGGTGCCATGGATATGATGGGCCTGAAGTCAGGAAGACTCATCGTCTTTAGTTCAAATCCAGCCTCAGATACTTAGTCTCTGTGTGACCCTGGGCAAGTCACTTAACCCCTATTTGCCCAAGTTCCTTGATCTGTAAAATGGGGACATGCTAGAGAAGGAAATGGTAAAACACTCCAGCATCTTTGCCAAGAAAATCCCAAGGACAATGGCAATGAGGTCATGTAGAGTCAGACACAACTGAACAACTTTCTGACTCCAGGGACAGTGATCTCTCCACTGCACCACCTAGCTGCCAGTCAGGACAGATTGAATGTCTTGATTCCTACTACCAAATATGAAGTCTCCCTCCTCCGAACACCCATGATCTTTTGTTCTTATCATTCCGAAGACATCTTGTTCTCTTATTCTGCCTTGTATTCTAGTTACTTATGTATTGGTCTTTCCTATGATTTTAGATGAAATGCAAAGAAGTGCCAACATTTCTTCACAAAGTGGGAAGAAACCCTTCCATCAAACTTGATAGAATTGAAAAGCAGCTAGACGCTAATGGCTAAAGGATCAGCCATGCCCCAGTGGCTCTTTAAAAAGCAAGACACGTTTCTTTGGGATTCAGTCGAGCCTGGAGACAGCTATGACAAGTATGAGCTCTGGCAGTTGAGAAATGGGCCACCTATAGAAGAAGAACACAGCTCTTCAAATGCAGTAACTCCTTGGAAGAAAGGGGATTCTCTCTCCTTCCTCCTCCCCATTAGCGCTGGTATCTTCCAGTGGAAGTACTTCCCCAGGAGGAGATCTAACCCATTGGGGGAAGCCCTGGGGAGCCCATCATAATAACATGCCAGCAAAAATGATGCATCCTTGGGGAGGGGAGTGAGGACACCACAAAAAAGGTGGATGTCAGGACCTTGCAGCATCAGAGCTGTCTTGGTCACATGTGTTCCATAAGCACATGCTTCTGTAATGATGTACTCCATAGATGTGTCCAATCATCCTAGTAGTGCTGTGCGAATTTGTGAGAGAGTGGGCCCCATGTTTATGGGTAGAATGGTTTGAAATAATAATGGCTAGTATACACACACACATACACGCACACACACAAACACACATATACATAGGTCTCTTTTGATACAACCACCCTTTGAAGTAAGTGCTGTAATAATCCCCATTTTACAGATGAGGAAACTGAGGCTGAAAGAGGTTAAGTGACTTGTCCAGGATCACCTATCTAGGAAGTGTCTGAGGCTGGATTTGAACTCAGGTCTTTCTGACTCCCAGGCTAGTGCTCTTACCTAGTGGGCCACCTAGCTGTCTCTACTGTTCTTATAATGGCACCTCAGTAAATGCCTTTGCTTTGGGCTAATTATGTCCTCTGTGTGACTATTAAAAGCAAAAATATTAGTGGCAGCTTGTGAATTATAGTTTTAGGAATGCAGACCCACAGAGCCTGGGGAGAGTCACTTCCCAGGTAGCCAACCTCAGAGAACACGTTAGAGAGGGAAAGCCTCTGAGGGGATGCTACAGATGCAGAAACTGTTAAAGGAGGAAAGGGCCACAGGATTCATCTGGTCTAATCATCTTTTTTTATAGATGAAGGATATGAGGTCCAGACAAAGGAATTGACTTAGCCCAGACCATACAGCTAGGCACGGCACAGGTGGAATGAGAAGCCAGGAGTTCTGATTTTGTGAAATGTTTACGTGTAGTCTTGGTTAAACAGCTAGTCCCGCTGTGCTCAGCCATTACCAAATGATCCGAATTCCTGGTGTCCATAGTAAATAAACAGTTATGTGATGTATCCCTGAGTCACACAGTGCAAAGAACATTGGCCTTAGGGCCAGAAGGACCTTCTCTCCATTGAGTCACCACCCTAACCTCTCGGCCAGGCTGCTGCTTTCCATGCATCCAGTCCTATGGCTCTCCAAAATATCCTCCACAAGGCTGACAAAATGATATTCCAAAAGCATAGCTCTGACCATGTCACCCCCTGCTCCAGAAGCTTCTTTCACCTCTGGGAGGGAAGGCAAACTCCTTTCTTTGGTTTTTACAGGACATCACAGTCTGGATCTAACCTCCCTTTGTAGGCTTATTTCTCATGACTCTCCTTTATCTGATCTAGCCAACCTGGCTCACTTGCTATTTCCCTCCCCCCAACACACACACACACAAAACAATCCATTTCCCCACCTCCATGACTGCATAGGCTGTCTGCCATGGCACACCCTCCCTCCTTCATCCCAGAATCTTCCTACAGAAAGCCAGCTTGATTCCTACCCCTATTCCCCAAGGTGTTAGTGCCATTACCCTGGAAATTACTTTGTATCCACGTTGTATATACTTTGTATTTAACTGTCATTATACATATTCTACACCTTTCCCCTCCAATTGAATGGAAGCTCCTTGAGAGCTGGAACGGTTTCATTTTTTTTTAAGGCAGCTAGATGGCAAAGTGCACTAGGCCTAGAGTCAGGAAGTTGTTCAGTTGTTTCAGTTGTGTCTAACTCTTTCTTTCTGACTCCTTCTTGAGGTTTTCTCGGCAAAGATACTGAAATGGTTTGCCATTTCCTTCTCCAGTTCATTTTACAGATGAGGAAATTGAGTCAAACAGGGGTAAGTCACTTGCCCAGGGTCACACAACTAGGAAATGTGAGAGGTCACATTTGAACTCAGGTCTTCCTGCCTCCCGGCCTCAATGCTCTATCCAATGTGCCACCTAGCTGCCTGGCCTAAGAGACTTTCTAGCTTTGTGACCCTAGGCTACATACTTAACCTCGGTCTGCCTCAGTTTCCTCACCTATAGAAATGGGGATAATAACAGCACCTACCTCACAGGTTTCTTGTGATGATTGAAGGAGATAATATTTATAAAGTGTTTGGCACATAGGTGCATAATGAATGCTTGTTCCATTCCCTTTGCATCCCCAGCATCTGGCACACAGTAGGTGTTTGATAGACGGTTTTGACAGCTGGTTTGACAGATGGCTAAATGAAGTTCCAACTTTGATATTCACTAGCTGTGTAACCTAAGCGAAGTTGGATAAGCCCCGCTAGTGGAGGTATATTTACACATATGTGCTACCTCCCTTACAAGCTTGTAATAAGGAAAACATGTTATAAACTATTAAGCACTTTAGAAAGACAAGTTATTATGAAGAGGATAAGTCTCCTCAACCTCCAGTTCTTCCCAAAAAGAATGTACAATTCTATCATTAACAAACTCTGAGTTTACTTTCCAGCTAGGGGCAGCTAGGGGCAGCCTCAGATATACTTTGCTTCAAAAGGCTAAGGATGGAAAGAAACTGAGCCGTCACTGAGCCAACAGGTGCCACAATCAATGACACGCCCACATTGTTCCTCTGAGCAACTTCCTGCCTTACCAGGCTTGAACCAAAGGGAGGTACCAGAGGAAGGGGCCCAAATACCTCTTCTCTTTATTTTTACCACAGATAGTCCATGGGGCTTCCCCAACCCAACCCGAAAAACTCCTGTGATGAGAAATCTCTAGGCCAGAAAAGAGAAAGGTACTCTGAGCTAATCAATTAGAATGTCTGAGATGATGGGGTTCTGTAACATAAAATGTAGCATGTGAGACCTGGAAGGGAACTGGAGCATGTCAGAAAGGAACCTAGAACTTAGGAGCTAAGATCTAGAAATTACCTTAGAACAGAGATTCTCAAAGCTTTGGTTTGGGGACCTCTAGAGTTCCCCAAGACCCTTTCAGAGGGTCAGTGAGATCAAAACTATTTTCACAATGATACTAAGATGTTTAAATTCCTAATATAACAAAAGTCGATAGGCATAACTCACATAAACAAATCTCTTTGGAATATCCTCAATAATTTTTAAGAATGTGAAGAGGTCCTGAGAAATTTGAGAGCCACTGCCTTAGAACAAGGAATGAATAATATCAGAGCTAGAAGACATTTTAAAACGTAGAATTTTAGAATTATAAGGGATCTTAGGACATAAAATAGGGCATGTCAGATCTGGAAGTGGCCTTAGAACACAGAACATTAAAGGCAGAAGGAACATAGGCTCGAAGTGCTAGAGGGTACCTTACAATGTAAAATGTCCAAGCTGGAAAAGACCTTAGAATGCAGAATGTCTGAGGTTAAAAGTATCTGAAAGGTCATCTAATCCAACCCACTCATTCTATAGATTTTATAGACATTTGGCCCAGAATGATGAAGTGATTTGGTCAAGGTCACACAACTAGTGGCAGAACCAAGTCTCCTCCCTTCCCAGGCAGCATGGAAACTTTTACCATGAAAATCCAATGTGAATCAATTTACCAGCATAGGATGGATTGAGGAGCAGGGTGTCTGATTTATATATAACCTCTGGTTGTTTTTTATGAACTTTGGGGCTTGGTCTAGGTGCATTATTTAACCTAGGTAACCCAGTTCTCAGTTTCTTTCTATGAATTTTTCTTATCAAAGGATTTCAGGCTGATGGAAGCAATCTAACCTAATCAGTCTTCTTTTTTCCTACATCAAGTCCTGAGATCGCATCTCTAATTTCAATCCAAGTATTTATTGTCTCCTAAGAAGCACTCGGAAGCAAACATCACATAGTGAGTAAAGGGCCAGCCTTGCAGTGATTGAGACTTGGGCCCAGGTCCTGTCTCTGACACTCACCATGTGACTGGGGGTGAATTAGAAACTCTTGGTGCTCAGAAAGCAACTCGCGAAGACTAAGTTACTGATGAGTTACTGAGTTGTCCTGGGGGAGGGCGTTGCTGCCCAGGGAATGGCAATGAAATCACCAGATACAGATTTAAGACAAAACACTAAACACTGAGGCCTCTTGATCTTTGATTTCACTGGCCTAGGGAATTCTCAATAGAGACCAGCATCTTCTCTGCAGTTTAGTCTTAGTTGCATAGACTTAGCACTGAGAGGTTAAGTATAAAAAGGTAAGAGCACTGGCAACTAGTATCTGTCAGATTCAGTATTGGAGCTCAGGTCTTCTTGCCTCCAAGGCCATTTATCTATCATGTGACACTGCTTCTCTTTTAGTCTCTTTGTTCAGTCACTTCAGTCATGTCTGACTCTTGATGACCCCCATTTGGAGTTTTCTTGGCAAAAATAGTGGTGTGGTTTGTCATTTCTGTCTTCGGCTCATTTTACAGATGAGGAAACTGAGGCAAACAGGATGAAGTGACTTGCTCAGGGTCACACAGCTAGTAAGTATCTGAGGCCAGATTTGAACAGGGGGGATAGTGGGAGTTAAAGTTAGACGGCTAAGGTTTGGTCACATTTATTCTCCAAAGAGGACAGGCAAACCAAGGCATAACCCTGCATTTTTCTCTTAAATGGGTAAGAATCCCTATAGCCAAGTGACCTGGGGGGTGGGGGGCGGTGTGATATAGGGGTGGAGAGAGTGTGAGAGTGTTGTGAGACGCAATCCCTCTCAAAATTTTGAAATTCCCTCTCAGCAATATTATCAAGGTTTCTGACTAAGAACAGGTCTTCTCTACCACCCAATGCTGGCTGAGTCCCTTAATTCTCTTTTGCATGAAAGGGGCTGAAGGTGAGGGTACAGCTGCTCAACTGATCATTGTCAGTCCTTCTCTCCCACCAGGCAGACCAGAAGACCCCACCCTCTCTCTCCCCCTTCCTCCCTCACCCCTCTCTGCCACTACCAGCACTCCAGGTCAGAGTACAGCCCTGAACATGCTGTCATCTGAGTCTCAATGGAGAAGAAGCCGGCCCAGATCAGCCTTCATAGTGGGATGGACAACTGAGTAGCACCACAAGTGACTCCCCACTGTATTAACCAACTTGCTTCCTGTGTTGCTGTCAGGGTGGAGGGACCTTGCTGTTGATGATTTGGGCAACTGTGTGTGTGTGTGTGTGTGTGTGTGTGTGTGTGTGTGTGTGTGTGTGTAAGAGAGAGAGAGACAGACAGACAGACAGACAGAGACAGAGAGACACAGAGACAGAGACAGATAGAGACAGAGAAAGAGAAAAAGAGACAGAAAAAGTGAGATGTCGTACTACTAGAATTACTTGCTGGTGGTCCCCTCCGAGCCTGTAGGCGTCACCACAAAAGGGGCATCAGAAGATGACTAGACTGGACTAGAAGATCTCCCAGATCTCTTTCTTCTCTAAACTTTCTGGTGCTGTGATTCTAAATGCTTGTTGGGTCAACCAATAACCAAAGTACAGGTTTGCTAATTTTTTTTTTTAAAAAGGGGGTGGGGCGGTATCGTAAGGAGCTGTTAGAATTGCCAGTTTGCCTCAATCTCAGTAAGAAGCTGGACATCTAGCTCTTTTCTGTGAACGGGTCAGACATTAAAATCTACAACCTACTCTGGTCATTCTATGGCCAACAGAAACCCTAAGGATAAGCTTCACATTTTGGCACACTCCTGGCTTTTTCATCTGCAGGTGCAATGTCCCTGAAAGCTTTAGTTACCTGCTTTGGACTTTAAATACCCTGCCAAGATTGGTCTTAAGGACATAATTTTTTTGTAGAACATTAGGAAATTGTCTACTCAATGCATATTTCTTAAATCTACTACAAGGGTCAGCAACCTTTCGAGAATCAGACCAAAAGTTGCAGTTTTTCTAAGAAAAAAATAATTTTTTATTTTTATAAATTCTGAGTTCTGAATTTTCTCCCTTTTGCCTGCCCCTCCCTCACCCATTCAGAAGGCAAGAAATAAGATATCAATTATATGTATGAAATCACACAAAACATGTTTCCATATTAGCCATGTTGCAAAAAAAAAAGCAAGAAAAACAAAGCGAAAAAATTACACTTCAATCTGCACTTAGCCTCCATCAGTTCTTTCTCTACAGATAGAAAGCATTTTTCATTACAAGTCCTCTGGGATTGTCTGGGATCATTGTATTAATCAGAGTCACTAATTCTTTCACAATTGATCATCCTTACGATACTTCTGTTACTGTGTACAATGTTCTCCTGGTTCTGCGTGCTTCACTTTGAATTAGTTCATATATGTCTTCCCAGGTTTTTTCTGAAACCATCCTGCTCATCATTTCTCATAGCCCAATAGTATTTCATCACAATCACATGCCACATTACAATCATATGCCAACTTGTTCAGCTATTCCCCAACTGATGGGCATCCCCTCAATTTCCAATTTTTTGCTACCACAAAAAGAATTGCTATAAATATTTTCATACACATAAGTCCTTCTCCTTTTTCTTGGATCTCTTTGGCATAAAGATCTGGTAGTGGTATTGCTGGGTCAAAGGATGTGCAGTTTTATAGCCCTTTGGGCATAGTTCAAAATTGCCCTCCACAATGACTGGACCAGTTCATAACTCCAACAGTGCATTAGTGTCCCAGTTTTTCTACATTCCCTCCAACACTTACAATTTTCCTTTTCTGTTATGTCAGTCAATCTGATAGGTGGGAGGTGGTACCTCAGAATTGTTTTAATTTGAATTTCTCTAATCAATAGTGATTTAGTACATTTTTCCACATGACTATAGATAGCTTTGATTTCTTCTTCAATTGTGGAGTGACTCATATTTTTTATAAATTTTACTCAGTTCCTTATATACTTGAGAAATGAGGCCTTTATCTGAGACACTGGCTGTAAAAATTTTCCCCTTCGTTTCTAATTTTAGTCCTAATCTTTGCTGCATTGGTTTTGGTTCCAGTTTTTTTTTTCTCTTTAACGAAACAGAAAATACCTCCTTTTGGAGGTAAATACCTCCCTGCCTCGTCTCTTCCCGCTCTAGTTTATCTTCCACACAACTGCCACACTGATATTCCTGAAATACAGATCTGACCATATTACCCTCCAATTGAAAAATCTTCAATAATTTCCTATTAAATAATAAAGTTCTTTTTTAAAAAAACGTGGAGGTCTACAAATACCTCCAAAGGATTTTTGGATAGATTTCAAGAGGTCTGTGGACTTGAATGGGGAAAAAAAAAGAACTTGATTTTCACTCATCTATAACTGAAATTTATAATTTCCTCCCATTATTATTTTTTAAAAAAATATTCTGAGGAGGGATCCACAGACTCTACCAAACTACCAGATGGGTCCATGACACACAAAAAGTTACGAACTTCTGTTTTAGAATAAAATACAAAATCCTCCAGCCTGGCATTTAGAGCTCCCACTTACTATAGGGTGTCTCTAAGGTCTGGACACATAGGCAAAAAATGCCTATTTTGAAATATTGGGAATATTAACAGACCTTAGCCCCCTCGACTTCTTTTTCTGGGGTATGCTAAAGGAGAAGGTGTACTCAGTGAAAATCACAGACGCAATACACTTGATAGAATGCATAAAGTGAATGTGCTAAAATTGACGGCAATGGGGTTATTGCATTGAGTTCACATGAATCTTGCAAAGTGCATCAACCTTTGCATCACAAATCATATTGAAGATGTTATTTGTTAATATTCCAATTAAATAAAATGTTGTTGAAAATTTCATTCGTTGCATTTCTTGAAAATATGCATTTTTGCCTATGTGTCCAGACTTTAGGAACATCCTGTATTCTGGTTTTATTCCATATTAATGTCTTCCATATGCTCTCCATTCCAGTCAAACTATCTGGCTAGCTGCTCCACGTATAAGACCTTGCATCTCCAACCTGTCACTTTGCACAAACAGTCCCAGAATGCCCAGAATGCACTCCCTCTTTACCTCCACCTCGTAAAATCACTAGTTTCCTTTTAAAGTTCAGTTCAAGGGCCACCTCCTAATACAAAGGCCATTCCTGATGCCTCCAGTTATCAGGACTCTGCTGCTGGCTATTATTTATATAACCTCGTGTGTACCCTGTGTGCAGGTTTTTTTTTTATCCTATTAGAGCATAAACTCCTTGAAGGACGGTCTGTTTCCTTTTTGTCTTTGTATGATATCCTCAGTACCTTGCCAGTCCCCTGTACAAAGTAGTTAGTTACATGTTTTCTGGGTAGAAGTGAATTCTGAAGAGAGTGCTATATGAAAGGAAGCAGCAGGCGGCAATAAAGGATGTTTGCCATGCTATCTACTAATTTGAGAGGAGGAAAGGGAGTAAGAAAAATCAGCCTTCAACTCTCATAGCTGAGAGTGGTTTTCACAGGCTGCACAGAGGTGGGAGTGAGGGAGCTGGGTCAGCACTCGATGTTGACACACGTGCTGGGAAATGACTGGTCTGTGTACACAGCCCTGTGGTATGTGCTGTGAGAGATAAAATAGGGATAGAAATGTGGTCCCTATTTGAGGCGCTGAAATTCTAGTGTTAAGACAATAGGATTTAAATTCAGTTTGAAAGAACATTTGTGGGATGTTTCCCTCAAAGAGACACAGAGCTTACTTGAATGCAGAGACTGTTTTATTTATCTTTACATTCCCCACAATGCATTGCACTTGGTAAATGCTTGTTTGAAGGAATGCTTGCATGCATGAATGAATGATAGGGGGTGACTAAACTGTGTACAGACCAAAGAGTAGCTATGAAGTCTGTTTTCTTTCTCCACCTTTCTCTAAGTTCCCTATATGTTGAAAACGTCAGATTTGTTAAGGAGACAGGAGCCCTTTTAAGACAGAAGATGTCACTTTGTCCACAGTATGTTATTTGAAGACCCCATCCCTACCCTGAATTTTGTTTCAAGTCAGTTATGGCTTCACTCAAACCTATCCCTAAATGCTAGACAAGAATAATCAGAGGGTGGTAGATCCCAGGATCACCCTTCCCTCCCACCCCAGTACTATATTCCCATTCCCTAAATCACCTAGTTCTCTCAGGTCTCTCTACACAGTCATGTTTACTTTCCAAATCCCTTGAAACCCAACTTAATTAGTATCTGCTTTTCAGAGCATTACATAACAAGAATCCAAACCACCTCCACTGGAAACCAATCCCCAGGCAAGGGTGGATCCTCAAATCACTTCTAGCAATCCATGCTCTTAGCTATTTCTGGCCCCTGGGAATCAGAGACTAGATATCATTCCACATAGGCCCTCACAGCCCTCTAAGTAATGGCTGAGGATGGGGAATCAATCTCTTAAATCTTCACATTTGGATAGGCATCCCACACTCATACACTGAATGCTGAAATGTCTTTTTATACCCAAGACTTTTCCAAAAGCCATTTCAGAATTTCTTAATCACAAAGTCCTTTTCAGCCCTTCAGTTGCTCAGCGGTACAGGCCACAATCCCCCCTTTTAGATCAATGTACAGTATGCAATTAATAAATGGTCTCTTGAGGAATGGAAGGGCATCTGTCCAAATGGTTCTAACATTCAGGAATATCGTCATCATCCTTTCTATTCCTGTAGCATTTTTCTCCTAAGACTCTTTGCTTTACAGACATTATCTCATCTTCAGCATTTCACAGAAAAGGCAGGTAGCAAGTGAGACCAATTCCATTTTGGAAATGGAAGAACAGAGAACAGAGAGGTTCTGGGGCTGGCTTAAGGTCACATAGCAAGTCAGCAATATAACTAGCCATGGGGAAATCCCTGGACCCCACAACACGGCTCTATCCATTAGTCCTAAACAGACACAAGCCTACATTGCTTTTCTGCCTAGCACTTTTCTAAGTAGCAAAATGTTCCCTGAATCTCTCTTGTTGATTGCATAACATTGAGCATACAGGGGGGAAAATTCCTTCCTGACCTTCTGTTCTATGCTTTGAAATGTGAGAATTGCCTCAGCCTTTGCTTACATGGCTTTCTTTAGCTCTGGAATGTTTTCCTCCCCTCCTCTCTGTCTATTTAAATTTCATTCCATCTTCTAAGGTCTAGCTAAAGTCTTACCTCTTCCATAAAGTCATCCCTGACCCATGTTCCCTTTGCCATCTCTTCTCATCCAAGCCTCAGAGACGACTGAACTTCCTTACTTATTGAGGCTAGCTTCTCCAGGAATCCCCACAATGCTCCTATACAACCCAAGCCAGAGATGTGCTCAAAAAAGATGCTGTTTCAGAAATTCTAGGTCACTAAAGGAAGCCTCAGCAGAGGTGGAAACCATGGTCAATGCTACTATGTCATTAGGCTGCTTGGGTAGCATCAAAGAACCCACTTGACCCACAGCTGCCTCTGGAAAAAGGAAAAAAAAGCTTCCCAGCAAAGCTATCCTTGGAAGGAAGAAGTCCAGGACAACTCAAGCTGTCAGCACCCCTCTGGTCCTTAATATCTATAGCCAGTGAAATTGGGATAAAATGGACATGGAGAACAGTCTTGAAGGAAAAAGTGGACAAAAGGGGCAATATATGTCCCAATAGGAGTATGTTATGGGATGGGGAAGGGGGAAGAAGCAGTGGGGAATAGCACAGTAAAGGAAAACAACTGGATACATAGTCAGACAACCTGGGTTCAAAGCCTGGCTCTCTTCTGGTTTCTAAGTGACTCAAGAGAAGTCACCTCACCTCACCTTACCTCATCTTACCTCTCTGGGCTTCACTTTCCGGACTGGATGATCCAAATGTGTTATGTCGTTATGGCTGATGATGTTTAAGATTCTTTCTAACCTTAAATCCCACGATCCAACCTTGTGTTGGTGATAGCAGGTAGGGAGGGTTTAAACAGATGGGTGGATAGATGTACTGCATGAATGATCATAGCACCCTACCACATAGGAGCTGAAAGGGAACTCAGAGGTCATCTACTCTAATCCTTCATTTTACGGTTTGGGAAACTAAGGTCCAGAGAGATAAGTGAGTGGTCAAAATCCCACAGCAAGTTGATAACAAAGTCAGTACTAGAACTTATATCTCCTAACTCTTCCCATCCTAGGCCACAGGATTTCCTAGCCAGCATTTAAAACCAGCTGGGAAGGGAAAAAAATCAACGTTGTTTGGTAACAACTCCCTGGATCACTGACTAAAGGCATAGGCCTTGCAATTCAAAGGACCAACATATAGTCTTCTAAAGAAAGTTCTGCTCCTAAGAATGAGAGAGGTTCTTAATAGCTCACATTTACATGGCACCCAAAGGTTTATGATGTTTCTTCTTCATAAGACTCTCTCTGAGTTTTGGTTTCCATAACTGTGGGACTAGATCATCTCCCTGGCTACTTCCAGTGCACAGGGAATGAACCTTGGAGCAAGAAGGACCGTGGAATCAGACACTTCCCAGCTGTGTGATTCTGGGTGAGTCAATTAAACTCTTTGTGCCTCCATTTCCTCGTCTGCAAAATGAGGTTAATGATAGCAACTCCCTCCTACGGTTGTGAGGATCAAATGTGAACACAAAAAATAAAAATTTAGACTGCAGGAGCCTTGCAAATCCAAGCACTGTATAAATGCTGGTTGTTGTTATTCCAGTCCTAAATGTTATAATCCTACGAGTTGGGTGGTGTATTATTGTCCCCATTTGACAGAGAAGAAAATTGAGGCTCCAAGAGACCAAATGAACCCAAATCTTTTGATTCCAAATCTAATATTTTTCACTACAACACACTTTAGATGAGACATAGAATCTCAGAAAGGATTCTGGAACTGAACAAAAATTCCCCCCATAACCTACCCCTCAAGTTGTTATCTAACTTCTGTTGGAAGACCTTTGATGAGGGGAAAACCCGAGGCTGCCTCTATCACTTTTGGACAGCTTTGATAGTTACGAAATTTTTGTCCTTAGGTCAAACCTAAATCTGCTTCTTTTCAACTTCCCCCCACAGTTCTTAGTTCTGCCCTCTGGCCAGGCAGAGCAAGTGACAGCCCTTCAAAGTCTTAGATACAGGGAGTTGTGACAGTGGAGCTGAAATAAGAAAGACCTGAGTTCAAATCCAACCTCATACACTTACTGGCTGTGTGACCCTGGACAAGTCACCTAACTTCTGTCTGCCTCAGTTGTCTCATTTATACAAAGGAAGATACTAACAGCAGCTACCTCCCAGGGCTTTTGTGGGGAATCAAATGAGATAATATTCATAAAGTACTTTGTGTTGCTTTGTTATGGGAATTTTCTGTTTCCTTTTATTATTTGGGACTCAGGGCCTTTCCTCCTGCAACTTTTGGTTAACTAAAAGTCTAGTTTAATATTGACCTCACCTGACCAAAAGCTGTCCCATGGGATGTAAAAATTTACTTAAGAGCCTTAAGCATCCCTTAGTTAAGAAGCCAGAAGAAGAATCTCAACTGTCCCTGACTCCTTGGTAACATATAATTCCTCTTCCTCCTCAATTGGTCTATTTGTGAATCCTCTAAATGTAGTTTAGTCTGTAACCTGACTTAGTTTACCTATGGACTTTGTTTGACAAGGTTTGTCTCCTTGGGGAGTGTATCAGATTATGACTTTCTTCAACTTTTATGACACCGAAGGAAGTACAGGATTATAGATCTACCTTGTTTTTAACTTTTATGGCCCAAGAGGAATGTACAAAATCGCAATACGTAAAAGAAGTATTTCTTTGTCGTTCTGATATAATTTTGCCTATTAGAAGCCTTGTTAGAATCCTAATGATTCCGTTTTCTCTGAGGCCTGGATCTATGCTTGAGCAGAATAGTAAAACCTGGGTTTTTACATTCATAATTTCTGCATGTGATAAACATATATTTGGCAGCAGGTATCTACCATTTGAACTCAGAGAGGAGATATTTCTCCCATAACTGCTTATATCCTTGTATAAATGCTAGTTATTATTATTAAGGCCTCTTTTCTCCAGGCTAAATAAACAACCTCAATTCCTAAATGATCTCCCTAAGGTGTGATATTGAGACCCTTCACTCTCCCACTTACCTCTGGCTCTCCAGAGGATCTCTCACCGTCATCTCTGGATATCTTCCAGTTTATCAATATCATTCCCCAAATGTTCTCCCTAGAACCGAACCTGATACTACAGATATCATCTGACCCGGTAGCTTGCACAGCCACCTCCCTATTCCTAGACACCATGCCTCTCTTAATATATCAGTGAGGCAGACTGATGCCTGGGGTAATTACATAAAAATAAAAGGTTAAATCACACCAAAAACAGAGATACCCTCATGGTACCACCATCGAAACTAAAATCACCAGTTTGAAAGCCACCTACTGAAGTTCTCTGCAACCAACAGTGGTCCCTGGAACACTCTTTGAGATGATGCCAAATCTTCAAAGCTGGAGGCTGATAAATGTCAATTTGTGCCCTGTGCTAATTTTAGAAGAGCTGTTCCCAATGTTAATGAGCAGCCTGCTTTATTCCTTCCCAAATTTTGCTCGCTGGTCACTGTCAACAACACAGGCAATGCGTTCTATGGGAAATGGAGCCTCTCAATGAATGAACACAGTGGGAATATGAATTATTAAGAAGGCACACCGTGTTCCTTATCTACTCCCTCTTTTCCTCCACTCCCCCTTTCCAGGTCTTTTATTTTTCCCTGTTCTCTCTCCTCTGGGACAGTTTCTTGTCTTAAATGACCCCCCACCCCCACCCTAAAACCTCAATATTATTTGATTTGTATTCAATCCTGACAATCAAGTAAGCTTAACCTATCACTTAGAACAAGTTTTTGCCCCTCTGCTTTCCAGCATGTATCAAGCAGGAAGGCTGGGGTGCCTGTGGAGCCAGTCAGAACTGGCCAGGAAATATAATAAAAGAGCTTAGAGAAGAGGAGAGCTAATGCCACCAGGCAGGAGGCTCAGCATTTAGAGCTGGCCAATGGCACTCAGCTTTGTAAGCAGTAACACTGCCCTGTTTCCTTCTGCCTGAAAGCTAGGCCCTATGCAGCAACAGCAGCAAGGAAAAATATGTAATTTTTTTGGGGGGGTGGAGATCAAATCCAGCTGATAACCCAATACAATTAGGTGCTAGGTAGGCACTCAGCAAATGCTTTCCAAAGATCAAATGACTCTTGGCTTTCTCTCTCTCTGTCTCTCTGTCTCTGTCTCTGTCTCTGTCTCTGTCTCTGTCTCTGTCTCTGTCTCTGTCTCTGTCTCTGTCTCTCTCTCTCTCTCTCTCTCTCTCTCTGTCTCTCCACACACATACACACACACACCCCTCAGTGGACTAGTCTTATGACACTTTACCCTCACACTCATCTCTTCCCAGAATATAAACTCTTTGAAGGCCAGGACTGTTTCATTCTTGTCTTTACACTCCCAGTACTTAGCACAGTACCTTGTACATAGTAAGGATTCAATGTTAAGCTTACCTGTGTGGCATGATTTCTGTATACTAGAAAGGCAAACCTATCCCTTAACACCCTACCAAACCAAGCTAATATTATTATTTTTTTACTGCTGGAGTTTCGTTTCTTTGGCTTAAAATTTTGTCATAGAACCACAGAATTTAGAACCAGATGGAAACTTCGATGACTTTAGTCCAACTCCACTCCCCAATTTTCCCGAGGCCCAGGTCATACGCTTGTTATACAGCCTGTAAATGACAGGGACTAATACCCCTGGAAAAAGTAATGGGCAATTGTTTGTACATAACAGTCATGCACACACACACATTCAAGTGAAAGAGTTTAGCAGACTTTCCTGAGCAGAATTCAGATGTCAGAGTATCGACTGAGCACGAGGCCAGTAGATGCTGGCAGGTGGTGGAGGTGATCAGGGGTAAGGAAAACAAACTGCCAACCACATCATTTGGCCCAAGGCTAACAATCTCTCTGGTACTTCCCTACAAGTGATATTTCAAATTCTTTCTGTCCTCCCAAACTTTGAATGTCCTTGAATAACTTCACATAAACAAACTCAGATTCACAGACCTGAAGGGACACACGATTAGGAGGTGGGTAAGGGAAAGTGACACCAGTATTCCCCTGACTAGGTCCCTCACTTGGGTGGGGGTGAGTCTCATCTCTTGCTACAGAATGTCACACAGCAGAGACTAAACAGTGCTGGTGGAAACTAGGTTAGGGAGGAGAAAGGCCTTTTTACCTTCCCTGGCTCTCGGTGGCACAACATAGGCCAAACCATGTTTGAGGGGAAACCTCCAGAGCTAATGATTCCTCAGCACTCTCCTGGCAGTTGTAGGTACATTGGCCCTACTTCTCAGCTGAGGAAACTGAGTCTTCTTGAAGTGAGCTGACTGGCCCACAAACATAGTTCACACCTGTGATCTGTTCACCTTCTCATCTGCTTGGTTCTGGCAGCCCACTCACTCTCTAGTCTCTTAGTTACATACATATGAAATTCTCCCTGAAAATTCAAGCTATCTCTGCATAATATCCCCCTACACAGTGGTTCTGCACAGTTTAGCATCACGTATATATATGTATATATATAGAATGTGTGCATATATAGCCTTATCTATTGCCATATATACATGTATTTATGCCATATATCATACATATATACTGTGTGAAGATGACTATAGTGGGTGTTTAAATGTGATATGTTTTGATACTGCCTTCAAAGATTTCACAGATCAATAGAAGGAATCTCAGCAAAGGTAGTTGTTAGGAGTATTAAACAAAATACTCCCTCAGTGCCAAGGGAAAAGAATTTGCAAATAGGAACCAAATTGAAGACATCATAGGAGAGGGGAATAGAGCTGAGTTTTAAAGCATACATAAGAATTCAACAGGCAAAAGAAGGGGACATTCCAAACATGGGGAACAGCATGAGGTGCTGAAGCATGAGAGCTCAGTTTGTCTCTGGGAGTTGTCCACTTTGGCTAGAGCATACAATTCCCCCAGGGGAGAAATATGAGATAAAAAAGGGAAGAGAGGGTGGTTGGAGGTTGGAGAAGGTCTTGACTATCAGGCAGAAGGTCTTGACCTTTACCACCATGTAGAATGAGCCTAGTTTCCTAGGCTTATTTTCCTACCCACCCCTAAGACCACTGACTGGGAGGAGCCAATGAAGGCCTGAGACTTTATGGTGACAACAGTCTTCCTGTCTTAAGTCCCAGAGCTGTGACAGGCTATGGCTCTTTAGCCCTCTCCTGGACCTTCCCTGATGTCCCCTGGTACTCCCAGCTCAAGCTCCCACGTTTTCCTCAAATCCGGTAATGCACCCTAAATCTAAGGGCCACCAGTGGCAGGGGCGGGGGGGGGGGAAGCAGGGTGAGGGGGAAGGGCGGGTGCTGGGTGGGGGGCGGCCCTGGGCAGGAGCAGCAGCGGTGGCGGCGATGGCAGCAGAGGCGGCGGCTCGGGCTCTGCAGTAAACAAGGCGCGGGGATGCTGCCGCGCGGCCGCTGCAGGTGTCTCTAGGCATTGTGGGAGCGCCGCTTCCTCTCTCCCCTCCGCTCCCCTAGCCCTAGGGCCCGCACCTGCTGCAGCCATACCCCTCCATGCCCCTGCCCCGGCTCCCCTTGGGGCCCAAGGTGGCCGGCAGGGCCCTGGACTGGCCCCTCTGACCCCCATCACCTCTCAGCAGAGGGGCCGTGTGCGCCCCGGCCCTTTGGGGCTCGCCTGGGGCCCAGATGCGGCCGCCGGGATGAAGGGGAGGGAGGGGCCGGAGCCGGCGCGGGCCCCGACGGACATCTGGGGGAGAGCGAGGGAGAAGCGCGGGGCCAGGACCCGCAGGGCCCTGACACCCAGCCCGGCACAGCTCCGTGCGCCCCCGCGGGCGCTGTGCCCTGGGGATGCTGGAAAGCGGGCAGGGGGCTGCTGGGGCGGTCTTGCCCCTCTCTCCCTCCAGCTGCCGGTCCCCATCCCCATTCCCTTCCCCACCTCCATCCACATCCTTACTGATCCTTGCCCCTGCTTTCGTCCAGAAGCCGCGCATCCCCCCGGGCTGCGCAGCCCGGGGCACCGCTTACCTGGCGTCCGGGGCTGGCGAGGTAGCCGCTGGGTCTGCGGCAGGTCCCCGGGAGCGGCCCACGGGTGCAGCGGGGGCCGGGGCCGGGGCCGGGGCCGGGGCCGGGGCTCAGGATGCTCTGGCTCCGGCTCCGCTCCGCCGGCGGCTCGGGGCCCCGCCTTCGCCCCCGCCCCCCTCCACCTCCCCCTTCTCCTCCTCCTGCCTCCGTATGTGTGACACAAAGAGCAGGAAATGGCCCCAGCGGCCGTGCTCTTCCCCAAGTGGCAGCGATCCTCTCACCTGGACCCCCACGGGAGGGCTCAACGCCTCTAGATCTCTCCCCGCATCGGGGCCGGGCTCTGTCCCAGTCCCCAGGCCGGGTCCTGGGGCCTGACAGAGCAGGAGGCGGGGTCTGGGATGGGATTGTGCGTGAAATCTCTCATAGAGAATGGACCGCGCAGCGCTGGAGCAAAGGGAGGGGAAGCAGCGGCGTGAGAACAGTGTCTAGGGAGCTTCAAGACCACGTACCTCAAGGGCCCACTGCCGCTGACCCCAGGCCCAAGGGCTCCGTCGTTTGAGCAGAACTGCACCTGCCTAGGGTATCAAACACATCAGGTCCCTCTGGGGAGACTGGCAGCTCTTAGGCGGTTGTTGTGTACTCTACCCTCCCTTCGTGCAGATATCCTGGTCTATATACACACGACTCTTACTACTTTAGTGGTCCTGATTCTGGCATTCAAGGCCTTCCACAACCCAGCCCTAATCTGCCATTGGAGCCTGATCTCCTACTATCTTCTGTTCCAGTATTCTGCATTGCTTCTTTATTGACCAATCTCCATCCTCCCTATTTTCTTCCTACTTTTTCCCATCTTACATCACCCCTCTCCTAGATCACCCCTCCCCCAATTCCTGAAGTGGACATGGTGCAGTAGGCAGAGCACTGTCTTTGGTGTCAGAGGACCTGGGTTCAAATCCCACTTCAAATGTTTACTACTTGACTGTCACCTAATCTTCCTGGACCTGTTTCCTCATCTGTAAAATTACTAGATGGCTTTTGGGGGTCCTGAGGGCTCTAGTCCTATGATCCTTCCATATCTTCCTGTGATGAAGTCCCTTCCTTCCAGACTTAAGTCACGTACTACCTTATCTGTAAAGCCTCCCTCAGTCATTCAACCATTTAACCATAAACATTATCTAATCCACTTCTCTTCACCTTGTCCACAAGGGGAGCATGACAGACTGTCTAACACTGTTAAAATATAGGTATACAGTGTATTTCCAATGTCTAGCATAGGACATTACAGACCGTGTAGATGCTTACCAAGGGTTTATTGACTTGGGGGGAATAATGGTAGTACCTGGTCTGAGACTCAGTTCTTTCTTCATTCTGCACTAAGCCAACCCTGGGGCATAATCATAGGATTATAGACTTACAGCTGAAAGGGAGCTCTGAGGCCATCTTGTCCAACTGCCTGGTTTTACAGTGGTGGAAACTGAAGTTCCTAGAAGTTAAATGACTTGCCCAAGACTGCACAGATAGAGGCAGGATTCCAATCCAGGTTGAGTACTCTATCCATTGTATCATGCTTTAACTGTTCTGATCCCTAAACACTCTTCCTGGGGGAGGAGGGAAGAAGGAGATATGATAGAAAGTGCTCAGGAGCTCTAATTTACCTTTCCCACCTTATCTCACACCAAACTCCTACCTTAGCTTCTTTGGCCTTCAGTATTCTCCTCTCTAAAATGAAAAGTTTCGATTAGGTTATTTCTAAGGCTCCCTCCAGCTCTAATGTTCTGAGGGTATGAATACTTCAGTGCCCTCAAAGGCATCATGAGACAAGGCACTCTCTTTCCTAAATATTTCTTTTTTAAATAAAATAAATTTTATTGATATCTTTTGTTTTCACATCATCTATATTTTCCAATATAACATTCCTCTCTTCTACCACCCAGAGAACCCTCCCCTATAACAAAGAAAAAAGAGGGGGAAAATTTTACCTAGCATATTAGAAAAACCCCGACATTAAATTCATTTCTAAAACTATAGTCCTTTGCAGTGTGTGTGTGTGTGTATGTGTGTGTGTGTGTGTGTGTGTGAATTATTTAAATATTTCTTGAAAAAGCCAAGAAGGTCCTATAAATAGCCATTCAAAGTATAATACACCATTTCCTATAAGGTACATTTCTTCTCATTCTATAAAAAAAATCAGCCCAAAACCAGCTTCCCCTGCCAATGGGGGCTGCACATTGTTAAAGAAAACTTAAGAGACTGAGTACGTGTGGTGCAATAGCCAACTGTAGACTTTTGTAGATTTTCCACTTTGCCCATCATCTTTCAGGACCCAGGGATGTCCAATGCCACCTACTGGCCAGGTTCTCTTCTGCCTTCCCTGCCCCACCCCCAAGCCAGAAGGAGGTTAAGGCTTTGAACAAAATGGGGGTGAGTGTGGGAGTATTTTATTTATAGTCCAGTGTGTGAATCTACATTTGCATTCCAAAACCAAGTGTCAGTGGTTCTTAGAATTTCCCTGACTATTCTGGGTTGCCCTTGCTTAATTTGCCATTACTGTGTTTTATAATTACTGACTGACAGAGTAGCTTTCAAAGCACTACTACCTATTGCTATTTGTAACCACAGAAACGCAGATTCTCCAGGGGCTCAGGTAGTTACTATATAAATAGCACCCAGCTTCCTGAAGGTCATAGGTTCATAGATTTAATGTTAGAAGGAACTTTAGAGAGCATTTAGACCAACTCCCTCATCTCATTCGTTAAAAGCAAATTTTTCATTGATGCCTCCATCATTCTGGAAATACTAACTCCATCACCCTCTACAGTGAGCGAGTCTGATGAGGCATGCAACATTGCCCACTCCACCTCCAAGGAGGGAGATAGGCTTCTTTGTCTTCTCTGATATTATCGCTGGTCCTTCCGTTTCAGAGTCTGGCTCCTAGTGATCTCATTTACTTTGTTGTAAGCATTGTGTTATTTGTTCTTTTGGTTCTCCTTAATTCTCTCTGTATCACTTCAAATGCATCTTCCCAGGTTTCTATGAATCAGTCTTTTCTTACTACACAATTATATTCCATCACATTTTTATATCACAGTGGGCTTTTTGACCACTCCCTCAAATGACAGGCACACTCCTTGCTTCCCGTTCTAGTACTACAAAGACTGTTACCATGCTTATTTTGATATGTTTGGCTTTTGTTTCTATCTTTGATTCTTCGCTTTATGAATAAAGAAACTAAAATGCAGAGAGCTCATAGGATCAGAAGTCTAAAACCAAAAAAGGATCATGGGATTATCTGCTTAGAGTTGGAAGGTACCTGAGAAGCCATGTGGTTCAATCCCTTCACTTTACAGATAAGGAATAACTTGCCTGAGTTCACATAGGGAGAGCCGGAATTCAAACCTAGATCATTTTGCATTGGGTGAATTTCTAGCAATAAAGTTATTTAAAGAGTGCCCCCACCCCCATTCCTATTCTGGCCAAGCGGCTCACACGGACACTAGCTTTTAAGATGAACCTTCTGGCTCCCTGACTATTCTGGGGTGCCCTTACTTAATTTGCCATTACTGTGTTTCACTGTGGATCACTGATACTCCAGGGACCACTGCCTCAGAGTGGCTTAACAAAGAGCATTCATTCTTGGAAGTCCTAGTTTCTCTCCTCAATGACAACAAAATTCATCTCCTTAAAAGACAACAGAAGGAAATAGTTCCAGTGTCATTGGTCCTCTTCAATGAGGCACAAACAACAAACAACAATATCAAAAGAGTATACTGATGAGCAACCAAAGTGAGTAGGTAACCAATTAATGGAAATAGGTGGCAAAAACATCCATGGGAAATAATTTCTCTCCCCCTTCCTCACTCAACACTTCTCACCAGAAAGTGTTATAGAGGAAAAAGAACTGCATGGACAATCTGCAGAAATGGGTTCAAATACCACCTCTACCACTTGCTAATGTTGTGACCAAAGGCAAGCCCTTTAATTTCCCTGAACCTCATTTATGGTGAAAAAAAAAAGAGTTGAAGTAGATGATCTGAGGATGACACAATTTAGAGCTGGAAAGGTGCTTAGTGATCACCTAGTCCTGTAAAGTAATTTCTATTTCTATAATTCTGAAGTATGGAAAGTGAAGTTGGGAAAGTTAGCTATTTTTCATGTATCGGAAAGGCCGTGGAAGGTTGTCAGTGTAAGTGAAGATCAGAGATTTAGAGCTGGAAGGGACCGCCTCATCCAAAGCCCTCATTTTAAAGTTGAGGAAATTGAGGCCAAGAGAAGTTAATAGGTTGGCTTATGGTCACACAAGTGGTGAGTAACAGAGGTACTAGGCCCTCTGAATTTAGAGCCAGATCTTATTCCATTGCACCAGGCTGACAAGAGAGCCCCATGATTCCAGACAGGGCTTTCAGAAAGGTAAACCTCACTGATAGGATCCTTCTCAGTGACTTTGGTGTGCACAGAATTCGGTTTAGGGCCAGAAGTGAAAAAAGACCTGGTCTTTAGGCCCTGAGTTGCCACTAATTAGTTATGTAATGTTGGCAAGTCCTTTACCACGTCTGAATCTTAGTTTCCTAAATTGTAAAAGGAAAATAGTATATTCTACCTCTTCCCTTCCCCCTCACAGATTCCCTGGCTTCCTTCTAAGCACCAGCTCAGGGGTGTGTCAGTAATGCAAAATGGGCTCCTTAGTACTTGGTTTAAGGGGTGCCCTTGAGGAGTTTGGCTTTTGTATATCTTGAAAGTACTTTCGCCTGTTAAGTGCTAAGCCCTAGGCCCAAAGCCCTATCAGGTGTGAAACCTGTGTGGGCTGTAGATTAATGACTTAAGAGGGGCCAACTCTGGAACCAGTGGTCTCTGGTCGTTGAAGCGGGGCTTGAGAACACCAGAGGCTTGGCTGCAAGGAGAGGCGACAAACTACAGCTGAAGCCAAAGCAGAGCCAACCCATGTGTGGACCCAGGAGCTCGAGCTAGGACTTGAGGCCAGTGAATATGATTTACGCCATCTTATTTTTCTGTGGCCTCCTGGCCACTCTTGTGAGGCGGGCCTACTGGGCCTGGAGGCTTGTGATCACAATATTGGAATGGGGAGGTTGGTTCGCTAATTTGTCGCTGTGGGCCCTGAATAAATTTTTTGATGCCTTCTGCTTAGAGAATTCTATATACCTTGCGATTTCGAACCATTCAAATATATATATGATCCTTTTTGAGATCATAAATTCGGCCTTCCTACTACAAGGGGTCACCTTCTCAAGTCTTAGTGCTCTTTCTCTCTCCCCCCTGAAATTTCTTTGTATAGATCTTGAAGGTGTTTATTCATGTACACGTTGTATACCTCCCCCTCTTCTCCCAGTAGAATGCAGGCTACTTGAGGGCA
This sequence comes from Phalanger gymnotis, assembly GCA_028646595.1. NCBI lineage: Eukaryota > Metazoa > Chordata > Mammalia > Diprotodontia > Phalangeridae > Phalanger > Phalanger gymnotis. Next base: position 45,725,786 of record CM053625.1, on the reverse strand, counting down.
GGAACTGTTTTGTCTTTGGTATTTGGTATTCTTACAATCTAGCACGGTGCCCAAGACATGGTAGGTGCTTAATAAATGCTTATTGAATTGAATTGAGAATAATACCCACCCTTCTGGCCTTACAGGGTTGGTAGAGAATAAGCATTGGAAAGATATGTGCAGTACTGTACCAATATAAAGGATTATTAATTTTGCAGAGGGAGATATTTATGCAAGCTCTGCCTCAGAATTCAGGACTACCCACACAGTCATTTTTTGATATAGGAATATTTGTAGGCTGGCTATGCCTTAGGCTAGACCCAGAAAGGTCTTACAGAAATCCTGGCCCTCGTAGAGTTTCCATTATCGCACACCTAGAATGTGCAATCCTTTGGGTTGTATGATACATCGCTGTTTCTAGGATTCCAATTTTAAATGCAATTTCAGAAGGATTTTTTTTTAATGCAACGTGAGAAAGATGTGGAGGTGGCTGTGGAGGACGGCTTTGAATAAGGAACCAAGGATTTTAATTTTTTTTGGCCTTTCCTCTTCCCCTCCCCTTCTCCAACCTTCAAACCTTACTTTTCCAAATATCAACACTGGGATTTTTTAGAAGCTGTATCTAAAAGTGCTCAAATTATAGACAAATCTCCTTTCATTTATTTGAGTCAACATCTGTAAAATGGAGATGAGAGACAGCATAGGGTAGTGGACAGGAAGCTGCCTTCAGCATCGGAACAACCTGGGCTCAAGATCTTGCCCCAGATACATACTCTATCTGTGTGACCCTAAGCAAGTCACTTAACTTTCAAATGTTCCAGGGGAACTAGCTGCAAAAAATAAAAAAAATTCAGATCGTTTTTGTAGGGGTATTTTCTTCATTGGAACTCTCTACACAGAAATTACAAATCTGGACTCTCTCCCTTCCTTCCACTTCCCCGCAAAGGGAGATAATTATAGTAATTGTATTATTTTGCTATACTTCTCTGACAGGTATGCATTTTGTAAACCTTGAAATACTATGTAAATGTGACCACACTTGGTTCAAAGACTAGCCGACTCCTGATTGGCTGTGAAAGCCCTAAGGATGATACTGCAGACAATTCAGGAAAAGAGTTTGAGAGAAGCGGTTGTAGCAGTAACGCTACTTGAGGCTGCTGTGGAGGTGTAAGACCACTAACACCAGCACACAGGAGGACTGCTAGCACAGGTTCTTTGATCTGCTTTTCTAAAGGAAAGCAACTTTAAAGGGGTCAACAATTTTACTTTGATTACATTCACTAGTTCGGGGGAAAGGTCAGCATCCTGAACACGGATAAAATACAAGCAGAGAAATTAGCACAAAGATCAACAGACAGGGCTCCAACTGTCTGAACAAAGTAATACAACCACCTACATACACCACCAGATCAGGGGGGCACAGATACATCCGAGTAGTGGGGAGTAGGGGTGGGACTGGGGCTCTGAACAAATAGCTACTCAGAGTCGCATCCAGGGAATCAAAAAGTCCTTCTCAGAAGCTAACCATTAGCTTAGTACCAAAAGGTGTGAAAACTTTCCTATAAGCAAGCTCTGCTTTAGGCAAGTTCCTCCCCCAATGGGCTCTATGTGCCTCAGGATGTATCACAGCTGGGCCAGAGCCCAAAGCAGTAAGACATTTGTGATTGAACACATGTGGTCACATAGGCCTGTTAATGGATGGGGAAGGTCTTTCTATTCTATTAACATTACAGTGGTTGAGAAAAGCAGGAGAGAATTTTTGAATGATAACTTGGAGATTCTCTGGCCACCTCCACCCCATTCACAGACATGTGGAAAAGCAGGCCCCTCTCATGTCCCTTGACTTTGAGTGCCAGCTAAGACTGCTGGGGAGCCTCCCCCTAGTAAGATCATTCTCTCTCCTCCAGAGCTGGGATCTTAACTCACTCCAAAGAGCTCGTCTACTCTTGTGTAGTCTTTTGTCTACAATATTTTGTCCGATCTCCCCAATATCTGTTTACTGCTTACTCTGATAAAGAGGCTTTGCTTACTTTTTGTGATAGACTTTTGTATAACTAGTGCTTGAGAGGAGTGAGCTAAGCTAGCAATGGTAAGCTAGGGATTACCTTCCCCTAGAGAATAATCAGGGAAATTCTTTTATTTTGATCCTAGGGTACCCCTAGACAACAGTTACTTGATGTGAGGTAGACAGATAGAATTCTAGCTTGATATGCCTCTTAGAGACAAGAGAGTGAAGAAGAGATTGCCCAGCCACAGTGGTACTAGACCCTGTCTGCCTTGCACACCCCACCCCACCCTCTAAGACTGCTAGGCTTGTAGGCATGGCCTTTCTACCCTCCACAAAAAAGGAAACTGGAAAAGGTGGAAAGACCTCACTTTACAACTGAGGAAACTAAGGCCAACAGAAATGAAGTGACTGGAACAAGAGTCTTCCCCCATCATCTCTGTCCCCACGCTTCCCTGGCTTCCTTCAAGTCTCAGCTAAAGTCCCACTTTCTGCAAGGAGCAGTTTAACTTCACACTTAGCTAACACCTTTCCCTGAAACTGTTTCAGGCCATCTCCCAGTTTTGGGGGATCTCTCTTCAGCTTTCTTTGTCTTATTGGTGTGTGTTATTTGTATATCCCCATGTGCCCCCAGTAAGATATAAGCCTCTTGAGGGCAGAGATTGTTTCATATTTGTCTTTGTATCTCCAGGGCCTAGATGATAAGAAATAAATATTATATAATAAATATATAACATATTTATATATTAAAATATGTACCATATATAAAAATATATAATATATAAAATACAAATGATATATAAATATATAAAATAAATAAATTATTGATATTAAATATTAAAATATATAAAATATATTATAATATGTATTGTATTATATAAATATATAACATGATATATAATTATATAATAAATAAAAACAAATAAATATTTGTTTAATTGAATTAGGATTCCCCTTTGCCTGCAAATTCATAAACATATGATCTGCTGCCAGTGATTCTTTTTCCATTCCAATGGTATGAGAGCTATTCAGAAGAATTGTAACTGGTAATTTTGGTGCCCAGGGTAAGCAGCAAACCAACCCCCCCCCCAAAAAAAACCCACGCCTTCAAAATAGTTTTGTAATTTCCAAAGTGAAAATACAATAAAAATTAAGACTATTTAAATTGAGCAGGAGATGAGACTTTGGGGTTCTGTCCATGCGAGAAACCCTGTGACCTTGATTCCTATGGAGACAGACACCAGAACATTGGCTCCCCTACTCCTGTGATGAGGCAAAGCAGCAAGATTCCAGAACAAAGAAGAAGATGTCCTGGCACATTGGCTAGCATTGGGTGGGAGAACCTGGAACCCCATGAAGTTGCTGCTGGGGAGATGGGAGAAGGGAGCAAAGTATAATCTGGGGTGGGGGAGGTTACCTGGGCTTCAGCAGTTTAAGGGAAGCAACCTGGGAGCTTTCTAATTTGAACAGTTGTTCTTGCTAACTAGGTGCTAAGCTTAGTTTCTTTAAAACTGATAAATAGAGCAAAGCTGTCAAAATATAAGCATAACTTTAAAAATTGAACAATCTTTCTTTAAAAAATAAGTTTTTGTGTCCTGTAAATTCCAGTACATTGGGGTAAAGCCCCCACTGCCTTGTCCTAGTTATAGATCTGCTGAACAAAAGGTAGATTTGATATGGTAAAAAGAGCAGAGGGTCTAGAATGGGATTAGAATCCAGGCTTTTCTGACTCAATGTGCAGTGATCTGTCCACTACACCATGCAAAATGATTAAGGACAAGACCACAGCTGCCTTCAGTGTGAAATAAATGAAGCAAGCAAAAATCCAGGGAAAATAAAGGCAAGAATGGGGCGCATCTCTTACATATATTAATCAATAGAAGAGATTCTTCTGGGGT
>CM053625.1:45657959-45721404 GCA_028646595.1 Phalanger gymnotis | reverse complement strand
CTGGTTACTCTTGTGAGGCGGGCCTATTGGGCCTGGGGTTTTTTGGTCAAGATGTTGGACTGGGGAGGCTGGTTCACTAATTTGTTGCTCTGGGTCCTAAATAAATGTTCTGATGCTTTCTACTTAGAGAATCCCTCATACCTTGCGGTTTCGAACCATTCAAACATATATATAATTATATTTGAGATTATAAATTTGGCCTTCCTACTACAACCCCTTAAAAACATTAGGCCTTGATGGTGTCTTGTCAAGAATATAAGAAGGGTGTGTTGGAGTGATAACCCTGGCCCCCACTGCCTGAAGGCCATTTCTTTCATAGGGCTCTCCAGGAGTCTGAAAAGACTCTGCCATTGAATCATCCCCACCAACTGTGTCTGCTCAATTTTAGGAGTCCCATGCAACTCAATTCTATTTAACCACATAGTGGAGTACCTTTTACAAAGTAATATTTGTTTCAAAGGTATAGCAAGAACAAACATCCAAACATTCCCCAGACTCCAAACAAAGAAGGAGGGCATAATCCCTCTTTATACCATTCAGTCTCTGGGGAGGGAAGGGGGATTAGGTTCACAGCTTAACTCAGTTTCTATATAGCATTAGTCCCACCAGGTTCCAAATCCAAAGTCTCCCTGGGCTTGAGTCCCAACACCCTGGCTTCTTAGGACTTCGCTGCTGGGTTGGCAGCAACATTGAGCCTGGAATCTGGGCTCCAAGGCCATAAGATCCAGGGATTCTACCTCCCGATGATGATCCTAGAGAAAAGCCCCAAACCTAGTTCTTAGGCCTACTGGAACTAAAAGAGAGAAGGGGGAAGGTAGTTCAGTACATGGCGGCTGTGCTTTGGTGGAACAAGACCTTCAATCCCAGGGCACTGCCAGAAACACAGAGAAACAGTCCCAGTCTGGTGATTTTACAGACAGTATTTGTTCCAGCTATACAGTTGATGGAAAGAAGACTCCTCCCTACCCTGTGGAAGGGTAACACATGATATGCTTTACCAGAAGTTGATCCTTGCCATCCCCCACGTGGTGCCCCCATTTTAGGTCATTTTGTGCAACAAAACCCCGTTACAGGTGAATTAGGGGCTCTTGGTCGTTGCCTTATAAGAGCATTTTACAAAATGATAAAATGATCAAACAATAGGTCTTAGAATATATTTAGAACAGTCTTTGATAGTACGACCTTAATTTGCACATATATGAAGTTGATTAATATACCTTTTCGGGGTATGTTACAGTAGTTGAGATGCAGTAAGCAACAGTTGGTTTTAATAATAGCAATAATGATGGCTACCATTTACACAGGGTATCCCTCCCCAAAGTCTTAGGTATGATACTTTAAGGTTTGCAAAGTACTTTTATATATATTATCTGATGGAATCCTCATAACAACCCTGGGAGCTCAATGCTAAAAGCTATTGTCAAAGCTAAATGTTATTGTCTCTGTTTTACAAATGAGGAAGCTAAGGCTGAAAGACACTATGTGTCTCGCATGGCTAGTAAGTACCTGAGACAGGATTTGAACTCACATCTTGCCCTCTCCAACTCCAGCACTCTATCCATGGCACCACCTTAGTTGCCTCAATACAAGGCCCGGGCAATTTAAGTGTCCTTCCCAGCTACCCAAAAGGAATATGGTTTGAATGACAGTGTAAAGAATATGGGCATGGGCTGGCATTCAGGAGAACTAGCCTGAGATCTGTCCCTAATAGTTGTGGGGAAGTCATTTGTTTAATGCCCTCATCTGTCAAATGGGAACAATATAGTAACTTCCTATCCTGCTCTATTTTAAAGTTTGATGATATTTTGAAGTGGGAATGTGTTACTTTCATTGTCGTTCAATCACGTCTGACTCTATGTGACTCCATTTGGAGGTTTCTTGGCCTTTGCCAAGAGTGGAGTGGTTTGCCATTTCCTTCTCCAGCTCTTTTTACAGCTGAGGAAACAGAGGCAAACAGGGTTAAGTGACTTGCCCAAGGTCACACAGCTAGGAAGTGGCTGAGGATGGATTTAAACTCAGGAAGATGAGTGTTCCTGACTCCAGGCCCAGAGCTCTATCCCCTGCAGCGCCACCTAGCTGCCCCAGAACATGTTTCCTCCTCACCTCACTTTTAAAGTTTTTTGGTGAGAGGAGCAAGACCAGGATCTTGGAACCTTCAGACTCTTGAATTCTGTGGTTCTGACCAGGCTGCTTCCTGCTTATGTTCCTTCACTGATTTTTTTTAAATGCTATTATGGCTGTTACTCATTTCCCTTTGCTATATTAACTTTGAGCCCTAGGAAGAAGCCCTTGGGCCCCAGAGTTCACTGAGGACATGCATAAATGGATGTATTGTGTGTTCTTTCTCTGAGGAGCATGTGCTTCAGTATCAGGACTCAGCCAGTTTCTAAGGGTATTAGCCTGTGGTTCTCTGGCAGAGAGCCACTGTGGGCTAAAACCAGATATCAGTCTTTGCCTTTGGTGCGTGAGGAAAGGTATGGTGTCCTGGTCTTGGGAGGTGGTCCCAAGGCCAACGTATTCTGCCCTGTGCTGGGCAGTCCACAGCCGGCCTCTGGTGTTCAGTACTTGGAACCACATTTTGAGACAGTCACCGGTTTTAGTTACAGAGTATCCAATGAAGGGGAGTGGGATTGATGATCCGCTGAAGGAACTGGGGATGTTTGGCTTGGAAAAAAAGATTTAAGCAAGACTTCTTAACCTTGTTTGTGCCGTGGACCCTTTTGGTCACCCAGTAAAGCCTATGGACCCTTTCTCAGAATGATGTTTTTAGTTTCATAAAATAAAATACATAGGATTGCAAAGGAAACTAATTATATTAAAATATAGTTATCATTTTTTTTAAGTTCCCAGACCCCAGATTAAGAAAGCCTGATTTAAGAGAGCATGGCAGCTGTCCTCCAGTCTTTGAAAGACTAGCCTGTGGAAGGGAGATTACCCTTGATATGCTTAGCTCCAAAGGGTAGAACTTGAAAGTATGAGGAGAGGTTGCAGAGAGGCAGATTTAGGTTTGATCTCAGGAAATACAGAAATAAAACCTGTACAAAAGTGAAATATGCAGCCTCAGGAGGCTCAGGTTCCCACTCATCAGCTATCTTCAAGCAGTGGTTGGCTAGGGACTGTTTGTGCCTTTCTTCCTATTCCTGGTGTTTGGCACTGTGCCTGATACACAGTAAGTGCTTAATAAATGCTTGTCGATTGATTGATACCACTTATTGAGAATGTTGTAGAGGAAATTCTTGTTCCGATCTAGGTTGGACTAGTGATCTCTGAGGTCCTTTGCAATTCTGAGATTCCGTGAAAGTTAAGTAAATCCATCCATAAGCTGCTCAGTGGCCCAGTGGGTAGAGTGCTGGGTCTGGAGTCAGGAAGACCAGAGTGTGAATGCAACTTCAGTCACCTACTAGCTGTGGGACCCTATGCAAGTCACTTAACTGCTGCCTGCCTCAGTGTCCTTATCTGTAAAATGGGGATAATAATAGTACCTAACTTGTAGGGCTGTTATGAAAATAAAATGAGATAATATTTTCAAAGAACTTTGTAAACCTTAAAGATTATGTTAAAGCCATCTAAGAGTATTATTATTAATATTTTGCCCCACTCCAAGATTTCTCCACAGATCATGCATTCATCAAGCACCCAGAAGAGAAACATATGACCAAGCGAGTTATAGGTATGATAGCATACCAGATTCTAAGCATTTCCACAGGAATTCTCTTGCTCCTCTTCTCCACCTCCTGGTATCCCTGGCTTCCTTACGTCCCAAGTATAATCCCATCTTCTGCAAGAAGACTTTACTGGTCCCACTTAATTCTTGTCCCCTCCCTCTGCTGATTATCTCTAATTTATCCAGTCTGTGGCTCGTTTGTACATAATTGTTTGCATGTTGGCTCTCCCATTAGATTGTGAGCTCTTTGAGAACAGGGACTGTCTTTTACCTTTGTATCTATCCCCAGAGCTCAACATAGTGCCTGGCACATAGTAGGCACTTAATAAGTGCTTATTGACTGACTTACTAGAGAAGTAGCATGGTGTAGTAGTCACATGGGATTTGAAGGCAACAGGCAGGTAGGTTAAAATTCTGCCTCCAAATGTCTTTCATTATATGATTATATGACTACGGACAAGTCGCTTAACATCTCTGAGACTCAGTTTCCCTATCTGTAAGATGAGGATAATAATACCTGCAGTTCCTACTTCACAAGGTTGTTTTGAAGATCAGATGAGATAAAGTATCTACATGCCAGCTATTATTATTACAACATGTGTGGAAAGCAGATGCTTTCTCACCCACAGCTAATGGTCCTTTGGTTAATTAAGTGTCTCCTATGGAGTAGTAACTTATTAGTGGCTCAGGTTGTTTCTTTCAACATGCTGAGTCTCTGAAGTCCTTTCCTTCTCATCCTTTGAGAGGTTGAATCCCAAACTTTTATTGGAAAAAAGAATACACTTACCTTTCCTTCCATAGCACGGGTCTGCCAACTGTGGCCCAAAGGGCCAAATCCAGGCCAATAAGCTAAGAATATTTTTTTTACATTTTTAAATATAATAAAGCTTTATCTAAAAACATAAAAACCATTCATAGCTCACAGCCTTACAGGCTTCCAACCTCTTCTCGTTAGGCTCTAAAGCGTTTCAGGCCATTAAGTACCCAGAAGCCAGTTAGTTTCTGACAAACCAACATAACTATGTATGAGCCCAGTTGTTTTTTTTTCCTCAGCGGATCCCGGTTCTGACTGGTGGTGACTGACTAGTGAGGCTTGCAATTGCTTTATCACACAGCAGGTAAAATGAATTATTAAAAATGATGGACCTCGACCAGCAACAAAGGATGGCTGAAAAGAGTGGTGGGATCGCAGTCCCAGAGAACCTGGGTTCAGATCTCAGCTCTGTCATTTATTATCTATGTAATCTTGGCTCTTAACCTCTCTGGGTCTCATTTTCCTTATCTGTCAAATGACAGTGTTGGACTGGATGACTTCAAAGGTGCCATCTATCTCTAAGTGTATGATCCTAAAGGGAATTTTAAAAATTGGATCCCATTTATTATATCAGTTGACAGGCATTTGGTAAACACTGGTTACATGAGAGGCATTGTGCCAGAATCTGGGGATACAAAAACACAAGTAAAAAGAATCCCTGTACTTAAGGAGTTTACAGTCTAGCTGGAGGAGACAACATGTGCACATATAGGTATAATTAAAATCTATACTGAATCGTGGTTGTTTTTGTTCATCTTTCATTTTAGAAGAGGACCAATGATATCACAAGGTGGTGTGTTGACTGGCGCATGAATTGGACTTAAGTGAGGCAGAGCTATGCAAAGTTATCAGCCTCACTCTGTCTTCCAGAGTCATCAAAGTCCAGCAGCAAGACAAAAAATCTTGACTGGGATGCAGTGAGCGACCTTGCCATCTTTGATATCTGACCAAGCTCTAGGGCTCAACAGTGACTGCTTCATGGCCATTGGAATAAATTGTTCTCATTTGCCCATTCCACCCATGCATGGGGTGGTCATCCTCTTAACTTGCTGAAGGGTTTGAGGCCAGTTGGCCACCCTCAACCTGGTTTAGCTTGTCTGCAGAGGTGGTTTTACTAGGGTATGGTGGCTGCAAAATAGATTCAGGTGATTTGGAGGTGGCACTAGTAGCTGGGGGAAGAAGGAGGTGAGGACCAGGAAATGCCTTAGAAAGGGCACCTGAGCCTAGCCTTGAATAAAACTAGAGATTCTGAGAGAAGGTGACGCCCTGAGTTGGAAGGTTCTTCAGAGGGCATCTCATCCAACCTGTACCTAAAGCAAGAAGCCTATCATTTTTGAAGGAGAACTCATTGCTCCCTGAAGCAATTCGTTTCTCTTCTAATTGTTAAGATTTTTTTCGTTATATTGGAAATATAATGTACCTTGGAAATTAATGTAGTTTAACTGATACACATTGGCTTTAGTTTTGCCCCATGGAGTTAAGCCAACTGGTTTAATCTTTCTTGAATATCTTCTTTCAAAAATGTTGAAGGCGATGGTCATATCCCCTTATGTCTTCTCTTCTCCAGACTAAATATCCCCAATTACTACAAGGCTTTGGGGTCCCTCAGCATCCATGAACATTCTCCTCTGCATGGGTTTCGGGCTGTCATTTGTACCTTCTAAATGTAGAACCCAGAACTGGGCACTATCCTCCAGATGTGATCTAACCAAGGAAGAAGATGGCAGGACTATCACTGTCTTCCTACTGGATACTATCCTTTTACTAATGTGGCCTAAAATTCCTCTAGTTTATTGAGGTTTAGTGGGCTGCTATATCACACTGCCATTGTGCTTGCATGCCCACAAAAGCTGCCAAACCTTCTTTGTACCTTTTCTAGATGCATCTTTCATATTTCCTGTTCTTGGAATTGATTTTTTTTAAACCCAAGTCTAGGACTTTACACTTGGCCTTATTAAATCTTATTTTATTAAGTTCAATCTCTTGTTTCAGTCTGTTAAGACCCCACTTTATCTCAACATGTCATCTATCCCTCCAAGCTTTATGTCTTCCAATTTGGTTGGGTAGGGCATCTATGCCTTCATCTTCATCTCTGTTAAAAATATTAAGCAGTGCAGGGATAAAAAGGTCTCAGACATTCCATTGGAGACCCCCCTCTTCATTGGTTTCAATTCATCTACTGATCCTTTGGGTTCAGTTAATTAGTCAATTTTGAGCCTAAGTAAAACTTTAGATTTTTATTTATCTCTTTAAGCGAAATCCAGGTGAGAGGTTTTTTTTTATAGTAATGAAAGTTTTGGGTAATCTGTTATGTTTGATATTTGGACTGAAATCTCACCATAAATGCTATACACCATAGATGCAGCAGGAAAACTTGTATTTATTGAATACGACTGACTTTATGTTTTGTGCAATAAGAAAAAGTATAACATTTATTGTACATTACCTCACCCCCATCACTAGATACAACTGTCTTCTCATAAATACTATAACCCATTCAAATATAAATACATATTCTCAAAGAAATATTGCAAATAAATGCAAAATACAACTAGAATTGAAAATTGATCCAAAGGAGAGTCTCTCTTACTAAGACTCTAGACACCATTTTCAGAGAAAAGAGCCAACCAGAAAAAAAATGGATTTGAAGCACTAGATAGCTGAAGAATGAAATGTATACACATGTCCTGTCAAACTCAATAAATCTGCTTGAAAAAGCAAACAAGCAAACAATGTAACATAGAGGATATTAGAGAAAAGAATAAGACCACTGATCAAACAGTCCGGATGCTTCTGTTCTAGGAGGTCTTGGAGACTTCAAAAGAAGAGTCTGACTCTCAGCCCCAAGAATAAAACAAAACAAACCACATACATAGAAGTTATTTTGGTTGAGTGAGTGAAATCATCTGCTTGAATTGCAAGTTAGCAAATTATTCCATAGTTTTACAAAGTTTACAAATAGCATATTATGACATAGTTCAGTAATTTCTCAAATAACTTTGTCTAAATAAGATGGAAAATTGAACTGGTATTATATCAGGCTACAAGGTGTCCAAAAAAGATTGCAGAAGCTTTTCCTCAAAGTCTGCCTAAAAATAAATCAACTACTCTCAATAAAAAGCCAATAACATGAAAATCTAGAATTTTATATTTTTCTCCTTCACTACAGAATTAGAAAGAGCAATGACATAGCTTATACAGTAAATGGATTCTTATAGTAATGCTGCTCGGCATGCAATTTTAGGGGGTCAGGCCATTAACCTATCAAACACTATTATTTTCATTTCCAAATCATTTCTAAAAAGCTTAACAACATAAGGATTGTTGGTAGATATTGTCCCTGTATCACTTGGTGCTTAATAAATGCTTATTTCCTTCCTTATTTGTTCACATGTTGCACTAGATTGAAGGTAGTAAGACCACATTAAGAAGTAAATGATAGAGAGTAGAGGACTAGAAATTTCATTCTAGCTCACAGACACAGGATCAGCACCCATGGTAATCAACCTGGAAGTGATTTCAGGATCTCAAAAACTCCACTGACTTGTTCTTCTCTCTGGTTCTTAGCCTTACCTTTTTACTCTTGCCTCCTATCTAGGTAACATTGAGGAATTTCTCACCCTTCTAACAGTTTCCACCCACCTGTATTTGAGGGAGAATGCACTGACTCCTTGCTCCTTTTAACCTTAACTTTAAACCTTTCATTTTGCCTTTTCCCCCACCCCCTGCCCCCAGCCTTCCAGAAACATAGGACTCACACGATGACTTGACTTCCCCTGATGTTAAGAATAGAGCAATGCAGAAAGCTCCATTTAAGGTGTAGGTGACCCATTTTCCAATGTACAGTTTTTTCTCCTGCTCAGCTAGAGAGGTGGCAGTCCCATACCATCTCCTCTGAGCAGACAGGTGCCAGTGTTTCTAGCTGCAACTTCAGCCAGCTGCTGCTGAACCCATCAGCACCATGGAGTCATTTCAATCTCCTCTGCATATGGGCAGGAAACTGCGGTTCACAGTGGTTGGGTCAATATAACTGGCACAGCTGACACAGCTCCCTGTTTCCTTGTGGGGGCGGGTAGGGGAGTACCTTCTGCAAAGCATGTGAGCCTGTAAGCCTTTGAAAATTCTGGGACATCGAGCTATTGAGTATAATGAAAGATTCGTTTAGTCCATGGGGTTAGAGTATGGCTTTCCTTCCCTACCTACCCCAGTTTCATACTCAAGAAATATCCTAGAAAAAACTTCAGGATTGAGTCTCGTCCTCTGTGCATGAAGTTAGTTGAGTAGGGGGCTTCAGGATAGTAGAGCCCTCTGCCAACTTTTCTGGATTCCAATCTGGCTCCCTCTATTCTCCAGCCAGCTCTCAAATCACTGCTTTCCTACTAGCAGCTTTGGGGCCTGGCTCACTCAGGTCTCATGGCCTTTAGAAAGGATTGGGATGGAGGCTGTCCTTAATGCTATGTGGAAGTAGGAATTCCCTGTCCCCACTTGGACAGTTGCTGCCCATGGAGCCACAGAGACCCCTGACTTAGATCTCGGATTCAGCAGTTCCCAGAGACCCTGTGTTAAAGTGCAGATTCGGCAATTTCAGCCAGCTGACACAGCAGGCTAGAGAAAGATGGTCTGTCTTCTGGTTTCTAGAGAGAGGGAAGAAAGCAGAGTAGTGTGAATCTTCCCAGGAGATAAATACAACAGTCCTAAGGCAGTATTTCCCATCCTGTATCAGTCCAAGTCACAATTTGCCAGAATGCTCTCAACCATTGCAACTAAACAAGGGATGTGTGTATGTACATACAATGAATGAAAACCCCTCAATCATAATTTAACATTTTTGAACCTTTAATTGGAGTCTCTCACTGTCCCCTCTATTTTTTCCCCATTCCAGCATCATCTGCTGCTCTGCTTGGTTTCAGCTCCACAGAACAAGATATTCCTCCTGTGGTAAACTCATCACTTCTAATCTCATCCCCATGCTGCTACCTCCAGCCTTGGATACCACCTCCCTCAGTCTCTTCTCCTCTCTGCTGGGAGGGCTGGAGGATGGAGTACCAAACTCCTCCCAATGCCTTCCTTTATAAAGGGCAAAAATCGGACTCCAGCTCATTCCACTTTACATTGGTGCTCTTCCTGGTTTCAAATCCATGGAATAAGATTCTCCTGGTGACCCTGTCTACTTCCCTTCCCCTTCCTGCCCCTTTATGTCTAATGCCTTCCTTTGTTAGATTGTAAGCTCCTTGAGGACAAGGACTGTCTTTTTATTTGTATAGCTAGTGCTTAGTATAATGCTTGACGCATAGTAGGCGCTTAACAAATGTTTATTGAATCGAACTGAACTGAATTAAAGAAAAGAAACTAGCACTGGAGATTTACTTTTAAAATAACAAAAGTGTGTAACTCAGAATCTTGTGGAAATGAAGGAAAAAAAACCAACAACAAATTCTTGGGGTCAGTAGCTATTTAGCCGAAGAGGTTGGAAATTCTGTGTCTGCGTTCTTAGTGCCTACTGTAATCCTCGGTATTCAAAGTAATAACGAACAGATTCTGAAAGATTTTCAATCAGAAGAAAAAAAGATTCAAATATATTGCATCTATTCTATATTACTGTGGCAGGAAAGTTAGCAGATCTTTTATAAAGATTTACAAAAGTGAGGGCTAAAGCAAAAAAGAAAATTCAAGTTAATCAGAAAATTCAATAACCACATTCTGTGCGTTCAGAGTAATGGGCGGGGGAGAGAGAGACAGAGAGAGAGGGAATAGGGATTGTTTCACTCTTTGCATGTATTAGTATCATTAGCACCTAGCATAGAGGCTAGCACATAGTAGGCACTTAATAAATGTTTATTGATATATACATACATGTGTGATAGATATTTCCAATTTTTAAGGATCTGTAATTTTATCAAAATGGAGACCTCCTCCACTACGGCAGATCACAGCTAATCAATGCCTAGGTTCCCTACAAATTTATGTGGTCAGAAAAATTCAAGATCCTAAAGTCTAGTGACGAGCCCTTCTGAATTTACTTCACCTGGTATACCAAGGACATCTGCCCAGTCAGTTGACTGATCATCGACTGTTCCTTTCCTGTGCTCTGAACTCTCACCCCGCTCCCAATCAAGTCAGTTCCCTGCTCAAATTTGATATCACCCAGTCATCTCTGTTACCTCATTCCTTCAACTGAAGGTATTTTTTTTTCTAGAAAAGGACCACCAAATGACAAGGGCTTGATAATGGAGGGCCCTCTTATACTGACCTCTTTCCAACAATCATTCATGATCTGGTAGATGAGAGAGGAGCACAGCCTCGGTTTATACAGCCGGTATCCAGTGCTGATATCTTCCACCACCTTGGTATTGCTACTGTTTTCATAAGGGATTTTCCCCTCACTGAAGACTTCCCACATCAGGACTCCTGCAGAAAGGGACCAAAATATTGTGATTAACAATAACAGCCAAGTGGACGCTTGTAACCCTCACTACTGGAAAGGTTGAGGCTGGTGGGTAGCTTCAGACTGAGCCCACTGAGCAGCAGTGAGGACAAAGCTGATCAAGAGTCGGTACTAAGTATAGCGCTATTGTGGTGAGCCCTCAGGAGCAAAGCCCCCCCCTCCCCCAAGGCTGCCTAAGGAGGAGTGAACTGACCCAGATCAGAAATGCATCAAGACAAAGATTCCAGGCCAATCAATAGAATGCTGGATTGCACCCAGGAATAACTGCTGCATTTACAGCCTATGAGACATAGGGAGACTGTCTCCAAAACAAAACACCAATAATATCCACCAAAGAGACATAAAAATCACATAATCCAGGCTTCTGCCAGCTTGGATTGATTAATCCTGGCCTTTAACAAAGACCCAGGGCTTATCATCTCTCAGGATGTTCTTCCTTATGTCTAACTGCATTAGCTCCTGTTAGGATTTAAGCCCATTTGTTTCGATTCACACAAACAGAACAGTTTGGAGGTGAGAAAAACCCACCTTCCTCCTTTCATCGAAGAAGTGGAGGGCTGTGGGGTATGGAATGTTACAGATGCTATCAGCCCTAGCTGATGTGCTGGTCAGTTTGACTGAACTACATGAAAATGTATTTGTTACTAGGAGAAACTTGATGAATAGGGGTTCAGAAGGCAGCAGTATATTCAGAAATAAATGTGATATAAAGGCAAAAAGCATCAGTCGAACTTTTTTTAAATGTAGCATGTTTGATGATGTTACATTGATTGGAAGAAAAACATTTAGAGTTAGAGGGAGCTTTGGCCTCTGTCCCTGCCTGCCCCCCAGTTCTCTTAACCTTTCTTCCCCTTAGGATAATGTTGTGAGTGCCCATTTGTGGAGTACTTGCAGTTCAGGTCACACTAGCTTTGTTAGGGAAATATTATAAAGATCTTTTTTTGTATTTCACTTATTTTACAGATGCAGAAACTGAAGCTTGGAGAGGGGAAGGTACTTGACCATGACTATATGGCAAATAAGATTCAGAACTGAGGTTCACACTAGGTTTCTTGGACCAGAGTAAGCATAGTGATTTAAAAACAAAAGCATCATGTTGTCTTTTAGGCCTAGGCAGCATGTTATGATAGAAAAGATGTTGAATTTGGAGTCACAGGGACTGAGTTCAAATCCTAGCTTTGCCATTTAACTCCTCCGTAACATTGGAGAAGTAACTTAGCCTCTCTGGACCTCTGTTTCCTCATTTGCAAAGTGGGAAGAATTGGACTTACTCATCTTATAGAGTCTCTTCTAGCTCCAAATTGATAAACCTATTGCCTCTTATCATTTTCTTGTTCTTCCATCTATTTTCTGATCTTTTCTTCAAACCCTCTGCACATTGCAGACATTTGGACCATGGCTCTGACCCTCTGAGGTTATCTAGATTGGGTGAAACTACCCTAATGCTGTCTCTTTGATATAATAGAAGAGTAAATATCATGCAAATAGGTGGCATCATCACTGACATATTTATTGACTACCAACTATTGGAGATCAAAAGAAAATAACATCTTATTCCTGCACTCCAGACTATTACATGGAGTTGGGAATACAGGAGATATGTGTGTGTATACATATACACACATATAGATATACATTATACATATGTGCACATATGTACGTTATGTGTATGTATACATACACATATATAATACAAGGTAACGAGGTAGAGACAGCTAATGAGGGAAGAGTACTAGATTTGTAACCAAAGGCTGTAGAAGTCAGATAATCTACCTTAAAATCCTAATTCTGTCAATTATTACCTATATGACAGTGTAACTTCTCTAGTCTTCAGTTAGCCCATCTGTAAACTGGTTGGACTAGAGGAACTGTAAAGGCTACTTTTGGCTCTAAATCTACGATTCTAAGTAGCACATGAATGGTATAGACAGGGGTTGGCAAACTACAGTCCTTGGGCCTCGGTCTATAGACCGAGGGGTCTATAGACAATAGGTATTATAGCGGTCAGAAGGCAAAATGAATAACCAGCACCAAAAGTGAGATGTCATGACTTGAGCTGGGCTCGATGCTGAAAGTGAGACACAAAGAGAAAGGGGTGGAGGAGGGAGGTACTTCAAGCAAAGGGAGCAAAGTCTAGAAATGTGAAGGATACAGGGACCATTCAATAGAAAGGTATGACTGCAGTGCAGTTATTATACAAAGCACGAATAGGAGAAAACAATGGACAGGATGATTGGAGCCATATTGGTGGACCTTGACTAAGGCTAAGGGGATTGCTCTAGTTGCAGTGGGGAGCTGACAAAAGTTTTGGACTGGGGTGGCGACATGTGTACAATGGTGCTTTAAGAAGATGAATCTGTCAGTGAAGTGTAGGACGGATTTGAGAGGGGAAGAGTCTGGAGGCAGAGACCATTCATTTGGGAGGCACTGAGAGCCCTTGTGACAACCTTCTCTTTACCTGGTCAGGTTGTACTGGGGCTAAGGAATAGAATAGACAAGCAGGTAGCAGAACCTAGAGACACCCTGTGTCTCAATGCCATGAAACCTGGGTTGGATTTATGACAAAATAATGACTAGAACAGATGGGTCACCAGAGTACTTAGATGCTTCTCTGAGGGAGCACCCAGAGCAGTGGTAATGGGACAGAGATCCACCCCCACAATAGTCTCTATCATCTTCATCTGAAGGCACAGATGGCCAACTTGGCACTCCAACATGAGAAGCGAAGGGTTTCTAGTATACTGACCTCTCTGTTGTATGAAAGCTGGTGATACTGCCTATACATATAAATGAACACTTAATTTTTTTGTTATTCTCTGTGCTATATGACATCTCTTGAAACAAAATTATATCCTTACTCTTTTAGGAGGAGTCCCTCCACTGAATCCCAGTCTGGTGTATCCTTATGATCTGACTGTGATGCTGGGTTTTCAAAGGCAGAGTTAGAGAGGCATAATCCTTCCAAACTGCAAAGGCTTTGATTATGGACCTGGTGTCAGATGATCTGTTTGTCATCTGAGGATCACTGTAGCTAAATTTGGGAAAGTTCATAACAACAAAGGTAACATCCCTGTTGTTGCTTTACCTATATTAATTCATCGGATCCTCACACCAACCCTATAAAGTAGGTGCTAATATTATCCCTCACTTTGTCATTCGTTCTTCATTTTCCAAGAGGACCAATGACATCACAGGGTGATATCCTGACTTGCTTGTGAATTGGATCTAAGTGAGGCAGAGCTGTACCGGGTCATCAGCCTCACTCTCTCTCCCTGTCCAGAGGCAGGACAAAAGTCAAGCTGACTGAAGATGGCTCAGGATGCACAGTGGATGACATTGACATCTTTAATGTCTGACCAGGCTCTAAGTGCTCCTCGTCACCTGCTTCCTGGCCGTTGGAACAAATTGTTCTTATCTGCCCATTCCACTGGGGGAAGTCTTCGCATGCTTGGAGTAGACATCCTCTTAACTCACTGATGGTTTTGAGGCCTGTTGGTTACCTTTATCCTGGTTTAGCCCGTCTGCCAAGATGGTTTTACTGGGGTGCAGCCGCTGCACATGCTACAGCTTCTTGGAGCCAAAAGTGAGAGCTGGGTGGTAGGTAAACACCAAAGGTGGATGAGCCCACTTTACAGATAAAAAAATTGAGGTTACTATGGGAAATATGAGGCAAATAGGAGACAGCCCCATTTTTGACTTCAAGGAACTATGATTTCATCTTTGTGATTACTTCTACCCACAGAGATCACAGATACTAGAGATGACAGAGACTTGCCCAAGGTCACACACCTGGCAAATGTCTGGAGCCATATTTGAACCCAAGTCCTCCTGACTCCAAGTTCAGCTCACTTTGCACTGAACCACCTAGCACCAGGTCAGTTCCCAAAGTAGAATTGGCTGTCATGAGAGGTACTGCTTCCCTTTCCGTGCAGATCTTCAAGGAAAGGCTGGTTAACTGCTCATCCTGGGCTTATAGGTTTAGAGCTGGGAGATATCTCAGAGTCTCTTTTACAAGTGAGGAAGCTAGGACCTAGACAGCTAGTAAGTATCTGGGGTGGGATTTGAACCCAGACCTCCTAGATTCTCAGTCCATTGCTCTATCCACATGCTGCTATCAAAATATAGTAGAAAAGATTCTTGTTCAGGCAGATACTGGCCTGCATCTAGACCACTGAGGTTCCTTCCAATGCTGAGGGTCTATTATACTGATGATGAATTTTTTCATCTGGAGCAAGTCATGAAGGAAATCATTGAGAGACTGTCTTCTATTTTCCTCATATCCCCCACAGTAGGTACCCAGAGCGAGGCACGTAGTTAGTGTTCAGTCAATAAACAGTAATGTATTAGTGTGCTAAATTGTCAAGAAAACTTCCCTGAAGAGGGCTCATCTAAAAATAACTCCTCATCTATTATTCACAGGCATTTAAAGGAACATAAATAAGAAACACAGACTATTAGGGTTGCAGAGGACTTTAGGAGGAGATAACCTGCTTCAAACTGCTAGGGGGATTTTTTTTACAGATGAGGAAACTGAGACCCACAGAGACACAACTTGCCCGAAGTCACACAGTAGGTCAGTGGGGAGGCTGGACAGCAACTTACCAAATGACCACACGTCGGATTTGCTACTGTAACGACTGAAGGAGAAAACCTCTGGGGAGGCCCACTTCACGGGGAACTTGGTGCCGGTGGAGCTTGTATACTGATCGTCGAGAACAAACCTGGAAAGGAAAGACGGAGAAAGGAGCTCAGAGAACAGCCTTCAGGACAGATGGATCCCACCGAAGCAAGGCCAGCTTCACATCCGGCTGGTTGGTTACCTTGTCATGCCAAAGTCTGACACTTTGATGACCTGGTTTTCTCCCACCAAACAATTCCGGGCAGCCTGGAGTGGAGGCAGAAGAAAAGGGAAAGGGTTGGCAAGTAATCACTAATTAAAGAGTCTCTTATAATCATAGTATTTTGCCTGTGTTATTTGTTGTGCGAGGACATCAAGGGAGCTTTACAAACATTAATTAAGCCTCACAACACCCCCGCTGGAAGTTAGTTAGAAGGTATCCAGCTATCAGGCTGCATGGGTTTGCTCCAGTAACTTGTGCCTGGGATCCCCATTATGAGAAATCTGCAGCAATCTCATTACCAGCGATGAGCTCTGATTGATGCAGTCTGGTGTGAGAGGAAATTACAGCGTCAGGGAACAGATAAATCATCCCTTCTTCCTTAGATCTCTTGGAGCAATTAGTGCTGCTCCTTTATTATACCAACTGCCTTTGCATTTGTGTTGTAATTAATAACAGTAATGATAATAGCTAACATTTGTATGGCATTTACTATGTGCTTTACAAATATTTCAATTGATCCTCACAACAATCCTGGGAGGGAGGTGCTAATATTATTCCCATTTTATAGTTGAGGAAACTGAGGCAGACAAAGGTTAAGTGACTTGCCCAGGGTCATGCAGCCAGTTTCTAAGGCCAAATTTGCACTCAGGTCTTCCTGATTCTAGGTCAGGTGTTCTATCCAATATGCCACCTAGCTGCCCCCTATTTTGTGTACCCCTCGCCTTCCCAACTAGATTCTAATTATCTAGCGACCAGAGTCTATAATTCATTTGTCTTCTCCTCTTGCCACAAACACCAGAAATGAAGAGAATTCCTGGTCCATAGTAGATGCTCAAGAAATGGTTTGTTTATTTGTTTGCTGGGGTAGGGGTGGGGGGAGCAGTGTGGACACTACCTTTGGTAATGAAAATTGGCAGCTTCTCTGCAACTTATAGTCTTGGAAAGCAATTGTGGAAGGGGCGATGTTGAGAAATGAAATTACATGCTCAAGGTCACACAGCTGGTCTTTGTCAGAAGCAGGACTTTCTTATGTCAAAGATGGCTTTCTCTCCTTTATTTCACAAGGGTTGCCTCTCATTAGTGGAATGATTAAACTGAAAAGTCTCTCAATCAAAGTAGACAATTGGATGCAAAGGTAGACTTGGAGTCAGAAAGCCCCAGCTGGGTTCAAGTTCTGGCTGCTCTGCCACCAATCGGGTGATTGAGCCTTGTTCTCTTATCAGTGGGTACAGAATCTTAGAGCTAGAAGGGATCATTGAGACCATATCTAGGGGAAACTAGAGGAACGGTGGATAGAGCACCAGCCCTGGAGTCAGGAAGACCTGAGTTGAAATCCGGCCTCAGATACTTACTATCTGTGTGACCCTGGGCAAGCCACTTAACCCCAATTGTGTCCCCCACAAAATTGTTTTTTAAAAAAAATATGTGATTGAATCCCTTCATTTTCAGAAAAGGAAGAGAGGGGAAGGGACTTTCCTCATTATCCAGAAGAGAAGAAAAAGACTTGTACTCCAGCCTCAGCTATCCTGTTATCTCTTATCTATGATAGGTAGCTGTGCAGTGGGGATAGTGGTTAGAGAACTAGGAAGACCTGAGTTCAAAACCCACCTCAAACATTTTCTAGTCATGTGACCTCGGCAAGTCACTTTGCCCCTGTGTCTCAGTTTCCCTATCTTTAAAATGGGGATTACAACATCAGCTACCTCCTAAGGTTGTTGTGAGGATCAAAAGAGAGGATGTTTGTAAAACATTTTTGCAAGCCTTCAAGCATTATGTAAATGCCATCTACTTAAACAGATGCCCAACTGTGAGACCACTTGGCTGCTCGTTACAGAAATGTACACCACTTTGACCAAGGCTGAATGCCACAGGAATTGATTTCCATCTGCGGGTTGGCAGGTTGGCTTCAGTAATCACTTACCAGATCTCTGTGAATGACACAAGCTTCCTCCAAGTAAGCCATCCCCTCACAAACATCCTGGCACATGCCCAGGAGACTCTCAGCAGAAAAGAGTCCTCGTTGGTTCCGGAGGTAATCAGACAGGCAGCCGTGCTCCATGAACTCAAACACCAGGCAAATAGGGGCCTGCTCCAAACAGACTCCATAGAGCTGGACCAGTTTAGGATGAGAGAGTTTCCTGGGAGAAGAAGAGGGATGAGGGAGGAGGAATCAATTAGACAAGTAAACACATAGCATCACTGTCCTGGGGATGAGACAATGTATTGCAACATGTTCTCTTGTTTGTGGAATGCTTTCGCTTTTATTAATCTTTCTTTTGATTTTCAAAATTTCCATTTTTGTATTTAAGTTGGAGATTTTAAATTTGTTCTTTTTCTGCTTTTTTAAATTTTTAGTTGTACACCCAGTTCATTGATTTGCTCTTTCTCTTTTTTTGGGGTGCGTGTGTCTGTGTATATATACATACATACACACACACATATATATATACATATATATGTGTATATATACACACAGGGTGTTCCTAAAGTCTGGATACATAGGCAAAAATGCATATTTTCAAGAAATGAAACTGGAATATTAACAAATTACATCTCCAATATTATTTCCATCATTTGTGATGCAAAGGTAGATGCGCTTTGCAAGATTCACATGAGCTCGATGCTCATAACTCTACATCACCGTCAATTTTCCCATACGTCTAGACTTTAGGGACAAGCTGTGTGTGTGTGTGTGTGTGTGTGTGTGTGTGTGTGTGTGTGTGTATGTGTGTGTGTGTGTGTGTGTGTGTGTGTGTGTATTCTCCTAAGTACTGTTTTGACTGCATCTAATAAATTTTGGCAAGTCATCTCATTTTTGTCATTATATTTAATGAAGTTATTGATTGTTTCTGTGGTTTGTTCTTTGATCTTCTAATTAATTTTTAACCTATGTTTTAAGGCCCTTTACTGAATGTAATTTTTAATTGCATTATCCTGAAAAGGATGCACTAAATATTTTTGCTTTTCTTTGTGAGATTAATACATGGTCAATTTTTGTGAAGTTCCCATGTACAGCTGAGAAAAAGGTATACTCCTTTCTTTTCCCATTCCATTTTTTTTAAGTGGTCTATCACATTTAACTTTTCTAAAATTCTCTTCATCTCCTTAACTTCTTTGTTATTTATTTTATGGTTAGATTTATCTAGTTCTGATAGGGGAAAGTTGAAGTACCCCACTAGTATAATTTTAATGTCTATTTCCTCCTGTAACTCATTTAATTTTTCCTTTAAGAATTTGGATGCTATACCATTTAGCATATGTTTGCTCAGTATTGATATCACTTTTTTATCTATGGTACCTTTTAGCAGGATGTCATTTCCCTAATTATTTCTTTTAATTAGGCCTATTTTTGCTTTTGCTTTGTCTGAGATCATGATTGTTACCCCTGCCTTTTTACTTCAGCTGAAGCATAACAGATTCTGCTCCAACCCCTATTTTAATTCTCTCTGTGTGTCTTTCTATTTCAAGTCTGTTTCTTGTAAATAACATATTGTTGGATTCTGTTTTCAAATCCATTCTGCTATTCACTTCTGTTTTATGGGTGATTTCATCCCATTCACATTCACAGTTATGATTACTAACTATGCATTTCCCTCCATCTTATTTTCTTCCTTTTATCTTTCTCTCTCTCTCTCTCTCTCTCTCTCTCTCTCTCTCTCTCTCTCTCTCTCTCTCTCTCTCTCTTTCTCTCTCTCTCCTTTGTCTCCCTCCTCGTTTCTCCCTTTCTCTCTTTAACTTGTCCTCTTCAAAAGTCTATTTTGTTTTTGACCACTGCCTCCCTTAACCCACCCACTCTTATCAATGCTACCCTTTCTCTTATCCCATTCCCCTGCTATTTCTCTTTTGTGTAAGATAGATTTCTATACCCAACTGAGTTTGTATATATATATATATTCTTCATTCTTTGAACTATTTCAGGTGAGAGTGAAGTTTAAGCATTGCCCCCCTCCTCATTGTCCCATGCACTTTAGAAGCTCTTCCTTGTGCACCTATTCTATGTGAGATGATTTTCCCTATTTTTCCTCTCCCTTCCTCCTTCTCTCAGTACATCTTTCTCTCTCATTCCTCCATTTTTTTTCAGTGTCCTGCCCCATACTAAGAAAAAAATAGCATGACTTTTGACAAATCCCAAGGTGTATCACTGTAAGCATCTTCTTTTGGGAGGGCAGTTTTGGGGAGGGGGAGAGAATGTCTTGATCAGTGATTCATCAATATAGGCATCTATTTATATGGAAACTCCATCCCCCATGCTGATCAGTAAATAATCTGTAACTTAGTATCTTGGAAAGTTGCTTTAAGTACTGAGAGTTTCAAGTGTATCCACCCAGGACAACACAGCTCATATGAGTAAGAAGCAAGACTTAAACTTAGGTCTTGACTCCAGCAGCTACGTAGCACAGTAGATAGAGTGCTGGGCCTGGAATCAAGAAGACTCATCTTTCTGAATTCAAATCTAGCCTCTGACACTTAGTAACTGTGTCATCCTGGGCAAGTCCAAACCTGCTTGCCTTGGTTTCCTCATCTGTAAAATGATCTGGAGAAGGAAATGGCAAATCACTTCAGTATGTTGGCCAATAAAGCACTAAATTGGGTAAAAAAGTGTTAGACATGACCAAAAAGTGAACAACGACTTCCTGACTCCAAGGCTGGCCCTCTATCCACTGTACCATGTAGTACTTTAAGCTGAATTAATAAAAATCTAGGATCTAGAATAAGGCAGGAGGTAGGTCAAAGGTGACGGATAATTCCTGCTGTGCTCTCCTAGCTAGAGAACAAGATTATTAAACGCCACATTTTAGGAAGCACACTGATAACCTGCTCGGTGTACAGAGTAGGATAGCCAGTAGAGTACTAGAGATCATGTCATATGAAGACTTGCTAATAGGAGATACAATAATGACAAATGTCTCCAAATATTTGAAGGGTTGTCATATAGGGAAGCGATTAGATGTTGTTGGCTTGACCCTAGAGTGTTGCCTTTCTTCTGCTTAAACTTCCCCCAGTGGTGGGACTCTGATGCTGCCTGCTTGCATGGATGATCAAATTCCAGTCCCTCTTTCTCATCCCTTTCCTTCTTTTCCCAGGAAACTCCTTCATCCCAAATTGGTCCAACTTTAGGTTATGTGTTTGGAATGGGTCCCCATCCGCCATGTTTGAGTTACTAGAGAATGGGGCTGGGCAATAGGGAAAGATAAAAGGAATCAGGTTTTAGCTCAATATAGGGCAGAACTTTCTAATAGTCATTGTTTCCTAAAATTGAATAGGAGGCAGTGAGTTTCCCATCACTGGGGGATGTTCAAGCAGAAGACAGCCAGCATGGTTCTGGGCTTTGCAACTTAGCACCTGGGTGGCTTTGGGTAAGTCACTTCCCTGGGCCTTAGTTTCCTCATCTGTAAAATGAGGGGGTTGGCCAAGGTGACCTCTATGGTTCCTCCTAGTTCTACACACTATGCTCATTATTTGAAATAAAACTTCCATAAAGTTTTCTGAAACTTTCTACTTGCCATGTTGTCTTGGAGAATGGATTTGTGCATTGGGCATGGCTTACACTCAATGACCTCTGAGATCCCTCTTAACTTCGAGGCTTTATGAATCCTTTTAGAAGGTGACATATGATTCCCTGACAAAGAAGCTGGAAAGCTCCACTGTAATGTGTATGTAAGTATTGAATATCCTGTGTATCTTTCCAAGGTCAATCTCATGCTCTGAAAAACTTGAGGCTTTGTTTACATAACAGCACGGCATCTAACTGGATGTTTTGAAAAGACTATAAAATGACCTGTTAGACTGATTTTTCTCCCCACCCCCAATGGAGTTAGGTGGTCGGGAAAAACCAGGTCCAAGGCTAGCTTCTGACACACACTAGGTGTGTGATGGTAGGCAAGTCTCTCTCAGTGCTCCCAATCAACTTTCCAAGGCTTCAAGTCGAAGAGGAGATCTGCACTGGAGAGTGAATCTCCATACTAGGATGGCTCCCCTATCAACAAAATCACAGGTCTAGATTTAAACAGGCAAAAAGAATTAACAATGAAACCAATGATATCTTGAGTACTGTGTCTTAAAAACCCCTTTTTTTAAACCTTGGCTCAAATCTTCTAATCTGGTGCCATCGGTCAGACTAGGCATTTCTTCTGTGCCCGACTTGGAGCCCCTATGACCCTTTCAAGTCACTCTGAAGCTCATGGGTTGGACCACAATAGGTCCTTGACCAAGCTTCACTTAATGGGCGTATTTTGGGCCCTCCTGGCTTAGAGTGAATGTCAACGGTAACTGTTTTCTCTTTGGAACAGCAACCTTGAGGGGCTTCCCCTCTCAGCTTGATTTTTTTTTCTAATTAAAGGGGCTGTCCCTTGACTCACTTCTTAAAGAGGCCTATTCACTGAATGAGCATTACCTCTCTCTGAGTATATGAAAAGGCCTAAGCTTAGAAGGGCCAGGGTCTCCCATTGCATCCTAGGTCATTTCTAGTCATCCTGATGAATATCTGGTCACTAGATCCAGATGGCTCCGGAAGAGAAAGCAAGGCTGGTGACTTTGCACAGCTCTCCCTCACTCAAATCAAAGTCAACTGCAAGTCGTGTCATCATTTCCCTGATGCCATGGTCCTCTTCGAAAATGAAGAACAAAAACAACAACAAACGCAACCATCTAGTCACTAGAGAGGCATCTGAGGAAGACCCCCTCCACTGCAGGACAGACCGCAGAGCAGGTCACTTCAGTGTGTCATCCACACTAGCATCAGTCACTTACATCATGACTTCAGCCTCCTCTATGAAATCCTCTTCTGACATGGCCCCTTCCTGAATTGTCTTGATGGCAACCTTGTTCTTCCCCATCCAGTAGCCGAGATGTACCAGGCCGAACTGCCCACTGCCAATCTCCTGCACAAAAGTGAGTTCTGGGGGTTTGATCACCCATTTGCCTGCAGGAAGGAGAGGAAGAAAAGAGAGGGAAGGTTTCAGTGCTCAATTCACTTCTCTTTTTTACTTCGCATCTGTCAAGAGACAAAACATCTTTTTTTTTGTCATTGTCATCAAGAGATGAGAAAAGGCTTAGGTTCTTTTCTCCCCTCATACTATGAAACCTTAGACAAATATGGAGTAGGAGAATAGAGGGAAGTTACTGATCAAGGCACTTAGAAAAAATGTAATATATTATTCTAATAAGACCCCAATAATATAGTATGGTGTCTATTTGAGTACTGAAATAGCATTTTTCATAATAATAATACTCAATAAATCACTTTTGGTTCATTCATTGACACATCCATGGCGGGCTGGAACTGTCTTTCTACGTGTTATTTATATTCCCAGCACTTATCACATAGTATGTACTTAATAAATACTCGCTGAATGGCTAATTTGGTAATATGTTTTGCATGACTGCACATGTTTAGACTATATCGAATTGCTTGCCTTTTCAGGGAAGGGAGGAAGGAAGATAGAGTATTTGGAAGTCAAAATTAAACAAAAAATGTCTACTTAATATTTTATTTTTTCCCAATTACATGTAAAAACAATTTTTAATATTTGTTTTTTTAAAATTTTGAGTTCCAAATTCTCTCACTCCCTCCTTCTCCTCCTTACTCATTGAGAAGAAAAGCAATTTGATGTAGGTTATACGTATGCAGACATGTAAATCATATTTTAAAAAGAATGGTACAATGGTTTTATATGTAATTGGAAAAAATAAAATATTTAAAAAATACGAACAAATACTTGTTGACTGACTGTATAGTAGGTATTGGATACAGATGCATTATTAATTCAAACCAACAGAGAACACTGACCTGTACTGCATATATATATATATATATATATGCATATATATATATGCATTTATACATATATCTATAATCCACCCAGATGCCATACACATGCAAATTCCATGCACATTCCAAGTGCATTCTAATCTTGTCCTGAACCTTTAAGTTGAAAGATAATTTTAGTTATAAGGAATTCTGGAATTAGCATTATTTACATCCAGAATGTAAGGATGGTGTTTCAATTACTGACCCAGCAATAGAAATGGCTTCTCAACACAAACCACTTACCATATCTCAACCCAGCTGTGATAGGGGCCTTTTTTCTCCAGGAACAAACGGGATATCGTAAACGTGTAACAAGACCTATGTACAGAAGAAAAGAGAGAGGCTAGGGTGATCCTTTTGTCACAAGGATGGTTCAGATTAAAACTATCTAGGGAGTCTTCTTTGGTGTGGAAACTCCTTTTCATTTCGAAAAACAAGCAGAAAAATATATGTAAGTGTCCATATGGGTCCGGGTTGGGAGGTGCTGATGTTTTTAAAATCAGAACAGGCCCCAGTGATGCCACACAGTAAGCTCAAGGATCTGACAGCTTTCTTGGCTTCAGGTCAGTTGGCTTGTTAATAAAGTAACCAAACCCAGAAGAAACATTATTTTTTCCCACTTTTTGCTGGGATTCCTCAGGTAAAACATTCCCCTCTGAGCCTGCCCTCCAAGACTCACCTCCTCCATTGTGCTGGTGATATTTGATCAGGTTGGGGATGGAATCAAACACAAATTTTTCTGCCACGTAGTATCGTTTGGGATGGTCATTGGTCTCTTTGATGTGATAATGCTTGATACATGGATTGTTCTCACTAAAAAAATAGCACATGGTGTTTCTAAGAACAATGAACACATCTGTTAAGTACAGGTGAGCCTGAAGTCCTAATGATTTTCTCACTGAACTGCTGTAGAGTACAAATACATCCCTAGCTTCAGGTAGCAGAAAACAAGGGTGTGATGCTAACCCCATCTATGTGATCATTCTTATCTACTTCTACTCTAAAATACCAAGGCAGCATAGTATGGAGTAATGATTAGAGGGCCAACCTCAGAGCCAGAAATGAAATAAGCATTTATTAAGCACCTACTATGTGCCAGGCACTGTACTAAGGCTTTTACAAATATCAATTTATCTTATCTTCACAATAACCCTGAAAGGTAGGTGCTATTATTATCCCCATTTGACAGTTGAGGAAACAGAAGATGGAGGTTAAGTGACTTGTCCAGGGTCACGCAGCTAAGAAGTATCTAGGGTAGGATTTCAACTCAGGTCTTCCTAAATCCTGACCTAGAATTATCCACTGTGCTGCAACCTGAAAATCTCTAAAAAGAAAGACCTGGGTTCACGCCTTACCTTTGACATATACTTATTATGTGACACTGGACA
This sequence comes from Phalanger gymnotis, assembly GCA_028646595.1. NCBI lineage: Eukaryota > Metazoa > Chordata > Mammalia > Diprotodontia > Phalangeridae > Phalanger > Phalanger gymnotis. Next base: position 45,696,442 of record CM053625.1, on the reverse strand, counting down.
CATCATCTAACTTCTTAATTCATCAAGAAACCCTCCAAGACTAGTTTCAGAGCAGTTGTTGGTGTACGTTGGTTCAGGTGATTTCCTCATCAAGAGCTTGGATCTGGACCCAAACGTAAAGCTCCATGACACAGGCTGGTCCCCTTCCCCAACCAGGCCATTCTCCTTATCCCGCCCTGAATATGCCATGTTTATTCCCTTCTTTGTGATGTCACGGTTTCTCTTGCCTGGAAAACCCTCCTTCTTCCTCTATTTATGTGTCTCAGTCCTATCCTCACAGCACCAATCCCGCCTCCTCAAGAAGTCTTTTCTGATTTATTTAGCTCACATGAAGCTCCCCCTCGTTAAGTCTCAGCCGCTTCCTCTGCAAAATAATCGGACTGGATGAGGGGATCGCTAAAGTCTCTTCTAGCCCAGCCTCCGTGATCCTGCGGTCCTTCTCTGAAATCTTTTTATACTACTAGTCAGCACCAGATAGTTTAACATGTGCTCTCTAATTCTGTGTGTCGTTTGTCTTTCTAACCAAACTGAAAGGTCCTCAACATCAGGGAACACATTTTGTACTTTTGTAGTTCAAATCTAGCATCAGACAATTGCTAGCTGGGCAAGTCACTTAAAAAAAAAAACCTCTCTGCCTCAGTTTCCTCATCTGTATTGTAAAATGGCAATTATATTAATAAAACTGACCTCCCAGGGTTGTTGCGAGAATCAAATGAGATGATACTTGTAAAGCACTTAGAGCAGTGCCAACTCTTCATAGGTACTGAATAAACACTTATTCTCTTCCCTTCCCTTCCCCTGTATCTCCCACAATGCCTAGCACAGGCCTCTTCACACCATCTGAGTTCTCTTGGTTTCTATTTCTAGAAGGCAATCAATCTGCTTAGAATCATCTCCGAGGAGAAACATCAGCAGAGTTTAACACATTTTTTTTAACTAGGTTGATGAAGAATTTTAAAGAGGATGAGAAAATAGAGTGGTAAAGACTTTCAGTTCTTGTATCCCTTGTTTCAAGATACTACCTACGTTGGACTTTATAGTTTCAGCCCTAGTCAGAATCCATGCCTCAAGCAGGAGCGGCCCAGATAATAATGTTCCTGGCACTTATTGCTAGGGATGACCAGGAACCACATTGGAGGAGACACAGATTATAAACTCCAGACTAGAGATTATACTTTCTAAGAACTTTGTTTTCTTTTCACCCTCCCTTTCACCCCTGTTATCATCATCACACATTTCAGACTTGCCTTTGGCTGAGGCGTTGATCTGAAACAGCCAGGTGGTGTACTGTCAGAATGGAACTATTCCAGGACTAGAGTTCCCCCCACCCCACCCCAGGCTTTTGCCACAGGCTAGGGAGGGTGGAAGGAGTTGCATCGGGAGGTGCAGGTGGAGAAAAGGTTCTTTTCCTCCCCACATTGGTCTTGCAGTTTTTGTCTCCCCTTTTTTTTTATTAGTTTACTTATTTTTGGTTTTCAACATTGGCTTCCATGAATTTTATATTTTCTCTCCCTCCTTCCCTCCTCCTTCCCCAAGATGGCCTGCAGTCTGATATAGGCTCTACATATACATCCCTGTTAGACATATTTTCACATTAGTCATGTTGTATAGAAGAATTATAACAAATGGGAGAAACCATGAGAAAGAAAAAACAAAACAAAACAAAAAACAAAAACAAACCAAAAAAAAATAGTCTGCTTCGCTCTGCATTCAGACTCCTTAGTTCTTTCTCTGGATGTGGATGGCATTTTCCATCATGAGTCCTTTGGAATTTTTTTGGGTCCTTGCATTGCTAAGCAGGGCTAAATCTATCAAACTCAGTCTTCTCACACTGTGGCCGTTACTGTGTACAATGTTCTCCTGGTTCTGCTCCCCTCACTCAGCATCAGTTCATATGTCTTTCCAGGTTTTTCTAAAGTTGGCCTGCTCATCATTTCTTATAGCAAAATAGTATTCCATTACAGTCACATACCATTACTTGTTCAGTTTTTCCCCAATTGGTGGGTATCCCTTCAACTTCCAGTTCTTGGACACCACAAAGAAAGCTGCTATAAATATTTTTGTACATGTGGGTCTTTCCCCCAATTTTTATTATCTCACTGGGATACAGCCCTAATGCTTCTACCTTTTGGAGGATTCAGCCCATCAGCATGGTTAGACATTTCCTCCTTCCCTGTGCATGCCACCTTCTCCCAGGGCGGGTTGAGGGTAACGAATATCAGCTTTGCTGCAGCAGAATAGGCTATTCCCCATTCCAGCCCCGCTCCTAGCATATCTGCACCAGAGGCACACTGTCCTCCCCATCGCAAACTGAATTGGCCACCAAGAGCAAGAATCCCTAACTGCAGCTCTGCATACTGTACCTTAAGATTGCCTTGGTGAAAACAGAAAGAGTGTATGTTCCTGGCGTCCTAGAGTCCCTCACCATGAAGGCTCCTTCTTTGCCCTGTAAGAATTGCAGAAGAAATGGAGATTAGCGACCAATCACTGGAAACCAATGAGCTTCATGTGTAGCCTTGCCTTCAGACACTCTGAAGAAGCCACAACTCTCATAGGAGCTAGCATAAAGCTTGAAGCAGGTTAACTGTGGCTCCACACTGGTAGCCTACAAAAGCAGAATAATAGTAGCTTGCACTGATGCAAGGCTTTAAAGTCCATAAAGCATTTTATATACTTTATCTCATTTGATCTACACCACAACCCTGTGCAAGCTAGAGAGGACCCTTAGACATCTTCTAATCTAGTCCTTCATCCTTGCCTTCCTTCTGCCCCTGCCCCTGCCCCTCTTCCTTTGCTGCCCAGGACCCATTTGGGTTGTTAAGTGGAAGAAATATCAGCCTTCACTCAGGGTGGCTTCCCCTCTTCCCCTTCCTCGATGCCCAGTGCCCAGTGAGGATTGGCGACACCACTTGGATGAGATGAGAATCGTCAATTCTATTCCTTCTAATGAGCTAGAGGACCACCAAGCCTTATCATCTGCCCTTCCTCTACCAACCTCCAGACCCTGGTACTGTCATATGACTTACTACTGTAACCTAAGGAGCCTGGGGCTTTGTCATCCACCTTTCCAGTGCCCCCTTTGGGCTTCCGGGCTTTTCTATCTGCTCTCAGCAGAACTTTCTTTTATCTGCAGTCTCCCCAAAGTCAAGTCTGAGGCCCCTGAGAGCAGGGGCTTGGCACATAGTAAACATTTAATAAATACTTGTTCGTTCATCCTTTTTTTAATCATGGGGAAAACTGAAGCTATAAAAAGTTAAATGACTTACTCAAAGCCATAAAACTAATAATACAACTGACATTTATATTGCCCTTTAAAGGTTACAAAGTATTTTCCAAATTTTATCTCATTCGAGCCTCACAACAACTCCAAGAAGTAGGCATTGCTGATATTTTTGTCTCCATTTTACAGATAAAGAAACTGAGGCCCACAGGGGTTAAGCAATTTGCCCAAGTTTTCCTAAGTCTGATTGTAATTCACAATATCCCTCTGTAAACAAATCAGGAGTAAGACAAAGAGCCTGGATTTAAATGAATGTTTCTTTATGTTGTATCACACTGCCTAGGCGACAAGTCAGGAAATAGATTATTTTCCTGCAATCTGACACAGAGCCCTGCTTATTGGAAGGGGGCTGTGAGATTGGTTGGAACATTTTTGCCTTTATGGGTACCAGAAAGGTAAATACCTCAATATTTCTAAGGCTCATCGATTTCCGAAATTCTGCGATTAGATACTCATTTCTTAAGGCATCCGGTCCCAGCCAGATGCACATACTCCTGGAAGGGGGTATTGTATACCAAGTCACATCATCAGTTTATACTTCTGGATATATGGGTAATCAGATTCTTTTTCTGGAGCAGATTTTGATGGTGGAGAAAGAAGGAGAATAAGGACTCCAGGGGCCAGGTTAGGAAGGAAATGAGCACAGAGTCCCATCAAAAGACAGAGTTTACCTACTTTCAAATTTTGCTTGAACACTATCCTTTGTAGTGAGAATAATGATAATGACAATAATATTATTATGGCATTATATTATTATGATAATGTGTATAATATTATCATGTTATAAATTATATAAATATAATTATATGATATAACATATTAATCTAATAATGACATATATATGTTATATAATTGTTATATTATTATAAACATTATTATAGCACTTTAAGGTTTGCAAAGTGCTTTAAAAATATTAATTCACTTTATCTTTATTCTGGGCGGTACATGCTATTGTTATTCCCTTTTTACAGGTGAGGAAACTGAGGTAAAATAATGTTTGTAAATACATAAAATAAAATATATAGTATCATAAAGGAAAACAACTTTATTGAAATGCAGTTATTAAAATAGGGGGAAAAATTCAAGTGCTCAGATCCCACATTAAGAACCCTTGCTCAGGAGAGAAAGACTAGGAGCAAGCAGAAGTAGTAGCAGAATCGTAGATTTTTGCTCCATAGAAAGAAAAACTGCCTAACAATTTGGGCTCCCCCAAATAGAATAGGCTACCTTGGGAGAATGGGCTCCCCATTATTTAGAGTTTTCAAGCCTGGATGACTTTTTGTTGGGGAGGTGGTAGAAGAAATTCTTATCCAGTTCTGTGTTCAGCTGCATGGTCGCTGAGGAACCACACAACCCTGATATTCTGTGCAAATCATATGGACGTGTTCAAAAATTTTTAATTTTTCATCTACTAGTGCTACATTTTGGTTTGTCCTTGAGGAAATTTTATAATTCTCTGGAGGAGGATATCACGCTTTAAAACCCATCTCTTATGTAATAAACCTCAGTATAAATAGGCAGCTAGCTGGCAAGATGGATAGAGCAGCTGAGCCTCAATCCTGGAAGAACTGAGTTCAAATCCAGACTTTGACACCCTAGGGAAGTCATTTAACTTCAGTTTCCTCAACTATAAAGTAGGGATAAAAATAGCTCCTATGTCACAGGGTGAATATGAGGAATAAATGAGATAACATTTGTAAAAGTGCCTGGTGCATAGTAGGCACTTAATAGATGATTTTCCCCCTTCCCCAAATGGCTTCATCAGAACCTTTCTTTGGGAGTTGGCTTTGATAGCAGAGAAGTAGAGAGGTGTCAAGGAAAGTAGATTCCAGGCTGGGGAGAAAGAGAGAGAAAGAAGACCCACCAGCAGGCAAAAGTGACTTTAAAATTTTGCCTAGGGTCAGTCAGTTCTTCTGTGTTAGCAAGGGAGGACTAGATGGATAACTGGATCCCACACAAGGTGGTGGTGGAAGGCTCCCCAACCACCCTTATTAAGTTCCTGGGTGGAGTGTTTCAGTTACTAAGGGGCAGCATGGACTCTACAGCGGAGAAAACAGTAACTGATGTATCTACCCTTGGGTTTTAACTTGTCATCTAGCTGTCTGTGAAGTTTGTGAACTATCAGTTTGTTAGGCCAGTAGATTATGTGCCTAATACAGGCACAGAGGGAGGCAGAAGTTACTTTTCTAATGCCATGAAGATTGTTTTCAAAAAGAAGCTGTTGTTTCTCTGAAGAAATGATGGCCTTGGTCAATAGGTGAGTTGTTTGGTTCTACTAGTATAGAAAAGGCTGGTCCTTTCTTGATCAGCAGCTGAAGGCTTATATCACATCAGCTTGGACTGCTGAGACTGATACTTTGTACCTGACAGAACCGCTGCTATGTCTCCTCCTGGCTGCTGCTCTGAGTAACCTTCAGTCTTAAAGACAGGAAATGTTGGTCAGAGGGTGAAAACAGCAGATAGAGCCACAGTTCTGGGGAACGTGAGTGAGCCAGCCTATGACAAACCCGCATACTTCCTTCAAGGAGTTCAGAAGTCTAAACGACTCAGATTTTATGGCCTCAAAAAGAGTCCTTGTTTGCGACTGCCACTCAGAGAGGGCTTTGGTTACCAGAGTATATATAGACAGAGGGGCAGCCGGGTGGGGCAATGGATACAGTGCTGAGCCTGGAGTCAGGAAAACTAATCTTCTAGCTGTGAGACCCTGGACAAGTCACTTAACCCTGTTTACCTCAGTTTCCTCATCTGCAAAATGAACTGGAAAAGGAAATGGCAAACCACTACATTATCTTTGTCAAGAAAAACCCAAAGGGGTCACGAAGAGTCAGACACAACTGAAACAACTGAACAATTGTCACATTAATTAGCCCTAACTCTTATTCAATAAAGTTTCACTAGTCAGCTTGTGGGGCGGTGCAGGGTGGTGGTGGTGGGGGAGTGCTGGTGTGACTTCTATTGATAGGAAGTTCTTTCACTTGTTAAGCCAAAATTGCTCCAACTATCCCCACCCCCGCTTCTCTAGTTTCCAGCCATTGGTTCTTAATCTTTCTGTAATCAATTTCTACCAATTTCCCCCATTGTTACTTCAAGTAACACCTATTTTTCCATGTTAGTTTGTAATGAGAATTTGAATCCATTTCTGCCATTTACTACCAGTGTAACCTTGATTAAGACACTTAACCTCTCTGGGTCTCAGTTTCCTGTTTGTGAAGTGAGGGGTGGGCTCAGATTAGGTGCCCTCTAAGTTTGTTTCACCTCTATGGCTCTAGGATCCATGTCAAACTATGTGGAACCTTACCTTTCAAAGTTAATCATTTCTTTCACTGTTTTTCCTCAGCCTAGGAAAAGCCAGCTATGTTTGGGGTATGTATTTATAAGCGTATTGACTTTTGGTTTGGATTCGAAGGTGACTTTGAGGGTGGATATGATAGCAATGACCGATCTACATCCTGTCCCCTTCCCCTAGTCCAGCATGCTGTGTTCTGTGTATGTGTCCCTTTCGTTCTTCTAGAGAGATCATTGTGACTGCTTCTGATTGGCTCAGAACTTGCCACCAGTCACTCGGCTTATTAGGCTCTTCCTGAATGATCATCACTGGGCCTATCTATATTGAATGCTCTGGAAAGTTTAAAAAAAAAGAAAGTAAAGAACTAGTCTCTGGTCTCTTTTAGAAGATATTAAATATTAATTAATTAAAGATATTAAATACACACGGAGAGTAAACAAACCAAGAACGATTACGAAGAAATATTTACTTTTTAAGATAGAATATACTGGTTCAGTTTCCACTATTATAGAATTGTTGCTAATCCCAGAAGGGGTCAGACTGAAGTTTACCTTTGCACTCTCTATGGAGGTTTGAGAAAAGGATTGGCTAAAGAAATTATCAATAGTATTAATGCTTATTCTTCTTACATTTATAGGGTACTTTCATGTTTGCAAAGTGCTTTACACACATAATCTCATTCAAGTCTCCCAGCCACCCCACTATAGGTACTAATATTCCCATTTTATAGATGAGCAAACTGAGGGTCAGAAACCTCAGGTCTAGGGAGGTATTTTGATGCAAAAGAAGTAACACTGGCTTTGGAGTTGGAGGATCTTCATTCAAATATCATCCCTACTTCTTGCTACCTGTGTTACCTTGGAGGTAATTGAGGACTATTGTTGCTTCAAGATGAAATCAGCCTCTCTGTAACTTCTCCTCATTACTCTGCCCTTTGGGACTGCCTAAGCAGAACAAGTATAACCTCTCATTCCACACGATTGCCCTTTAAATAGTAGACATGATAGAGCGATCTTCTTTTCTCTAGGCTAAACACACTCAATCATTTCCCCTAATCCTCATAGTTCAGATTTGTTACTAATTTTGTCTTCCTCCTAATTAGTTCTAATTAGTAAGGTTTCACTATGGCAGAAATTGTGTGTGTAAGTTCTGAGCAAATGTGACCTAAAGGAAAGATTAGGTCTCCTTCCACTTAATCAAAAGTCCAGTGTAAATTCTAGCCTTCTTTGAAACCTTTCAAAACTACTCCAGCCCACCTTGATTCTTTCCTTCTCCAAATTTTTATAATTAAAAGTATAAATATCCAAAAGGGTCTTGTAGTTTATACCTGGGATTCTCAGATGTTTTAGTTTAAGGATCCTTTTGCACTTGAAAATTATTAAGGACCTCAAAGAGTTTTTGTTTATGTAAGTTATGTCTATCATCACTTATCATATCAGAAATGAAAACATTTTAGTATTGTTACGAAAATAGTTTTGACCTCACAGACCCAATGAAAAGATTTTAGGGATACCCAGAGGCCTATGGACCACGTTTTGAGAATCACTGTTCTATGCCATATAGTCTCATAGCTTTAGAATATTAAAAGGACCTTAGGAATTTCCCCTTATCTTTCCTTCTCTCTCTTCTCCTCTCCCCTTGTCTTCTCCCTCCTTTCCCCTCCCCTCCTTTCTCTTCCCTCTCTTTCCCCTACCCTATTCTCGCTTTCTCTCTTCCCCTTCCCTCCTCTCCTCTCCCCTCCCCTTCCCTTCCTTTCCCTCTTGGACTCAGAGTCCTGACCTATTTCCACTGCGGTCTGAGGGTAATGGTGGTTCAGTGCTGGGGGAACAACATTACAACCTGCCTCCTTATCCTTAATCAATACATACTCCTGTGATTCCAGTCCAAGATCCTGGTCATCATTCTTGAAAGTTCCTTGATTCTAGTGAAGAATCATGAAATGCTAGAGCTGGCAATTACCTTTGAGGTCATCTAATAATGACAGCTAGCATTCAAATTTCCCAGATGTTTTACAAATATCTCACTTTATCCTCTTAGTGTCTCTGGGGTGTAGATGCTATTAATATCTCCACTTCTTGGCTGAGGAAACTGAGTAAACAGAGGTTAAAAACAGATGATCACACAGCTAGTAAGTGTCTGCGGCAGGATTTGAACTTCCTGACTCCTGCTCCTGCTTTATTCACTGTATCACCTAGTTGTCTGTAATCCAATCTCTTTATTTTACAGTTGAAGAAACTGAGTCCCAGAGAGAATAAGTATGTCCAATGTCACATAGTAAGCAGCAAAGTCAGAATTTGAACCCAGTCCTTCTGATTCCAAATCCACTACACCATTGCCTGGGAATCGAGTTAATGTCTCCTGACTCCTAGTGTCTTCTGACTCACTCCAGCAACCATACTGAATTCTCTCCCAATAGCCTGAAGCCAGTCAACATTTCTTCACTGGGCTCTCAGCCAGGATTTGAGAAATAGCCACTTAGATGTGGCTACGGTTATGACAGTAGTCAGAAAAAAAAAGTCTATGATTCAGCAAATCATATGCAGCTCACCCTGGCCCATCTGCAGTTGCTCAGGCCTATCACAGCCACAATGATTGGCCACTCATCCACAGCAGTGCAACACAGAAGACCAGCCCTGTTGATTTTCATAGGATTGTAAAGCTAGGGTTGAAAAGGACCTCAGAGATCATCTAGGCCAGCCTCCTCTTTTTACAGATGAGGTTAAGTGACTCACCCAAAGTCATGTAACTAGTAAGTAGCAACAGTGAAATCTGAACACAGGTCCTCCAGTTACATGGCCAGTGTTCTCTTTGTACTATATAGCATACAGTATACTTGCCGTGAAGGGAGATGATTGCATTAACCCAGGGAATCAATTTATCCCTTTCACGTCAATCACTAACAGAAGGAAACTAATCTCCCTTTTTTGCCCAAGTCCATTGCCAAGGTCACTGCACTTACCTCATCTGAAAGGAGTTTTTCCGCTTTGTCTCGACTGATGCTCTTGTTGTACCACCTGAAAGTAGTTTAAAAAGTCCTTGTCATCTGAATTGTGGAAAACTTAACTATATAATTATAAAAAAGAATCAGGACAGAAAAATAATATGTTCTTATTCTTTCATCAATTTTCCCCAAATGCCACAGACAAAATATATAATACCTTCACATATAATATAATATTTAGTTTTTCTTATGTTACTTTTCATTTCAAAACGCCGTGGGTGGTTATATGTGGGATGATTCCTGGAGCTGCTCAAAACATTAATGCAAATTAAATGGCTATAAAATAGCCTTTGAAAATAGCAATAATCATATTTTTTACTTAGAAACTCAGGCTGGATCTACCACTGACTCAAATACTGATAAAAATATTTGCAGTGTCTCAGTACATTCTTTTAAAGAGCAACAAAAGGAGAAAACAGATGAATTGGGGATGGAAATAGGGTGGAATTTCTAACTATGAAAACAGGTGGGAGAAGCAACAAGAGTAGTGGATAGAGAGCCAGCCTCAAAGTCAGGAAGGGTACAAGTTCCGTCTTTGACACATACTGACTCTGAGACTCTGGTTGTCATGCAACCTCTCAATGCTCCCAAGGAACTCCGTAAGATGATAAAGTGAAGAGCAAGAGTTGGTTTGCTTTGGTAGAGAGAGCTTATATTCACTGAGAGTTCCCTACACTAATGAAATTAAAGGTTGGGACCAAACATGAAAACAAAATAAAACACATCGATTCAATAGCCCTAAAGTTTGTTCTCTTGAGTAAGCTATGGTGGCAGGGAAGAAGAGAGCTGCAGCAGAGATCACCACTTAACATGGAATATTTCATAGTCAATATGAGCATTAATATAGGTGGAAATTCTATTTACAAAGAACTTGCACATTAGAGTCTGCATGGGACTACAGCTGTCAATCAGGTAACAAGTCTGAATACTTAGGCTAAAAAAATCCCAACAAACCCCCACCCACCCAAATTGATTAAGTCAGTTTGACAATCTGAATGTGGCTTTGGGGATTGAGTGAAGGTTGAATCTCATATTTGGGGCATCTTAATGGCCACCACATCCCCAAGGCCGTCATGGTGTCTACTTCTATGTTTATTGTGTAGAAATAGATCCTGCCAACACAAAGTGAAGCATGAAGAAGAAAAGACATACAGATGTTTCTAAGTCTTGGAGTGTTTGTCTTTGTACAGACGTAACACCTGAGCGGTTGATGGAACTTCTCACTTTTCATTAAGAATTTTTGATCATGAACAAAGAGGAAAATAAAAAACCAACAGGATTTAGAGTTGGAATAACTCCCTCAGACCTCTTGGAGGTATTTGGTGGCAAACAGAATATTGTTATTTTACTCAAATATGCCAAATGTTTGCTGCCCTTTTATTCCAGACATCCTTGGAGCTGATGGCCCTACCAGTCATGTTAGTAGGATATGTTCGCGCGCACACACACACACACACACACACACACACACACACACACACACACCACTGCCAGTCAGTATAATATTAGGTCCAAGGGTAAGAGACCCTTCAAGAAATGATACCCATGTTTTCTCTTTACTATGCTTCTCTGCTCATGCTATCAGAATTTCAGCAACAAATAACATCTGTATCTGGATTTTCAGAAGCCATAATGATTTAATAGCAGTTTTCATTAGTCTGTGTTCTACTGACGTCTCCAGCCTCTTTCAGAAGGCAAGTACTTTGTGCCGTACAGTTATAAATTGTGAAACATTCAGCTGGAGATGGAGGATGGGGGAAAGTGGTCATCATTTCCCCTGAATTAATATCCATGTATAGTCTTCTAAATGGTAGTTAGGAAAGAATACTTTTACTATTTCTTCTACAATCTAGGCACACTTGATAGAAATGATTTTTTGCTTTGAAAGCATTGCATGGGAACTATCTGGAATCTGAGTTGTGCCAAGGGTCTGTTTTTATGGATTTTTTCTGTAATTTTCTTCTTACTTTCTCAAGGGCAACCAATAATTCTGGCCCAACCAACATGTCTTCTTCCCTTCCCACAGAAACATAGCACAATCCATTCATTTAAGCAGCACTATCCCTTGAATATGAGGAATCAGGGTGATAAGACTTAGAAGGACTCACATTTTTTAGAGGCTGAATTGAGAGTGGCTTGGGACATGGGGAGGCGAGCAGAAATAATTTATGCAGTCAGTACATGATTTTCTTCTTACACCTTGCACCTTGTTTTGCCCTGTTCCTCTTACTCCTCTATTGTCACTTCTTTCCCCCTTCAAAGCTGTCTGTTCATTTTAAACTAATTTCATTTAGATATACATTTGAAGGTTGATGGGAAGAACCTTCTAAGTATAGCCCTACCTCCCTCCCCCCACCCACAAACACTCAGGAAAGTAACCTGTACATATTAGATTACAAAGTCACAAGAATCAAATAATATCCTCTTACTCGTATGTTTCCAGGTTATTTTGTGATTTCTCTACCAGGTAACTGCTTGGCACGTATCCTTCATGCCTGTTAAAACATGAGCTGTGGTTAGTCAGTTACAGAAATGCTTGTCTTTAATTTTAGAACCATAGAGCTGGAAAATAGCATAGACATGATCCAGTGACTCCCATATTTTACAAATGAGGAAGCTGAGATCTAGAGAACAGGATTGATTTGCCTAAGGGGGTAGCATTTTGCCAGTCTGGGGTAGTATTACCTAATATTGGGGTATTGGAATGGGGATATGATGTATGCAGATTGACCTCTCTCAAAAGGTAGAAGGGATTCTGGTGGGAGGGGTCCATTTATGAGCTCTTACCCTTAAAACTTTCCATACCTCTGAGCTTGGACAATCCTAGCTTATAACAGATCAGACCTCTGGGGATGGTCTCTTCCAGAAGTAGGGCTGTGATTTCAGAAACTCCAGAAAGGCCCTGTTTTCCTAAATATCCTCTCATTTTCTGACTGTTGCTTGAAGTTCCACACTTAGAAAAGCATCATCACAGATTCAAATCACAGATTGGAAGAGACCTCAGAAGTCATTAATCTAGCTCATGCCTGAATAATATTGCACCAAAAGAAAATTTAAAATTCATGGACTCTATGAATAAAAAGTGGGTTTAAAAAATATATATGTATATATGTGTGTGTATATACATATACATACATATATTTTATATAAGTTATTATAATATTTAATATATTATATATAATATAAATAATATTATATATGGTTATTATTATATAGTTCTATCATATTGATGTTGGCCATATATAAAACATGCTGAATATGAGAATCAGAAATGGCAACCATAACAGGATCAAACTGAAGTTAAAGAAAAGTGGATTGCCACTGCCAACACCTAAACAAGAATGAATACGAATTTGATATTTTATTCAAATAGCCCTTCTTCTTGCTCACTGTGAAATTTCCTCTACTGGAAAAAAAAGTTTAGTTTCCTTTTTCCTTATGGAAATTTTTTGTGATAATTGTTTTTTCCACATCGGTGCCAAAAGTTTGCATTCAGGAAACAGAATTAAAACATAAAAAAGTGATTTTCCAACCACAGTTCACAGAAGATTTCAGTCAATAATTCTTAGCCCTAATTCAAAGCTCTACCTAATCTTGGCAGTGAGAAATGAATAAAGCTTATCCTGAATCAGAGAATCTCTTCTGGGTAGAATCAGAGGCACAATCTGCTGGCTGGATTAGATGGAGAACAGTCACTTAAAGAATTTAACAGAAATAGCCTGGCTCTCCAAAGCCTTCCATGGAGAAGGAAACCTGCTAGAGGGAAGGGAATAAGCATTTGTTAGACATCTACTCTATTGTGCTAAGCACTTTATAAATACTATCTCACTTGACCCTCTCAATAGCCCTGTGAGGTAAGTACTACTATTGTCTTCATTTTATAAAAAAGGAAGCTGAGGCAGACAGAAGTTAACTTTACCAGGGTCACACAGTTAGCAAATTTCTGAGGCTGGATTTGAATTCCCATCTTCTTGACTCTAGGGCCAGTTCTCTATTCATTGCACAATGTAGCTGTCTCTAGTAGTATCCTTTTTTTGTGGAGCATTTGGGGTTAAGTGATTTGCCCAAGGTCACACAGCTAGTAAGTGTCAAGTGTCTGAGGCTGGATTTGAACTCAGGTCCTCTTGACTCCAGGGCCCCTGCTCTATCTACTGTATCACCCAGCTGCCTCATCTAGTATCTTTTTATTGATTATCTAGTCTAACCTCTCATTTTACAAATAAGGACACTGAGGCGCAAAGGGGGAAACCATTTGTTTTACAGCTAATGGTCAGTGTTTTCTGTTATAATTTTTCCTTTTATATTAAACGTCCAATTACTTGGCAGCATGGATGACTGAAAGATTTTGCCTTTTTTTTTTTTGAGCGGGGGAAGGCAGGGCAATTGCAGTTAAGTGACTTTCCGAAGGTCACACAGCTAGTAAGTATGTCAAAGGTCTGAGGTCGGATTTGAACTCAAGTCCTCCTGACTCCAGAGCTGATGCTCTACTCATTGTGTCACCTAGCTGCCCCAAAAGTTTGCCTTTTCATTGTGATGTCTGATATTATTAGTCAGTAAAAAAAAAAAGGTATTTAATAAGTGCTTTGTACCAGGCACTATACAAACCCTGTCCTCGAGAAACATTCTAATGGCAGAAACATATAAGTAAATATATGTATATGTATGTATGTATATATATATATATTTACATATATATTAGAGAGAAGTTGGAATATAATCTCAGAGGGGAAGGCACTGTAGGCTGAGGAACAGGGCTTTGAAGATAACGCTTTCTGCTCCATTTATTCAAATCATTGAAGGAAAAATGGATTTTTTAAAAATTGTTTATTATTTTTTTTTGTCTAAATGACCTAAATAACAGCCTCTATTCTTCTGTGTATGAGTAGACTCAGGCTTTCTCTCACTCATTCCCTTTTACATAGGGGCCATTTATCCCACTAGAGTCAGGTTGTTGGAGTTTAGACATGAAGAAAATGATACTAACATAGCCTTCCTCTGCAACTTAACTACAGAGCAAAACTTTAATTTTGGGTCTTGTGGTCTGTTGCTTAGTCACAGACTCACATAACCTCTTAAACCGTGGGTTTTGATCTAAGCACTGTCTCCATCTCCTATAAGATTGGGCTGAAAACTTGATGTAAGGAGCAGGCTCGTGACTCATTATGTCCTGGAAATAATGCTTTAAATGTATAGTAAAATCATAGGAAACCAAGTCACAGGGAAGTGATGTGCATAAGCTCACACAGATTACTACCTGAGATTAAAACTCAGGTCCTCTGACTGAATGACCCTCTTTTCCCTGGAAGTCTCATTTCCCTACCTCAATTACCCTTCCCAAAGAAAAAATGCATCTTGAATTCCTTTTTTTTAAATGACATGTTTTAAATGCATGTGGCAGAAAATGTTAGATCTCTACATAGAAGACTTTCGGGAGATAAGATGGTTTCATCTACCTGTTGAGGTTTAACTCTTCAGGGGACTAGCTGTGCTTTTCATTTTGTTCAAAAACTGAGAATAACTTTGTAGGAAGGAAACAAGCATTTATTAAATGCCTACTATGTACCAGGCACTGTACTAGATCTACTACAAATATTATTTCATCCCATCCTCACCACAACCCCACAAGATAGCTGTTATCATTACCCCCCATTTTGTCCTTGAGGAAACTGAGATAGGCAGAGGTTAAATAACTTGTATAGGGTCACATAGCTAGTAAGTAAGGCTGGATTTGATCTATAAAAGCACTTCCTGGTTTTAAAGAGTTTTCAGCCTAGTTAGAGAGACAAACAGTATACATGATTATATTTTAGAGCTCTACACTCTACCAAAAGTGATAATATATACATAAGGGAATATGTATTTATTAATTGCCTACTATGTGCTAGGCACTATGCTAAATACGAATATTATTTCATTTAATCCTCAGAACAACACTTGGAGATTGGTTCTATCATTCCCATTTTACAGTTGAGGCAGACAGAAGTTAAGTGACTTTTGCAGGGTCACACAGCTAGTAAGTGTTTGAGGTCACATTTGAACTCAAAGTTTTCCTAACTCCAGACTCAGCACTCTATCCATTGTGCCGCATTACTGCCTCTTGTAGAATGGCTAGAGCCAGAGTTAAAGCTTGCTTCTGCCATAGGAAGGCTGGATGTCCAAAGGCTTTGTTTTGGCACAGCAATTCCTATCCTTCAAGTATTTTACAAAAAAGAAGGAATTAAACATTAGCATTTCAGTAAATTTAGAGGTGGGGAACTGTGAGTGCAGAATGTTACATAACCTGTCAAACATGGAACTGTGTTGGTTTTGCTTAACAATTTTTCTTTCTTACAAGATGTTACAAGCTTGGGAGGGGGTGGAAATGATTTATGTAATGACAAAAGACATTAATTTAAAAAAATAGGTTGTGAGAGGATGAGAAAAAGGAAAAGAAAGGTAGGGCAAGAGAAAGGGAAAGCAAAAGGGGAGGGAAAGGGGGAAGGGGAGAGACAGAGGAAAAAGGGGGAGGGAAGAGAAAGAAAAAGAAAAAGAAAAGGGAGAGGGAGGAGGAGGAGTGAGGAGTATAGAAGAAAGCTCTGGACCTAAATCAGAAGACCTGAGTTTGAATTCTGTCTCTGACACTTAAAGCTGTGTAACCCTGTGTGAGCTGATTAATCTCATTCATTTTATGTATTTACTTTCTCCACCAGGCTGTCAGCCTTGTTGTGAAGAAAGCACTTGGCTGACCTTACACCTCATGCTCTTTAAATATTAAGTCAGTCAATAAGCATTTATTATGTGCCTCCAATGTGCCATATACAGAGGAACAGAGACTGTTATTCGGGTCATTTAGGTAAAAATGAACAATAAAAAAAAACTTTCTTTCAATGATTTGAATAAATGGAGCAGAAAGTCTTATCTTCAAAGCCTGTTCCCTCAGCCTATAGTGCCTTCCCCTCTGAGATTATATGCCATCTTTTCTGTAATATGTCGTATATATCTACTTATTTACATGTTTCCCCCATTAGAATGTGAGTTTCTTGAAGTCAGGGACTGTGTAGTGCCTGATATAAAGCATTTAATAAATGCTTTTTTTTTACTGACTGATTAATAGTATCAAACTTCACGATGAAAAGACAAATTCTTCCAGTCATCCACGTTGCCAAACATAACCTTCTCAAGGAGTTTAGCTACAAAGGACGTAATAGATATAGAATGATTATCAGCAGGGATAGAAGGATCAAACAGTAGTTTTTTTGAGGATGAGGAAGATGCGAGCATGTTTGTAGATAATAAAGAAGAAGTCAGTAGACGGAGATTGAAGATGAGTGATAGAGTAGAGATAACAGAAGGGGGTAATCTGTCGGAGGAAGACAAGATAGAATGGAATCAGTAAAGGGGTTTCATATTAGGGTTCACAAACTTGTACTGGTATATTTTTTGTCTTCCATCCTTTTAGAGTCAAAGAACTATACAGGGTGTTCCTAAAGTCTGGACACATAGGAAATGTGGAGTTATTGCATCGAGTTCACATGAATCTTGCAAAGCGCATCAACCTTTGTATCACAAATGATGCAAATCATATCGAAGATGTTATTTGTTAATATTCCAGTTAAATAAAATGTTGTTGAACATTTCATTCATTTTATTTCTTGAAAATATACATTTTTGCCTGTGCGTCCAGGCTTTAGGAACACTCTGTACATTAGAATTGGAAGGGACCTTAGAAGATCATATCATCTACCCCTTGCCTTAATGAATGAATCCCATCAGGCAGCTGGTGGTACAGTGGATGGAGCACTGGGCTTGATGTCATTAAAACCTGAATTCAAATCTGCCCTCAGACACTTACTAGCTATATGTCCCTTAACCTTTGTTTACCTGAGTTTCTTCGAATGTAAAACAGAGATGATAATAGCACCCACTTTGAAGAATTGCTGTGAGAATAAAATGAAATAATATTTGTAAAAGCTCTTAGCACAGTTCCTGGAACATAATTGGTACTCTATAAATGTTTGTTCCCTTCTCTTTGCCTCTACAACATTCCCAACAAATAATAGATAACATTCCATTGGTGTTGGATTGATGCTGACTTTGCTTAAAAAGATAGAGCTTAAATGATCACTGCCGTCAATTGTTATGCAGGAGAATAGATTTGTGGCATTTGGTTATCGTTCCATATATGATATCGTGAATTTTTTTTAAAGTTTGTATCGGGATCAGAGTTGGCAACAGTCATAGAGCCAATAAAGTAAAAAGGCAAGTAGATTCTCATTCCTAACACTCAAAACAAAAAAAATAAGAATTTGCCATTTTGTACAAATAGCCATTTTTTGATGTCAAATTTTGTCTACTTGGATGAAAACCCCCTGACAGAACCAAAGAATACTCATAATGCATAAAATATTTCAGCCAAATGTCCAAATAATAGCAAAACCAGCTGGTACCAGGCTGGCCTCACTAACAATTTAAGTGCACAGCAGTTGTTCATAAAAGCTAACAACTGGTGGGCTCTTAAATAGTTAATGAGGCCAATCTGGCAACTATTATTATCCCCATTAGACAGATGAAGAGGTTGAGGCTCCAAGACTGTAAGCAGTTTGCTTATGGTGACACAGCTACCTTGACCTCGGGTCTTTTGGCACCTGCCCCCTTGTTTTTACAGTATCTTGAATTGCTTCCATAGATCATGCTCAGAATATCTCACCTAGAGAGTCTGAAGCAAAGTTTATGAAGCAAGGAATGAACACTTAGTGAAGAGTCAGAAGATGTGGCTTTGAGCTCCTCTGTACTAATAATATGACTGTGTACATCTCTGGCCTCAGTTTCATAATCTATAAAATAAAGGACTTTTATTTGATGACCTCTGTTGGCCTTTTTAACTCTACAAAAGTGTCAAACAAGGACAGCCAGAGTTTAGACAAATTTTCAAATGCATGTTATTTGGCACTTTGTAAAAAGTCAACTAGGGGCTAAAATCTGAGCTATACACATCCCCAAATTTATACCATTTTCAAATTTTAGTCATTTATTTATATTTTAGAGGATTATGTGAGATTTTCCAGTATTTTAATGCCAAAATTCTAATAACTGCTGGACAACTAGTGTGCTTTTTTCTTATCCTTGAAATGTCAAAAGAAATTGAGGGAACCACCCACTCCCACCCCTTTGTATCCTCTGGGGCAAACTCTGGTTGCACAGGATAGGCAGACAATGGATGGTTCATGATTGGCATCACTGAAAGTGTTCAGGGTAAGAAAGTGAGAGGGCTCTCTCCTCACACTGGATGTTACCAGAATCAACAGACTGGTAGGCTTGTAAGAATGCCCCAAGGGCTGCCACACTGCCATCCAATACCATAAGAACACTAAGTATCGAGGTCAACGTGAGAGGAAGCTAGAGGTTATGAATTTCTCTGCATATAAATAGGCTGATCCTTAGATGGCCACCATTTATCTGGCCTGTTTTCTAAGCCACCCGGACTTTGTGGGACGTCTCAGAACTTGTGCTCCATCAGCGTCATTTTCAAGAACTGTCATCTCCACATCATGAAGCCTCAGAAGAAGATATTAACAGAAGTATACCTTTAATGACTATGTTAAGAACAGCACATTAGTCTACACAGTACACTATTCCTTTTTCTTTCTACCAGAACAACTGCCCTTCTGTGTGGTGTACCTTTAACCATGCCCAAATACTTACATGACCAGTGTCAGATTCAATAGGGCTGTTATGAGTTTCAAAACCCTTAAACTACGGGTGTCAATGGAAAAACCCAGGGAACTTTTAGCCTAAACAGGGGCCAACTCAGTGCTTAAGGTGGGCTTTTCTACTTCTGAGAAAGAAACAAACCTCTTCCCTTCTTACAGAGCCTTGATTAGCAATTTTTGCCCTATAGGCAGGGAAACGTGGAGGAAGCTCTTCTCTGGTGGGGTTTAGGATGAGGAAACAGGATGGAACATTAAGGGGTTTTTAGGCTGCTGAAGGGCTGAAGTCTGCTGGGAAGGCAGGTCTGGGCTGGGACGAGGAAACATGCCCTAGGATACCTAAGGTAATGTATGAGGTTTCAGTCTGCCAATGCGGAGGATGAAATTCTGTTAGTACCCTTTAAATTTTCTGGATAAAGCCCCATGGCACTACTTTAGTTCCAACTCTGCTTTTCTGCTTTCTCTTTCCTTTCCCCCCTCTCTCCTTTACTTTCCACTCCTTCCCCTCATCTTCCCTATATCCAACATAGTCATGAACGTTAGTAGGATTAGAGGAAGTATTCCAGCTTCCCCTTCTACTACCTCAAATCCTGGGAATCAGATTGAAAAGATACTCTACCCGTTCTTATCTTGGACTCTCCACCAATGAATCTCTGAATTGTCGAGCAAGTAATACTCTTCATTGCTTTGTAGCGTGAGCTCCTGGGGATCGTTTGTGTTGTAGTCATACAAGGCAATGACTAGGGTTTCTTCAGGCTCTCTCAACGACCTCTGTCAGGAGGGCAGAAAAAAATAAAGATAGGGCCAAGTGGATCAGAGTTTGAATGTGGTCACCCAGTCCCTGAATTGGAACTTAGACCCATCTTCTGACAACATGAGAGTAATAAACTTTGTACAGTGCATTTGGACATCAGCTAAAACCACCTACAAATGCTCCGGGTGGTTTAACATCATATTCAGGACCATGGGGCACTTTGAAGGTAATTGGCTTTTTGCTTTCTTCTCAAAGAAATGGGACACACTCTGGCTGCTATACCAGTATAGAGTTTCCTCTGAGATCATAGAACCTCAGTATTGTAAATCATCATGTCCAACACCTAAGATGGAAACAAACCATACCTAGGTTTTGCGGTACCCCATTTAATACCCATAGTTCCACGCTGGGGTCTGTAGTGGGACCAAATGGGGATTTCCAGAATTCTCTATCTTGATCAAAGAAAGGAGGTGAGGGACACGTTTATAACAGGTTTTGTTTTTCTGGCTTCCTCAATGGAGGAGGAGGAGGTGGGAGGGAAAGAATTCAGAGATGAAAATACCATAAAATTAAATTTAAAAAAAAGAGGTGAGGGGATAGGTATTTACAGAAACCCTTAGGACTTAACAAAAAAAAAGATAAAGGACGTGGGCAGGGCTTATTCCAGGTACAAGAATGAAAAAGATGGAGAGGAGCTAAGGCAAGGTATGTCTCCATACCTTTCCTCAAGTTTCTTCTCTCCCAGTTTGGAAGAACCCCAACCCTCTCTCCATCGGTTGAAATCCCTCCAATCTTTGTGGTTAAATTCAGTAGCCACCTTCTCAATGAAGCCATCCCTGGCTGTACACAGACTAACAAGAGGTGTAGTTCAAATCCCTCCTCTCAGCACGTTGCCTGGGCTTCTTTTCACTAATCTTGCTCTACCCCTTTATCTTAGTTTTTTTTTTTTTGTAAACATCCCTTTGCCCTGCATCAGTTGAAATCTTGAGAGCAAAAGGTATATCCTATCTATGATCTACAGCAGGCCTGCACAACCTGCAGCGGCCAAAGGATTTCAGGCGACTTGCAGAAAAACGTAGAGGAAAACATTTTAAAACACGGGCCGGAAGAGGCCAGTGAGCCGCAAGTTGTGCAGACCTGATCATGGCTCAGACAGAGATGGGCATTGAATTAGTAATTAAATATTCGTGAATGAAAGTGAATTAAATTTTAGAACTTTTCTGTGTTTGTTATTTAAAACTCCTGACTCAATACCTTTAGTTTAGTTGTGAAAACATGAAGTTCGAAATGACCAACAATGAAAACCTAAAGGAGATTTTCATAGACACTAGGGTAGAGAGGAACTTGGAAACCTGTGGTTCTTCTCACAGTGGGTCTGAATACAAAGAACCCAGGTAGAAGGGTGAGTGGTGGCAAATGACAGCAAGGGAACATGGGGTTTGAGCAAGAAGTGAAAGTGGGGACTGAGGAGCTGGTTCAGGAGCAGAACAGATCTGAAGGATGTGGAGAGGTTTGACAGTAGCAGGAGGCTCAGGAGAGTACCATGTACCTAACAGTCAAATAACCGGGGCTTGCCACCTTTCTCTCCATGATTTGTACTAACATGAATTCCAAGCAATTATATGCTGGTAGTTGAGTCTGTACTAGGTTATGAACCAAGTCATGTTAATTTTCTCTGAAACATCACGATCTCTAGAAAAGCTTATGTTCAATTCTGGATGTCTCAGTGGATGGCTGATTCCCTTAGTCATTTATTCATAGTCCTCGCTGTTTTTTCTTTAGTGAGGTTATTTTTTTAAAAAGTCACCAGATTGGAGTAAGAAGACCTGGGTTTCAGTACTGGTAGTGCCCCTAACTAACATTTATTTGCATGAAGCCAAATTGCTAACAAATTGAAAGATAAAGTCACGTTCATAATTGTGTTGTACCCCGACATGCATTCCCTAATCATATTTTGCAGACCTTACTCTTCGATACTGTAATTTTTCCCACAGAAAAGGTGACAATGTTTATTCAACTCGATTATTTTGTACGTGTGTGTGTGCATACGTGCGTACGTGTGTGTGCATGTGCGTTTAAAAACATCAAAAATGTTTGCCCCAGTGGTGAACAGATAGGACAGAGAAGAGAAAGCTGTGGAGAGAGATCCGCTGATTCCAGAGCTCAAAGTCGAAGAGAGGATGAGAATCATTAAGGATAGAGGAAGGGAGGAGAGGGAAGAGAAGAGAAAAGAACGAGAGGGAAGGGAAGAGAAAAGAACGGAAGGGAAAGGAAAGGAAGGGGAGGGGAAGGTTGAGAAGAGTGTGGGAGGGAAAAGGAAGGGGATGTGAAGGAAGAGGGGAGAGGAGGGAAGGGGAGAAAGGGAGAGAAAGAGAATGAAGAGAAGAGGGGCAAGGAGAATTATCAGAGCTGGATGAAGCTTTAGATATCATCTATTCTAACCCTCTCATTTGGCCATGATTCCAAACTCCTGTGGTCAGACTATGTGAAGCTGCATCTATTCTGTTCCTGAAAGAATTCTTAATAGAAATGTCTAGAGGTATAACAAGTAGAGACAAGTTAGCAAGATATATATGTGTGTGCATATGTGTATATATGTACATACACACATATATATACACATATATACATATACATACATACATACTGTATCTATATCCATGTCTATGGAAACCAAGTCCCAGAGAGTAAAGTGTCTTGCCAAAGTAGTAAGTGGAAGAGCAAGGCTTTAAACCCAGGTGTTCTGAGTCTCAATCCGTTATGCTTTCCTTAGTCTGTACCAGACTAAGGGGGAGGGGGTGGGGTGAGTCTCTGCAATGTGTTGCCAAGAAGGTTGTGAAACTTTGTATGTGGCATTTAAAGGCAAGAGTAGATAGCTATTTTTCAGAATAACTTAAGTACGGTTCTTGCCAAGGAGATGGGCTCATACTTCCAGTGCAGTGATTCAGGGTTTGTTCACCTGGGGACATGCCAATTTTATAATGTCACTCTTCTGCTTGGGGAGAAATGGACAGAGAGCTCCTCTTGCCTCAGGAAGCATAAGGAAACAGTCAGCTTGAGCTGAAACAATGGGGAAGACTTCTCCATGTAGTGTTAGAGAAGATATCTGGGATTACAAACATCTCCACTGTCCTCAGTGAAGAAAAAGCTTCAAGGCCATATCAAGAAACTTCGCTTTGGTATGGTGCTTATCTCATCATCTTATGTATCAAGATGTCAAAAAATACATCAAAAATAATTTTAAAGAGCTTGTTATATGCCAGATATGTGCTACATTCTGAGGATATGGAGAGAGGCAAAAATCAGTTCACGAGAAGCTCATTATCTAATGGGGGCAGAAAACTTGTAAATAACTAGGCACACACAAGATATATGCGCAGTAGGTGGAAGGTTGTTGTTTGTCCTTAATTCTCAAGGAGGACCATGACATCAGGGAGATGATTCCAAGACTTGCAAGTGAATAGGATTCAAGTGAGGGAGGGCTGTGCAGAGTCATCAGCCTCACTCTCTCCTCCAGAGCCATCTGGGTCCAGTGGTGAGATATAGATGAGGACAACTGGAGATGGCCCTGGATGCAGTGGGAAACCTTGGCCTTTTTAAGTCTTTCCCAGGTCTCAGTTTGACTGAGGCAACACCCATTCAGTGATTAAGGCAAGGTAAGAAATGAGGCAAAGAATGGTTTTATCTAGTGAAAAATAAAAATCAATCTGGGAGAGGAAGACCCTCAGGGTTTCTGGCCAAAACAGAAACAATTGCTATTTACATTCACTCTGAGCCATCAGGACCCGAAGACCAACTGGGGCTTGGTCTGGGACCTATTGTTGAGGTCAGAGGGGAAAGCAGGAACAGCTGGGCCACGGGGGAAGACACCCATGAAAGGCCTTCTTCAGAAGACAGGATTTGAGTTGATTCTTAGAGAAACACAGGGAAAATAAGAAGCAGAGGTGAGGAAGGAAAACATTATAGGTATAGGCATGGGAGATAGCCAGTCCCAAGGCACACACAGGAGAGAGAGTGTTGGGTTTGAGAAACAACAAGTAAACCAGTTAGCTGGAGTTCAGAAAGCAGAGTAAAGTATTACTAAGACAGGAAAGGTAGGAAGAGGTTAGGTTGTAAAGAACTTTAAAATACCATATAGAAGACTTTATATTTGATCCTGGAGGTAATAGGGAGCCACTCGAGTTCAGTGAGTAGGTGCATGGCATAGTCAGACCTGCTCTTTAAGAAAATTACTTTGGCAGCTGAGTAGGGGATGGATTGGGACAAAGAGACCAATTAAAAGGCTATTTCAGATAGTCCAAGCAAGAGGTAGTAGGGGGTCTGAACTAGAGTGGTTACTGTTTGAGTGGAAAGAAGGGGACATATATAAGAGAAGCTATATATATGTATATATAGCATATATAGATGCTTATATTATATATGTATGTATATATAAGATGTACAAATGACCAGATTCGACAATAGATTGAGTATTGTGAGTGAGAGTGAGGAGTTGAGGATGTGTCTGAGGTTGTAATCTTGGGTCATTGAGAGGATGGTGGAACCCTTGACTGTAATAAGGTAGTTGGAAAGAGAGGAGGGCTTGGGAGAAAACTAGTGAGTTATTTTGGGGACACTAAGTTTGAGATATCTACAAGATATCACCTTTCAGAGTTAAGTTACGAGGGACTGGATACTTTTCCTTGTTACCCATTTGTTTCTGTATGGGTTTTCTCTTCTCAGTTCATGTGTAAGCTCCTCAAGAACCCAGACCAAGTGTTTTATATGTGGGACTGGACTCTCCTCAATCAAATGACTGGCAAGGGTCAAGGAGCAGACCTTATGCTAAGAGATGAGCTTGAGAAAGGACGGAGTGGGAGAGAGATTCTGCATCAGAATCAGGAGCAACAAATGAAAGGTTTGATTAGAGCTATGTGAATGTAAGGGAATATTAACTGCTCAGAGTGTGCATGGGGACCAATAAATGCTTATTGAGCATATGGTGTACAGTGAGGTGGGGTTTTACTTTAATTTGATGATCAGAACAACTCATGCTTATAAAGCTGTGTGTAATGACAGAATCCTTTATCTTTATTTTATTTGAGCCTTCCTATGAAGTAGGGAAAATATTATCACCATTTTATAGATGAGGAAATTAAGGTATAGAGAGGTAAAGGGGCTTGCCCTGAGTCCCATGGTGGGGGTAGGTCTCAAGATCAAGTCTTCTAATTCTAACCCTAGTCCAATGTTCTTTTCACTACATCAAGCTGGATTGCCAAATGAAGAAATATGAACGCAAGAAATCCATTTAGGTGACCTGAGTTGAGGCCTATTACTACTTTTAGCCAATTTCCAAGAAAAGAGAGTAGAGAGAGAAAACATAGAGGGGAAACATGCATCCAGAGCCTTGGGGTGAGTGTCAAACCATGGCAGAAACTCTAAGGCTTTACTCACCCGGTTGTCTTCGGGAGTGGGAGGAAGAGGCTTCTTTGAAGCTGAAATGAACAACCAGAAAAACAAAATAAACATAAAAGCAAAGTGGGCAAAC
Organism: Phalanger gymnotis; assembly: GCA_028646595.1. Lineage (NCBI taxonomy): Eukaryota > Metazoa > Chordata > Mammalia > Diprotodontia > Phalangeridae > Phalanger > Phalanger gymnotis. The sequence goes on along the minus strand of CM053625.1, from coordinate 45,670,908 downwards.
CCCAGACACAAACACCCAAGGTATGTGGGGGCTTTTTACCAAAAAAAGGGCAGTATAGAGAACAAAAGGATAATAGAGGAAAAAAAAATCAAATACCTAAAGTCTCAATGCTAGGCTATTCTCAACTTGGGGGCCCACCAATGTTTTCAGCAGTCTGCAAACTCTCCTCTGCTCATATGTGTGCTCACCATGTCTAGCCCTCTCTCTTCCTACTGAGCACCACTTTGTTCGATTAAGAGATGTTAGTCACTGCCTGAAGCCAGCACTCTGGCTTCCCCACCCCAAGATTCCTCGGGAAACCTAGGGCAAAAGAAACAGGGTAGATGAATGGCTTACTCCAATTCATTTAAGGCTAAAGCATGTGCACATATGAGAATTCACAAAGCACAATAGGTAATTTGCTCTCTATATTATATAATGATGAATTATGGTCTAAAAGTGGGAATTAGTGACTCAGGGGAACTAGTGAATCACTGATTTCCTGACACTGCTGTTGGCTCCTTGTCACCTCCTGCACATCATTTCTGAATAGACTTGAGCTGGGGGTGGATAAGGTGGGTTGCTATTTTTTTTTGAGGACCAGATCTACATGCTGTGACTTCCAAGCATCCACATATTAGCTTGCCATCTTTTTCTTCCTCTTTCTTCATCACTATTACTTCTCCTTACTTCTCCTCTTTATCAGAGCTATTGGAGTCTAATGATGCTCAGGTTCATTCTAGAGAAAGTAATGACTGGGGTGGGACAGGTGACCGGAAACCATGCCGTGCCATTGGTTAAAGGAATTGGGGATGTTTAACATGGGGAAGAGAAAATTGAGGGAGAACAGTGCCTTAGCACAGATACTTATAGGTGCTGCTGAATAATACTGAATTGCTTTGCATTACTTGGGGTCAGGAAGCTCTGAGGTGAAATCCTGATTCAGATACTCATGGAACCCTAGGCAAGCTACTTAAGCATCTAAGCCTCAATTTCCTCATGTGTGAAATGAAGAGTGGAGGATAATAAATCTAGAGGTAGACAGGACCTAAAGGGCAATCTATTCCAACCCCCTCATTTTACAAATGAGAAAACTGAGGCCCAAGAAGGTTAAATGTCTTACCCAATGTAAATGTCAAAGAGGGAATCTGACTCCAGAGCCAGGACCTTTCCACTGCCCTATTCCATCACTAGTGATATAGCACTGATCTCATAAGGTTGTTAGGAGGATCAAGGAAATAATCCAGCTTTGTAGATCTTATTGTTCAGTTCATGACCCCATTTAGAGTTTTCTTGGCAGAGATACTGGAGTGGTTTGCCATTTCCTTCTCCAGCTCATTTGATAGATGAGGAAACTGAGGCAAAAAGGGATAAGTGACTTGCCCAGGGCCAGTAAGTGCCTGAGGCCATATTTGAACTCAGATCTTCCTCTTCTCAGACCATGCTGGCTTCTTTGTTTTCCTGCCTTCAGTTACCAACACTCAGCTTCTCTGACCATGAAACAGAGATGGCATCATGCTCAGCCACATGGCATTGGGGATTTCATGAGTTTTCACACAAAAAAGAAGAGTGTACAACCCTGCACTGAAGTTAAGGTGGAAATCATTGAGCGAGGGGTCTTTCTTTCCCCACACCAGGATCATATCGAATATTTACTGTCTCAATTGAAAGATCCTCCCATTAGTGAACAAGTTATCCACCTCTCCAGCTGTGTGAGTCTCATCAGAGGGGCACTAAGGTAGGGAGGGTCAAACAGTCAATCGATAAGTATTTGTTAATTTCTTATACTCAAATACTCAAAAGAAGCTGTGATCACATTTGGAAGTTCCCTCCAATGATACATCTCTGTATTCACAGCCTCCACTTCCTCACCCACTGTGCACTTCTCAAAACATGGCAATTTGGTTTCTGACCCCGCCATTCTACTTAAAGAGTTCTCACCAAGGCCACTAATTATCTTTTAATTACTAACCTGATGACCTTTTCTCCATTCTCTTTCTACTTGACCTCTCTAGCTTTTGACACCATTGTCCACCCCCTCCTTAGTAACCAGATACACTTGGCTTCCATAACAAGGCTTTCACCTGGTATGATTACTCCTCCATCCTCCTTACTCATTATTCTTCTTCCTGTCCCTTAAGTGTGGGTGTCTCTTTCTTCTATTCTCTTTTTATACCATCTCCCTCTTAGAGATCTTATTCACTCTCCTGGCTTCAATTATTATCTCTTTACATATAAATTACAAATCTCTACATGCAGTCCTTAGCTCTTTTCTCCATCTCTGACTGCTGGACAGCTCCACCTGGATGTCCAGCTGGCACTTCAAATTCATCATGCCCAAAAGATAATTTATTATACTTCCCCCTAAATCCACCCCTCCTTTAAACTTCTCTGTTTTTATTGAGGATGTTGACATCTTCCCAATCACCCAAGTTCAGAAACTCTGAGTCATTTTTAACTCTTTCCTTTTCATCATCCTACCCCAACACTATGTCCAATCCCAATTAATTGCCAAATCTTGTTGATTCAATCTCTACAATATCTCTAGTATCTGTCCCCTTCTTTCTATTGATATGGCCTCTACATTGGTTTGGACCCACATCACCAGTCATCTAGACTATTATAATAGCCTCTTAATTAGCCTCCATGATTCCAGTTTCTCCTCCTCTCCTTCTCCTATCCTCCCACCACACAGTCGCCAAAATTATTGTCATAAGGCTCAGGTCTGACTATGTAACTTCCATGCCCAAAAATCTTCAATAGGTCCTTATTGCCTCTAAGATAAAATACAAACTCTCTCAACTCAGCAATTCATATTTTGGATTTAGCCTTCCTTTTTCAGACATTTAATCTCTCTCTCTCTCTCTCTCTCTCTCTCTCTCTCTCTCTCTCTCTCTCTCTCTCTCTCTCTCTCACACACACACACACACACACACACACACACACACACCACTGTATATTCCAATTAAACTGGTCATCTCTTCTCTATCTCTTCTCCATCATCTTCCAACATGTTTGCCCCTATGCTTAGGGAGAATTTCCTTTTTATTTCAATCCTTAGCTTACTTGCCACCTTCTCCTAGAAGCCTTCTCCATGCTCCTAGCTGTTTGTGTTCTCTCCCAATTTAAATTACCTTAGATTGAGTTTCTCTGTGTAAATGAACTACATGCACCCCCTTGCCCCAGGAGAACATTAGCTCCTTGAGAACAAGAAATATCTCTTATTGTGTCTATATCCCCAGCACCGAGCCTGGTACCTTGTACAGAATTCCAGAATAATCACATAATTTGAGAAGTGGAAAGGATCTCAGCAGCCATCTAGTCCAACTCATATATGAAAGGAATGCTCATTGTAATATACCCAACTAGTCCAGCTTTTGTATGAAGACCTCCAAAAAGGGGAAACCCATCACCTTCCAAGGCAGCCCATTCCACTCTTGGACAACTAGGAAGTTTTGGTTTTTTTTTTTGACATAGCATCTAAATTGGCAACTTTCTCTCTCCTCCTCCACCCACCCCAACCCAGTATTCTCTAGGCTAAATACCCCACAATTCCTTCAAATGATCTTTGTATGACAGGAATCCAAGGCCTCTGCATTATGTCTAATTATATGACAGCAGAACAAATAAAAAAGGCAGAATAAAAAATAGAGAATTTAAATAACCTAGTCTCAGAAAAAAAATTAAACAAGTGATAGAGGAACTTCTGGGGAATAGGGAGGGATAAGCAGGACTAGATGAATTTACAAATAAGCTCTGTCACACATTTAAAAAACAATTCCAATATTACATAAATTCTTTGAAAAAATAGACAATATAGACAATAGACAATATTCTCACATCCAAAAATACTGGCCCTTCTCTGGACATTCTCCAACTTATCAATATCCTCCTTAAGTCATGATGCCCAGATCTGAACACAGTCTAATGAGGGCAGAATACCTTGAGTTCAGCTTTCAACTCTCTCTCTATTCCCATATTCCTTTTCATGGAAACTTCCCCACTTAAAAGATTGGTTGAATTGATCATTGACATCTATGGGATCACAGATTTTGGGCTGGGAAATGTGTGATGGGGGATAGGAGAAGGAGAGGAGGAGAAACTGGAATCATGGAGACTAAGAGGCTATTATAATAGTCTAGATGACTGGTGATGTAGGTCCAAACCAAGGTAGAGGTCATATCAATAGAAAAAAGGGGACAGATATGAGAGACATTGTGGAGATTGAATCAACAAGATTTGGCAATTAATTGGGATTGGACATAGTTTTGGGGTTGGGTGATGAAAAGGAAAGAGTTAAAAATGACTCAAAATTAGGGCTGACCTAATTTGATGTCTTTATTTTATAGATGAGGAATCTGAAGGCCAGAGAGGTTGAACGAATTACACGGGGTTACATAGGTAGTAAGCAGCAAAGCTGAGATTTGAACCTAGGACAGTCCTCCAAGTCCAAATCTAATGCCCCTGAGTTTAATTGTATTAGAGCTGCAAAGTTAAGAGTTCTTAACCTTCTTTGTGTCACGGATAACTTTGGCAGTCTGGTAAGAGCTGCGAACTCCATTTCAAAATAATGGTGAGTTTTTTTTTTAATTCGTAAATGAAGGAAATTCTAAGGTTATAAAATAAACATGTAATTTTTTCCTACTCGAATTCACAGACACCCAAAATCTATGAACCCTCTTGGAGGTCCCTGAACTCCAGATTAATAACCCATGATGTAAAGGCAACTTCCTCATTTTACAGATGGGTTAACTAAAGTTCAGAGTTGAAGTGAGTTTCCTGAGGTCATATAGTCAGTTAGCAGATAAACCTCTCATGGGTGGAGGTGACATTTTGCCCCAGACTAAGGAAGGACACATATAACTTCCTTCTTATGTTGTGGTTCATTGCTAAAGGGACCTGATACCCAGATGAGCCCAATATTAGCCCATTCTTAGACCAGGTGATGAGTTCCAAGTTCCTTAGTTTTCGAAGAAGATTAATGACAATCACTGAGTGATGTCTTAATTTATGAATCAATTGGATTGAAGTGAGGCAGAGTTGGACAAAGTTGTCAGCCTCATTCTCTATTCCAGAGCCATCAAAGTCCAGGAGCAGGAAAAAAAGTCAAGATGATTGTCTATGGCTCGGAATGCAGTGGATGACCCTGACGTCTGTGATTTGTGACTTAGCTGCCTTCGTGGCCATTGGAACAAATTGTCTTCATCTTTGCATTCTGCTGGGGGAGGTTTTTGGATAGTTGAGGCAGACATCCCTTTAACTCACTGACAAGTTTGAGGCCTGTCAGTACCCTGAGCACCAGATGCTAACACTGGGGTCAGCAACATTCTGAAATCAGTATGCCACGTTGGCATATTCTGTTATTCTGGTGTTCTAGGGGAGAGAAGGTTGAATTAAGTCATTCTTGCAAGTACAGGACAGGGGCAAATATTGTGGCATTGCAGATTCTCAAAATTGTGGGTGGTTGTGGTAAGTCATAAACGGTAAAGAAATGGGGCATGTGATGGCAGCAATCATCCCATACTTGGCCAACCCACATGCTGATATTATAAGAGAACAACTATAAATAAAGCTCACTTGGCTGAAAGTGGTAAGAGGAAGGAATCCATCGATAAGTACTTACTAAGTGCTAATAAGCACATAGTGATGTGCGGGCACTGTGCTAATTGTTGTGGATACAAGTAAAAGCAGTTGCTGCCTTTAAGGAGCTCCCATTCTAAGGAGGTGAGACAGCAAACACATAAATAGAGCTTGAAAGAAAGTATAATCAATGTGGGATATGAGGAAATTTACATACTTGCTCATTAAAATATCATATTACATTTATTCAAATGGGTGGTTTTCCTCCCTTCTTAGTCCTCAAGGCTTAAACAAAATTTGTCACATGAGAACACATAGGTTGCCATTGGGGACACCCAAAGATGATGTGTGAATGTGTGAAATTACGTGGTACTACTGGAAAGGCGAAGAAGAAAGCTTACCATCCCCACGTGTATGATAGTATAGGAGGTTTGAAGGGGGAACATATTCTTACCATTTTTGGTTGGATCATACTCAGCACAGCCAGATGCAAGCTTTTCGGTCTGGGCACAGCATCTCCACCTCCCATCCATCCAGAAATTGGGGTGGTACTTAGGCACCAAACCGTTATTATTCTTGGTTTCTGAAAGAGTTTGATAAATATGTAGGTAAAGACAGCTGAGCTGTTTTGAAGATAAATAGAATGACTTGGGTCCCTAATGTTAGCAACATCAATCTCTTTGGTTTACTGAAAAAAATATTAAACTTGGAGTCAAAAGGCCTACTTCCAGTCCCGGCTCAGACACGTACTATGTTTCACCAAATCTCTCTCATCATCATTTTCTTTATTGATAAAATGTAAATAATACTCATACTGCATATCTCACAGAGTTATTGGAAGACAAGAACGTTGAACTTGAAATAAGAAGACCTAGATCTAGATCCTGGCTCCACTATTTACTACCTTTGTCATCTCAAGAAGTCTTTTAACCTCTATGGACCTCAATTTCCTTACTTGTAAAATGAAAGGAAGAGAGAGTGGTATCAAACTCGAATAGAAATAGATTGCTTTAGGCTGATGCTGAATTTTTGTTTTTCAGTTGAGTCCAACTCTTTGTGACACCATTTGAGGTTTTCTTGGCAGAGATATTGGACTGTTTTGCCATTTCCTTTTCCAGCTCATTTTACAATGAGGAAACAGCAGCAAACAGGGTTGTGACTTGCCCAGGGTCACATAGCTAGTAAGGATCTGAGGCCAGATTTGAACTCAGAAAGACATCTTCCTGGCTCTAGGCCAGTCACTCTATCCGCTTTGCCACCTAGCTGCCCTAAACTTGAATTAGAAAACCACAAATTAATATCATCTATGTTGTATTCTGTTAAACATTCTCAATTACATTCACATCTGGTAGTTTTTCAGGAAATATGTGGCCTGCTTGTCTTGAATTTGATTCCTATGGACTAGATGATCACTAACGTTCCTCCAGATTATAAATCTTATGAACCATGACAATAAATATCTCTCAGAACAACCAAGAAAAATCCTCATGAGGAAGAAGGGGTACAGCAGAAAGGATGGTGGATTTGATGTCAGAGGACCTGAGTGTAAAACCATTTACTACTTGTGTGACCTCAGAGACGTGATTTAAAATCTCTAGACTTAAGTTTCCTCTGTAAAATGAGGGAGGGGACAACGTGGCCTCGAAGTTCCCTTCCTGCTCTCAATCTGTGGTTCTATGATCCCTATATTAAGGGCAATAGCAGAACAGTTGGCGATCTCAGTTTGTGCCAATGTTGTGTGTCAATGGTTCTGGGACTACCTTTGAGTAAGATTGGGAAAATCACTTTAGCTTTATGGGCTTCAGTCTCGTCCCCTCTGAAATGAGGAGGCAGATGACTTCTAAGGTCCTTTACACCTGTGACATTTGGTGGCTCCAATTCATATTGGCAGCTTCTAATAGGCAGAAATAGCTTTGCTTCCTTTCAGCACACATCCAGAATAGAGCTTAATAAATATAGATAAATAATAATATAAATATAATAATAAATAATATAAAATATAGATAAATAATAAATATAAATAAACATGTGTAAAATAAATAAATACAAATAATAAATATAGATGCCTATAGGTGGTCTGAGGGTACCAAATTCTAAATGACTAACTGTAGATCTTTTACAGTAAGCAGAACTCAAAGAGAGTAAGATAGAAGTAGAAGTAAAAGAGATTTTTCTTAAAAACCAAAGCCAAAGAAAATTGCTCAGGTGCACCTGTAAATTATATGTTCTTCCGTAGCAAAACTTGTTAGCATAATAAGTTGTGGTTGAACAGGATAATCTTAAGTAGGAAAGCACATTATTAATGGCAAGGCCTTATTTAAATTAAAACACAGTTTATTGGTTTATTGGCAGTTAAGTGGCGCAGTGGATAGAGTGCTGGGTCAGGTCATCTTCCTGAGTTCAAATCTGGCCTCAGACACTTCCTAGTTGTGTGACTCTGGACAAGTCACTTAACCCTGTTTGCCTCAGTTTCCTCAGCTATAAAATGAGCTGGAGAAGGAAATGGCAAATCACTCCAGTATCTTTACTAAGAAAACCCCAAGTGGGGTCACAAAAAGTTGGACATGACTGAAAGGACTAGATAACCACAAAACTGGTTTATTAGAGGCCATGGGACCCAGTAGCTGGAGGGCTGGAATTGGTGTCAAGAACATCTGGGTTCAGGTTCTACATCTAACACTAGCTGTGTGACTGCAGGCCAAGCTCTAAGATTATTCTACCAAGTCATAGATTTGCTTCAATCTGCGTTGGTAAATGAAGTTTCCCTCACTAAAAAAAAAAAAATCACAGAGCTTTCGTGTGTTTTTTTGGTCACTGCTATGCATTGTTTTAATCACAGGCAAAAGTCTGGTTACCTTCTTTAAGGGCCAACACCCATCTCTGTCGGCTCTCTCGATCGGGAGCGAATACATATAGGAGATAATTATCGTGCACCACCTGCAGTGGGAGACATGTGACAGAATTAGTAAATGTGACACAAACCTGTTGGCTGACAAGATGCTTTTCTGCTTTATGGAATTTTTGGCTGGTTCTTTAGATCAGTGGCTTAAACTTTTTAGTCTCAAGATCCTTTTTATACTTTTAAAAAATATTATTGAAGATCCCAAGGAGCTTTTGTTCATGTGTGTTATATCTATCAATATTTTCTACATTAGAAATGAAAACTTCTTAGTATTATTATGAAAATAGCTATGACCTCGTAGGCTCCCTGTAAAGGTCTCGGGACCCTAGGTATCTCCGACCACACTTTGAAAATTGCTGCTGGGTCGGTCTGGTGCTGTGTAGATAAAACATTTGGATCCTGTGGCATCATCTTGTAGGGACTAGTTTTCTGGAGTTGGAGTCAGGCAGGTCTGGCTTCAAATCTGCCTCTGATACCGATGAGCTGTATGACCATGGGAAAGCCACTTGGCCTCTCTAACCTTTATTTTCTCATCTGTAAAACTGAGATAATCACAGCATTAGTACTTCACTCATAGGGTTATTGTGAGGCTCAAATGAGATAAGGATGTAAAAGTACTCAGCAAACTCTAAAATACCATAGAAATACCAAGTACTCTTAAAATGACACCTGGTCCAAATGATCAAAATAATGCAGATATTGTGGTGGTTGGTTAATTTAGTCTAAGAGTAAACATTAGGTGGGCAGCTAGGTGGTACAATGAATAGAACACCGGGCTTGGAATTAGGAAGACTCATCTTCCTGAGTTCGAATCTGGTCTCACATACTTCCTAGCTATGTGGTCCTAAGCAAGTCATTTCACCCTATTTGCCTCAGTTTCCTTATCTGTAAAGTGAGCTGGAGAAGGAAATGGCAAACCACTCCAGTATCTTTGCCAAGAAAACACCAAAATGGGGGTCACAAAGAGTCAGACACAACTGAACAACTAATGTTAGGCAGATTAGATTTTTGTCCTTAGATTCTATAACCTCTTGCCTTCAGTAAAATAACTTTCATTTATAGCAAATAGCATTTTGACTATCAGGACGCAAATTTCTTTTTACTAAGAAAGCACATTTATTTCTCAGGTGAAAATTCCATGACAATTTTTGCTTGCTCTTTCTGGGATATGTGATATAAAGATATTAGATAGAAAATATGCAATCAGATTTTCAATCACTAAGCACTAAAGTCATTTCTTTCATTTCAAGTCTTTCATTTTCTTTCACAAAAGTCATAACATAAGGGCCTTTTTCCATAGGAAAGAGCTTCTCTCCCCATACCAAGCTTATAATGAACGTTCACAGTTTCAGTTTGGGAGACCCTCCAATAAGGGAATAATTATCTACTTTTTCAATTATATGACTCTTATCAGAGTCATACCAAAGTAATAAATCAATTAGCAAGCATTTATTAAGCAGTAATATATGCCAGGCATTGTGCTAGGTATCGAAGCTTCTCCAATGGTCTGTGATATCATCGGTTTAGGAGTTCCCTTCAATGCTGCAAATTGCAACGCATCCATGCTTTCCCCTTCTGTTCACCCTTTGTCCATGCCTGCTTATAAGCATGCCACAGGAGATCTACCCAGCATGATAGGGGTCTTCCTGACTTCATCTCACATTATGAAAATACCAATGAATCTCTCTGCCTATCTGCCAACTGTCCTCACCCATGACACATGACCAGCCCATCCTTTCTTCCTATCATACATTTCCATGATGGCATCTTTTACTCCTGCTCTTCTTCCCAGTTCCTTGTTGGTTATATGTTGCAGCCTGCTCACACCCACTGTGCTTCTCCATTGCCCTTTGTGTGATATTAATTTTAATCCTTTAGAGACAGTTGTATAACATGTCTTGCTGCCATAAAGAAACACCACTAGAGTGTCACTATTAAAAAGGCAAGCTTTTTTGTTTCATGGGAAGCTTAGGGTCATTAAAGGAGCTTTGTAATTTCTCAAAGGAAATCCAACCTCATCTCTTCCTTTTGTTCAACTTTGTAGCTACCTTGTTGTCTATGAGTACCCTCTCTCCCCATGTATACAAAGTGATACACAAGCTCTAAGTGTTTTCCTTCCAAATTTATGCCATGATTTGGGCAATAGACAGTCTTCATCTTTCAGGTCTTTCCTATAGTGATGGTCAAGCCAAACTTTTTTGAGTGGTTACACATCTCTTCTAGGAAGTTCACACTGACCCTGGGTTTGATTTAAGAAGTACAATGTCATCCATTACAATATTATCTAGAGGACCTCACCATCCACAGAGAAACCTCTGTGACATATATTCTACACTAGATCTCCTTTATCGGAGTGGCAAAGCATACACTTTGGGCAAGTATACATCTTCCTGTTATAGGCCTTGCCTGATGGTTATGATCAAAGAGTCGATAGTCATTTCTGTTGTGATTTCTGTCTCTCGGGAAATGATTTTTATATATGGATGGGAACTACAATATTGGAAAAGAGCCTTTGAGGCAATGTTTTGCTCTGCCAGTTCAATTTTTTTTCCATAACCAACAAATGAAAGCAAAATAGGATCTTATCTTCTTTACATCTTTTAGGCAATTTCTAAATGATACGGGTATTGTTCATTGTTGAATATTCCTTGTGAAAGCCCTACAACCCCCTACTTCTACCCTCATCTAGGATGTCCTTTATTCAGATGCAGATAACTTTCATAAAGATTTTGTATAGGTTGGAGGTAAGCACATGGGCCAATAATTGTTCACGTTTTCTCAGTTGTCTTTTTTTTTTAATTAATAACATTTGAGGGTTTTTTTCCTACTATGTATTTGGTATCCTCCTCACCTTAAGATTCTTTGCATATCAATCTCTCAAAACTCTCACAATTGTGTCCTCTAGGATACATATACATATATGTATATATACATGTACATATATATAGAGATATTTATATATCTATATTTATGTACATATGGATATATAAATATACATATATCATCTGCTTTCCTAGTCTTTCTTCTCTTTATTGCCATTTCTACCTCCCCTATAAGAACATTTGAGACTGCGATATTAGGGTCCAAATGTAGTGGTTCCATTATCTTTACTATGAGGGAAAAGTTTGTTCTGGTAATCATTACAGATGCTTTCCATTTCTTCTAGTTATTCTTTCATTTTTGTTTTTAATTGCCCTTGGCATGAATTTGCTTGGTTGAATCTTTTGCCAAGCTTTCTTATTTTCTACTCTCTGGAAGGATGCCACTTTATGAAATAATACTGCTCATGATCAACCATTATCCTTCTTCACAAGATTTCACAAATGAATTTATATTGTAAACTGGTATTGCCTTTAGCCACCTTCTCTCTGCTTGGAAAGTGAGTCAATTGTTGCTGACTATGGCTCTTTCTGGGCTCTTTTTGTCTCTTTGTTGTGGTAATAGATTTAAAGCAGTTAAATTTCTGTATAAAAACTGTGTCAATGTTGTTTCTGATGTAAAACTGTATCAATGTCATGTTTGATGTCCATTTCCCATAGCTGATAGAGATAAAACCCAGGATTCCATAGACCCAGGAAACTCTCATTGAGGAAATTCCCTCAACCAATTTAGATCAGCATTATCTCTGCAAAGGATAGTTTTAGAGAGTTGCCTGGGATGCTGAGAGGTTATCACTTGCTCAGGGTCATACAGCCAACATGTGTCAGAGTTGGGAGTTGAGCCCCAGCTCTTCCCAAAGCGGAGGTCAGTCAGCTCTCCCCACTGTGCCACATTCTTTTCATTGCTAGTCGCTTGTCTAAATAGTTCAGGACTGACTTGTTTTAGCACTCCTTATCTTTTTTCTCAATATGATCTTTTTTCCTTCTTACTTTGGAAAAATATGGTCTTTGCCCTGACATATCAGTGGTCTGACTGTGTACAGATAGCTTACTCTGGTATAATTCCCACATTGATTTTTTAAAACCTTTTCCTCTATGTTAAAATACAATCTATTTCATTTTATGATGGTATTTGTTGCTTGCCATGCTCCAGCACTTACCATTTCTGTTTTTGAAGAAAGGGTTTATTGTATAAAAAGCATATAATCTACAAGTTTTTGGCCTCTCTCATTCCTCTACAAGTTTTTGGCCTCTCTCATTCCTTTACCCTGAACCATGCTTCTTTAAAAATAGAATTCGCCAGGGTGGAGCTAAGATGGCGGCTGGAAAGCAGGGACTTGCCTAGGGCTCTCCCCCAGGACCCTCCAAACACCGATAAAAAATGGCTCCGAACAAATTCTAGAACTGCAGAACCCACAAAATAGCAGAAGGAAGCAGGGCTCCAGCCCAGGACAGCCTGGATGGTCACTGGGTAAGGTCTATTGAGCACGGAGCTGGGAGAGGAGTGGAAGAGAACCCAGTATGGGCTGCGCCTGGACCAAACAGACTGGGAGCCAGGTGGAACAGGCCCTAGTGCCCTGAATCAGTGAGCTGTGGCAGTTACCAGACT
>CM053625.1:45594202-45657459 GCA_028646595.1 Phalanger gymnotis | reverse complement strand
AACTCTTGTGAAAATTAATGCTGAAAACCAAAAATATTAAATAAATAAATAATGATTTAAACTCAAAAAAAAATTAGAATTCTCATATTTATTGCCCACTTATCTGCCCATGATACTGTTGTAGGAACTGAATCAAATCAATCTTGACTTTGTTGCTGAAAACAGAAGATGGAATTTGCAGCTAAATGGAAAGGTGGTTCACAAGTACATCTTGGAGAAGCAAAGAAAGGATTTGGCAGAGTTGGTTTTGTCATATTTATCAACTGGCTTTCCACACAACACACTTTTAAGTTCAATCTACATAATTAACATTTTCTCCACCAGTTTCTTAAGTCTAGACAATCAACAAAATAAATCAAGCCTTGATTTACAGCATTTGCCTGTTTCTAAGGTGTAAGTGCTCACATTGAAAATTTAACAACTGGCTCTCAAAAGCTGCTTTGAGCTGGCTGCAGCTCGAAGGCATCAAGAAACTGTATTTCATGGAATGTCTGGTCATCTGATATTGCAGCACTTATTATTAGAATTTACAAAAAGACTACTACCAAACTAACTGAAGTTTATGCATCAATAATAGTCACCAAGGACGAAGAGGCAGAGGGATTCTATCAAAAAATTGATGAAATCTCCTAAAATAGATAAATAAATACTCTGACATTTGATGACTTCAATGCCAAGATAAGGATGGTGAAAACTATAGGACCTGAGGATACAAAGATAAAAATGAAATAATCCCTGTCCTCAAAGAGCATACATTCTATTCAGAGAGACGTTGTTGTTGTTCAGTCATTTCTGTCTCTTTGCGACCCCATTTGGGGTTTTCTTGGCGAAGACATTGTAGCGATGTACCATTTTCTTCTCCAGCTTATTTTACAGAGAGGAAACTGAGGCAAAGATGGTTAAGTGTCTTGCTAAGGGTCACACAGCTAGTAAATGTCTGAGGCCAGATGTAAACTCAGGAAGATGAGTCTTCCTGACTCCCAGCGTACCACCTAGCTGCCCTTCTGGAAGATAACACATACACTTATAAGTGAACAGATGTATGAATAAAATATATATAAGAGAAGTACAAAGGGATGGGGAGAGGTGCATAGCAGGTAAAGGGATAAGGAGAGGCCTCATTTAAGTACCTGATATTTGAGCTAAACTCTTAAGGAAACTGGGAATTAATCTCAACTTCAAAAAGATTCATGATGAAATATGCCTCTGACCTCTGTACAAAGAAGTGCCAGACTAGACGTAGAGAATCAGGTGTGCATTCTCAGACAAGGCCAGAAGAGAAAGCTTCTACTAGGGGCAGGGAGGGAAGAATTGTGTGTGGGGAAAGATAGGAGGGAAAAGGAGCATCAATAAAACCTCTTTTTTTAAGAACAGAAGAAAAAGGAGGAGCAGATGGAGATAAATAGAGTGATTTCACTAGTCTTATTAAATTTAATATGCATTTTTCTCTTTTAAAAAAGACTACATAATAGAAGTTCACAGTTTCTTATATAATCTTTCCTTTCCAGTTTCTTATGCAATCTTCTTTCTAATTGTGGAATGCAGGCCCCTTGAGGTCAAGGTCTGTTTTTGCTTTTCCTTTGTATACCCAGCCCACACAGGAACCTTCTATGCTAGTCTATCTCAAAGTCATTGGCTAGGGACCACCTGATTTGCCACTGTTGAGCTTGAGGCCCCATCAAAGGAGGGACTCCTTTGTATAGAATGGTCGGGGTGATGGGCTGAAAGTTGTGGGGACAGCACCTTTAACCACATTTTACTTATGGCCTCTGAAATTGAAACTGCCACCTCTACTTGCAATTTATTGGTGAAAATGAAAACACAGATATCTTAGGGGCCCTCTCTAAATCATGAACCAGTATACCAGAGTATAGGTAACACAATGGATAGAGTACTGGGCCTGGAGTCAGGAAGACTCATTTTCCTGAGTTAAAATCTGGCCTCAGACACTTACAAACTGTGTGACCCTGGGTAAGTCACTTAACCCTGTTTGCCTCCGTTTCTTCATCTGTAAAATGAACTGGAGAAGGATATGACAAACCACTCCAGTATCTTTGTCGAGAAAATCCCAAATGGGTCACGAAGAGGCAGACATGACTGAAAAATGACCCAACAACAACCACGAGACAAAGTCAATATGCCCCTGACTGCCTCCTCTCATGACTGAGCCCAGTCACTGTGGTGCTAGGAATGAGAAGCTGACCACCATATGGCTTAGCTGACTTACCTGGAAGGGGTATTTATAGTGGCAAGGGATGCTGATGTCACTCTTCACAATCTCCACACATTTGATTCTGGAAAGTTCAATGGAACCCTTCAACGTTCGCTTTTTCTGTGGAGAGAAAATTGTAACTCTAATTAAGCAAGCAAAATTCAAGAGTTCTGTCCGAATGCTTCTGAATGACAGAGGCAGTGACATAGAGGAAAATTCTGAATTTGGAGTCAGGGACCTGAATTCAAATCCCAGCTCTTCTGTTTGCTACCTTGTCTACCAGAAGCAGCTAGGTGGTGCAATGGATAAAGCATCATACCTGACATCAGGAAGACTTGAGTTTGAATCTGGCCTTAGATACTTACTAGCTTGTGACTCAAGGCAAATCTGCCTGTTTCCTTATGTGTAAAATGAAAAGGTTAGCCTTGATGACTTCTAAAGTCCCTTTCAGTTTTAAATTTATGATCCTGTGATTAAAAACTCTCTATCAGCTTCTTCCCTTTCCCTCCCCAGTCCTTAGTTCTCCCTCTCAAACCCTACCCTGCCAAAGTAACTGTGATCTGGTCTATCTCTATCCTTCAGTGAGAATGATTGCTTGCTCTCCATAACAGATACAGATGGGCTGCTGACTCACCATCAATAGGACATGCTCTGAGTTGTTTTTCCATTAGTGATGATAGGTTTGTATGGGCCATATAATCACAGATAGAAAGCTGGAAGTCATTTAATCCAACCCCTCATTTTACAAACTAGCCCAGAGAGGAGAAATATTTTGTCAAGGTAAAACAGGTAGTAAGTGAGAGAGTCAGAATTTTACCTTGAGTCCTGTGACTCCAAGTTCAATATTCTTTCCACTGCCCAATACACAGGACTTTACAAAATTTCCCTTGTGACAGATGACACACATATGAGAGGCAGGCAGTTGAGGTTTAGGTTAAGTAAAGTCTATGGTCATAAGCACAGCAGAGCTAACTGGTTTACTTATTGTTCCAACCCAGTGCCTCATTAGTTCAATAAATTAAACCACCTGTAGCCCTAAATAGCAACACTATGAGCTGGAGAAAGCTGACGTTCAGTACCCACTCCTCATCACTTCCTATAACCGGCAGGTACGTTTACTTTCCTTTCACTAGTTATGGTACCATTATGGTGTTGCACTGGGACCTGTTTTTACTATACATCACATTCTATACCTTCCCCTTTGTTGTATTCCCATCAAAACTTGCCCATCCCAGGGGTCTTCCTATGCTAGACTGAAAAAGTAATCTATGGTAAGATGTTTGTGACTTCCTTAGGATCATCTGTGGAAGTCTGTTGTGAAACAGTTCTTACCCATAGAGTTGGCTATATTACCTATCTCAAATAATCCATGGGCAAACCACAGTACAGTTACAGTATAATGGTTGCCCTTATAATAGAAAAAAAATTGCATGAATATTTGTAGAAACAACCAACCTTCCTACATTCTTGCCCCCAAGAAATCACCAATGGGGATGCATACATTAAAAAAAAATGTTGTTTAGTATTGCCCACGGTGAGACAGGCTGCTTTGGAAGATAGTGAATTCCCCCTCATTAGAAGTCTTCAGAAATAGACTGAAACATACTTTTTTCATTTTCTTTTTTCCTTCTCTTTTTTTGTTGGAGTTTTCTTCCACAAAATAACCAATATGGAAATATTTTACATTGCACATGTATATCCTATATCATATTGCTTACTGTCTCGGGTTGTGGGGGAAGGGGGGAGTGATAGAATTTGGAACTCAAAACTTAAAAAAATCAAATGTTAAAAATTGTTTTTACATGTAATTGGGGGAAATATTTTTTAAGAAGTCTTCAGGCAGAGACTGGATACCTATTTTTTGAGGACACTGTAATGGAAGGTCTAGTTCAGCCACAAGTTGAATCAGATGAAATCTGAGATAGCGTTCAAACCTAAAGCTCTATGATTCTAGGACTGTGGCTTTGTAAAATGAAAGCAAACTAGGATACAAAAAGTAGCACTTCTGTCATGGACTGAACTTTTGCCAAGTTCCTTTACGTCTCTGGGACTGTTTCTCCATTCGTAAAATGATGGATGCTAGGTGGTCACTAAGGTCCCTTCTCATCCTCAGAGCCTATGGACCTTACGTGGAAGATTAGTAACAGCTGCCTGTAGGAACTTCTATGGGCACACTGTCTCCTCAGACACAAGCTAGCTTCTCTTTGAGTCTGCCACAGCTGGGATTAAACACTGTAGCTCACGCCATAATCATAGCTCTTTATTTAGCATAGCTCATCTGAGTAGCTTTCAAAACAGGCTGAATATAAAAGATTGTTTTCCTGTATCAATCAGCAACTGCCCTAAGCCACATGGCACGTGGACTTTTGAGTGACAGAGGTTGCAAGGCTTCCAGTTCTGTACCTCTGTTGTCCTCTTGATGGTATATCTGATGCAGTGGAAGTAAGGATAGTGACAGCAGTCTTCATATCTCTTTGCTGATGTTCCTATATTTGAGGACAAGTTAAAATGTATCTTTTAAACCTTTGCCAAATTGAAAAACTAATGTGTATGCTTCCATATTTCTTCTGAATACTGGCTGATTGTTTATTCCTTGTCTTTATCATCTTTTATTTCTTTATTTCGTTTTTATTTAATGGAGGAAGGAGGAGAAGTAAAAGGGAAAATAAGGTGGGTAATTTCATTAGAACTCCCAGTGAGCTAAAAAAAAATGATAAAAGAACTTTCAGTGGGGAAGCTGCCTTTACTAATGTGAATTGGCAGCATCTGCTTTGCAAATTATTCTTAGAGAGATCAATTAAGGAAACTGAGAAGCTGGGGACTTGCCCAGGATTGCATTGTGTATGACAGGATCTAGATTTGAACCTAGGTCTCTCTAATCCTAAATTAGCCACTATACCACGCTGTTTCTGTCTTCCCTATTTGTTAATGTTCTACATCTGACCCTTTGTCATTTAAATTCTTAGTGCCATAACCTCTCTGATGTCTAACATATGGGAAGCATATGATTCTTTGAGATATATGAGCATCAGGCAGTGATTATGAGGATCAGGAGATGTTTTTCCTGGAGAAGAGAGGACTTTGGGAGGGGTTGGTGGGTGGCAAGGACATGATAGTTGTCTCACATGTTTGAAGGTCTATCTTAAGGTATTGGATTTGTTCTCTTCGGTCCTAGAGAACAGAAGAGGAATGAGTGGAAATAATAAACAGAACAATTTAGGTCTGATTTCAGGAAAATTTATAAACGAGAGCTCTCCAAAAAGTGGAATGGGCCGCCTCGGGAGGTGAGGGATTCTCCATCCTTGGAGGTCTTCCAACTTTGGCTAGATGACCAGGCGTTGGATTTGTTACAATGGGGATTCCTTTCATGAATGCATTGGATTGGGTGGACACTGAAGTCCACTCCAACTTTCAGGTTCTGTGATTCCACGATTCTGTGAACACTGGGGTAGTTGTCGTTCGTTCTTCATTCTCAAAGAGGACCAATGACATCACAAGGGTGACGTTTTGACTTGCACATGGTTTGGACACGAGTGGGGCAGAGCTGTGTAAAGTCTTCAGCCTCATTCTTTCCTCCAGAGTCGTTAATGTCCAATGACAAGACAGAGGCAAAATGATTGGCGATGGCCCAGGATGAAGTGGGTGACCTTGGCCTTTCTAAATTAAGGTCTTTCCCAGGTTTCAGTAAAAAGAGTAAGTGAGGGCAAGTAATTGATAAGGCTTGGTTCTTGTCCCAGCTCTGTCACAAGTCTGTGACCTTGGGCAAGTCATTTTCCCTTTTGTGGCCTCATTTTCTACATCTGTAAAATGGGAAAGATGGGTTGGGCTAGATGCTTCAAATCTATGATGATAGGATGCTCCCATGTCTAAAGGACTATGATGATATCAGCATGGACACTTCCAGGAGATATGTAAAGAAGACTTGAAATACGGACAATGAAGCTAAATTATAGTTTGAGAGTCTGGATTAGAAAGAAAAGTCTATAAGGGAAGCTCTAAAATTTCAGGTGAAGCTCCCTTTTGGAGACAAAAACTTGCCCCAAGGAGTTTTCAATATTCTTTTACTTTAATTTAAGTGGGAAGCTGAACCAAAACTGTGGTTGTCCCTAAGACTCAAACCAACCTGTCTTATAAAGCTTGCCTTTCTGATGAACCCATAGCTCATGTGTTCAAATGGGCTTAATACAGCAGCCTTAAAGTCCTTTTTCATTATCATCTCACTGTCCATGTTTGCCTTCACAAGCCATTCTGCTCTCTCTTTGTCGTCGGTCACAATTTCCCCCATGGCCTCCTCTTCTGATGCAACACGGGTCCTGATGCCTTAGAAACAACAAGCCAGCTGTGCCTGAGTGAACCATGGGTCAGGAGGTTAAACACAATCCTGTGTCTGGGAAGTGTCTATTGCCCTATAATCTCCCCCAAACAACTGTGCTATTTCTGAAAATGCCAGGGTAAAATAGTCCAAGAAAAACAGTAAAAGGTCACTCTCATAAGCCAGAGGGAGCCTAAGCAAAACCTGGCCTCGGTTTTCTGTTTGTTATTCTATCTGCCTAGCTCAGAATTATATTGTCCTTTGGTCTCATCTCTTTCATCAGCTGGGTGCCCAGCTAGAAGATATTTGGCAACCTCAAGGCTTCATGTAGGATACTTGGCATATATACATTACAATTTGAAGGAACAAACTATTTATGTTCGTATGAATGCAAAAAATGTGGACTCCATAAAAACATGTCTTTTTAATCATCCTTTAAAGAGTGCATTTTATGGTTGCGTGGCTCAGTAGATAGAGGTCCAGCCTTGAGAGCAGGAAATCCTAGGTTTAAATTGTGGCTTCAACACACACTAGCTGTGACACTTAGGCATAACTTCATCATGCCCCAAGAAGTTCTCTAAGACTGTTAAGGTACACAATGACAGATGGAGCATGGTACCCATTTCCTGATAGAAATGTGACAGAATCAAAATGCAGAATGAGACATACATTTTGGGGTAATAGCCAATGTGGGAATTTGTTTTGCTTAACTATACATGTTTGTTATGAGGGTTTTCTTTTTTTCAAGGGTAAGAGGAGAAAATAGATTTTTGTTAATTTAAAAAAAATTAAATTTAAAAACATATTTAAAGGCCGTGAGGTACAGATGAGTTGTCAATATACATTGGTGGAGGGAGTTTCTAGAACAAGAGTTCCCTTCACCAATGAAATCTGACTCTTCCTTACAGTCCATGGGCTGGATTCAATCCCACAGTCCTGATTTGTTACATTAGACTCACTGCTATAGTCTTGTCATGGGCTTGTCACTTCAGGCAATTTTAAAACTATATTGCTATTTTCCCAGGGATTGTAATGATGGGTCACATTTATACACACACACATACACATACACATATATATATATATATACATGCATACATGCATGTATGCATGCATACATATGGCATCTGTGTGTGGACAGCTTTTATGTATATGTATATATATACATATATACATATATATATATTTCTCATGAAGTACTTTATATACATCATCTCATTTGATCCTCACAACAAGCCCAGAGGAGGGGAAGAAGGCAAATATTATTATCCCCACAGATTAGATGAAGGAACTAAGATCAGAGAGGTTAAGTAACTTGCCCAAAGTCACACAACTAGGAAGTTATAGAATCTAAACTAAAACCCAGATCTTCTGCTGCCAAGTCTCCTGCTCTTTCCAGTATAACCATGCTTAACTTTCCCAACCCCTAGTGCTGGGACTTTCCTCAACATCTGGGATAACACCATGAAGGCAGTTGTCTATTCCACCCATACATAAGGCCAGCACCATACATGATTTAAGGGGACTTGGCTTTGTTGATGGTGGTTGGTTTAAAAAAAAAAAGATCAAAAAAAAAAAGATCACTTGTTATAATGGATAGACTATTGGATTAACAGTCAGGAAATCTGGGTCCTGCTTCTGTATCTGCTGCTTAACTAGCCAAGTGGCCTTGGGAAAGTCTCTGCTTTTTCTGGTCCTTATGTTTCTCCTATGTAAAATCAGGCAGTTGGATTAGAAAGTGTCAAAGGTCCCATTCAGATTCTGAGATTCTATGATTCTATTAGTTACTAAAAACAAAACAAAACAAAACAAAACTCCAAGGATCTCCCTGAAGATTCTAACATTGCCCATATGAAAAGTACCCAGGATGAATCATGAGTTCACTCACTTCCTGAGGTCTTGATTTTATACACTTTACGTAGAACACCCTATTTACCCCTGAGCCTTCCCCTTCTCTCCTAGGATACAATGTCAACGCTGACTCAAAATAAGTACTATTAGTAGAAACACAAGTGCAGCTATCATCCAGCCATGGTTGGGTTTTTCCTGAAGGTTCTCACCTAAATCCTACATGCTAAACTAATGAGATTTGTATTTGGCAGAATCGAAGGTTTGAGTGGACAGTTAGAAAATGGCAAACTCTAATCAATCCATGACTTTGTCCTTTCTTCTTTTCCATAAGCCCTTCAGTCACATAATTTTCCTCCTTCTCTGGTGGCATGAGGTGCTGCAAGGCTGATTATGGTGTGAAGATAGTCCAGATCATCTTATAATGGGCCATTTTATCAAATATTGTACCCTGATTACCACTGAAAGGACAATATTTGGCATAGACCCATCACATTGTGAAATTGACAGCAGAAGATGGCAGCAGAACTGTCATCATATGTAAATTTCCTATCAAACATTGTAAAAGATCTGGCTGGCTACTGTGGCACATATGACTCAGTAGTAAGTCACATTCCCTGGGAATATTAGCCAGCGTTGCCTGTATCTTATATGGGTACAGCTCCCTGTGAGTTAGGAGATTCTCTAAAAGGAAACTGTTAGCTGTACAAAATACTGATCATTGGACTAACGTGACAGATAGTTCATCGGAATGAAGCAGAGTTGAGATTTTTACTCAGATACTTGGAGCCAAAGTGGAGGGTTCTACCAATTTATCTGACATAGCTATCTTTTTGCTTCTGCTCCAGTCTGCAAGTGCACTTTCAAACCTCTAATTATTTCAGTGCTAAGTAATTTGAAAGGCAAGTTTAAAGTGCTTTTGTGTGGCTATCTTTCAACACATTGTGGTTTCTGTCACTGGTCCTGGGTGAAGTTTCAGCATAAGCCTCAAATTCAGTTCTATGCAAAAATCCATTCCTTACACATACTAGGGGCTTGATAAATAATTGTTGATTGATTGGCCTGAATATTAGCAAGGGATATTACTAATAAAAGTAAGTTCCATGGAAGAGGGACTTTTTAAGCTTTGTATCCCAGGTACTAGCATATTTCTTTTGCTCACTGTATAGGCTTAATAAATATTTCTGGATCTAAATTACTTGAATTAAGTAGGAAAAAGGGACAACTGAGATAAGATGGACTTCTGAGAAAGAAGGTTATAGCTCCTCTTCATTGATTTATTTTTAAAAATGTGCTAAGTGCCTACTATATGCTAGGCATTTGAGATACAAAGACAGAAAAAAACAATCCCTGCCCTCAGGGACTTTACAATTTATTGAAGTAAACAACCAATATACGTATAAGTAAATACAAACTATGTATGCAATGCAAATACAAAGTAATGGGAGAGGGACACCAACAGATGGAGAAATTGGGAAAAATCTATGTAAGAGTAGGGCACCAGAACTGGGCTCTGAAGGAACTTAGGGATTCTTAGAGTCAGAGGTGAGGAGAGAGTGCATTCTAGGCATTGCTGGATGTTAGCACATTTCATGAGATTGTTCACCCAGGGAATTTTCTTTTAAGGCAAACATTTATTGACTATACAATCACAAAGTATATTATTCATCAAGCAAAAGAATCTAAAACTAAGCTTTTAAAAACCCAAAACTAACCTTTACTTTAAAATAAACACTGCAAATGACTCCTTTTAGTCAACCTCTTCCCCTTCAAAATAGAACAAGCTTTTCACCCTTATCTTCTTGGATTTAAAAAAAGAGGAGGAGAAGCATCTTTGCAATGATACTCTATTCCCCTACCTCCACACTTTGCCATGAAGAACATGGTAGAATTTAAAGACTGGTGACCAAAGATACATCTTTTTGAAGTTTTAACTTTTTTGCATCCCTTAACGTTGTTAACTAGACCCTTGGAAAACAAAATGGCCAGGGGAGTCAAAGGGGAAAATAAGATCTAGCTGATTTTCCTTGACCCAGCTACAGTGGATTAGAATGATGAGAGCAAGACCTCAACTTTCTGGGATGAGCAGCCAGCTCAACTACCTTTCTCCCCCATAAGAACTGGGCTTGGCCAAGGGGAAGCACTACCAGAAAAGGCAAGGAAATATTAGAGCCTGGAAAGACATAGAAGGGCCTTTGAATGTTGTGCCACCAGTAGACATTCCTACTTCCTCCTTCATCAAAGCCCATTGGAATCAGTGAAGGGAGGTTAGTGGGAAATGGAAGCAGAAGTTGCAGAGGCGGCAGCTACAGCAACAGGGAGAGTGGGAAAGCCTTCCTCAACTCTGCTGGGGTGTGGACCCCAGCAAGCCCCACTGTGGTGATAAGGGGTTGCTCACATATTGCAATATGCCTGGGCATATCCTGCATACATTAGATACTTGCTTATGATTTTAGTCATGCTCTCAAGGAGCTTATGTTCTACTGATTCTGAGAAATACTACTATGAAATAGAATGAGCTATAATGAATTATTCATCTCTGGAGGTCTTCTGGTGAAGGCTGGTATTCATTTCTTGAGGTTATTTTAGAGAATCTTCAGGGTAAAGTGTGGACCAGAGGGAGAGGCAGCTAGGTAGCACAGCAGATAGGGTGCTGAGCCTGGAGTCAGGAAGACTTATCTTCCTGAGTTCAAATCTGGTCTCAGATACTCCCTAGCTGTGTGACTCTGAACAGGTCACTTAACCCTGTTGGCCTAAGTTTCCTCATCCATAAAACAAGATAGAGAAGGAAATGGCAAACCACCCCACTAGTTGCCAAGAAAACCCCAAATGGAGTCACTAAGAGTCAGACGTGACTGAAATGATTAAACAACCACAAAATTGGACTAGAAGTCTTCCAGCTTTGGGATTCTACAATCTGAGGGTGATGGTTGGTCATAACCCTCCTAATTTCCATATGATGATGTAGAGCTTGTCTATATACCATAGAGTTTTTACCCCCCAAAGACAAAAGGAAATCCACTGTCAAGGACAGTCAGGAACAGTTCTGTAGTGGTCCATATTCTGTTTTTCTAGTGATCACTAAGATTTGTTTGGCAAACTCTGCTTTGTGATGGGGATTGTATCATTTTAGAGAAGGGTTGACAAGCACAATGATGCTTTGTCATCATATCATTCAAATGTTCCATTTTTCAATCAACCAGTCAATAGGCAAATATTTGTTAAGCACCTATTACAATATGTGCCAGGCACAGTGTTGGATGTACTAGGCACTGAGAATATAAAGATAAAAACAGTCTCTGCCTTCAAGGTTACATTCTACTAGGGCAAAACAACATGTGCGCACATAAGTAAGCACAAAGAATATAAGAAATTTCAAAGGACGCTAGTGACTGAGAAGATTTGGGAAAGTGAGATGTGTGATTTGAGCTAAGCTTTGGAGGAGGCAAGGGATCCTAACAGGTGGGGTTAAGGAGAGGGTGAATTCTAGGCATGGTGGACAGTCTTGGTGAAGCCGTGGAGACAGGAGACACTGTGTCACAGTTGGGGAAGAGCAAGAAGGCCAGTTGGGCTGAAGTGGAGAATGAATGAAGGGGAGTAATGTATAACAAGCCTTGATGGATAGATTGGAACTAAGTTGTGAAGGGTTTTAAATGCTGAACAGAGGAAATTATTTCCAAGCTGGGAGTCACAGAGCTTTCCAATTTAGAAAAAGTTTATTCACTGCGGCAAACCAACTATTGTAATCCAAGGGAAGGAATAATTGTAGAACTGAGACATGACTAGTCTTTTGTTTTAGCTCATGATTAGTGCACAAGCTCACATCCTAGGTTCTCCTTCTATTTTATTATGGAAAGGACCTTTGAAATTATTCATTCTGACCCTTCTATTCTATGGAAGAAACTCAGTCCCAGAGAAGGTAAAATGGAGCAGCCTGAAACGTGAGAATGAAGACCCGCGTTTAGATTCCCAACTCTACCATTTATGACCTGGAAGACCTTGAGAAAATCATTTCACTTCTTTTTGCCCCTGGCTCTTCATCTGAAAAATGGGCATATTAATATCTACCTGACACATACTGGATTTGTAAGGAGTCCTTCAACCTGACAGTGCCACAAACAACTAACTTGCTAAGACTGTAAATTGCAGATTAGGTACTGATATTCATTGGTGGAGGGAAATTCCTTACTGGGAATTTTCCTATATAAATGAAATCAAAGGTCCAGAGCCAAACAAAATAAAACAAAACAAAACAAACAAACAACCCCCCCCCACCTTATAGAGTAGTTGCAAAAATGGAAAAAGGTAATGTATTTATGTGTAAGGAGATTGACTTTTTTACTGACCAAAATATAACAGACATTGCTGCTGTATTTTGACCAGCAAAAAACTTCATTCTCCCTACTACACATGAAAAGTACTTGGTAAGAAAGACCCAAAGACCTATGTGAATGTATCATATTATTAGTTAGTGGAATGAACAGGACCCAATGCAGGATATTCAGCTCCTAGCTTTTCCTCATCTCAAGCTTCCTCCTATAAAATGGAGGTAACAATAGTTCACTCTCTGAACTGTTATGGAAACAAAACAGCACTTAAGAGCTTTGGTTGAGCTATTGTGAGAGCATGCAGTATAAAATGCTATAGTTAGAACCTCAATATAAAGCTGTCTAGAGATTGGGTTCTCCAGCATAGGGCCAGTTTGAGGCAGTTTTGTGAGAAAAACCTGTGTATTTTTGTCGATTCTTCATCTTCCTGACTGGCCCATTTTTCCTGCTGGCACAAAATCTTTCCATCCCTCCAGGGGCCCAGTTCCCTCCCTTTATCTTCTCCAGCTACAACTCTTAGCTTAGTGATTTTTTGGACCCTCCCTCTGTTTGTTGCATGTTGAATTCTCTAAGGATCCTGCTGGGTAGCTACCTGCTAATTTGATAGTGCTAGCTAATAACGGCTTATGTGTTCTCTCTACCAGGTAATATTTGCTTTTTCAATCAAGGGGGAATTTGGGGCATCCTAACACCATCAGTGGGGGAGATATTTTGGAGTAGAGTTTTTGTTTTTGCAACTCATTCTTTAAATCATACCACAAAAGCATCTGTTTCCCCTAAGGGTGCATATGTATATGTGCACACGTGCATGTGTATATTTGTATATGTATAAATGCACGTGCTTAGATTAATATAATGCAAAGTTGGAGTGGCAGTGGTAAAAAAAAAAGATCAAAGTGATTTAGGAAAATTTGAGGATAAAAAGACTACTATTATATGGAGAATCAGGGAAGGCTTCGTGAGTTGACATATGAGTTGAACCTTGAAAGAAGTTCAGGGTATTAGGAGGAAAGAGGGCATCTGAGGTATGGCGAGTTGGATGGCCTCGAATTTGGGACAAAAATGGCCTATCAGTTTTAGTGACCAGTGCATAGTCCAGTTTGACTGCTATATAGACTTCAGGAAGGAAAGTAGCCAGAAATAGGACTAGAGATATAAGTTAAAACCAGATTATAGGGAGCCTTAAATGCCAGGCTACGGAATTTGTATTTTATCCTTGGGCAATAGGGAACCACTAATAGTTTTTGAGCACGGGAGTAACATGGTAACAATATTGCCTTATTAAGAGGAACTCAAATGTCTCTCTGAGGATTAAATATGATGAAGAGCCCTTCTGAATGCCAGCACTTCAATACTTAGAGCTTCTCATTAGAAACATGATCGTCCCTAAAAATGTAATAACTTGTAGATCGAAATGGGATATTTTGTGGACCATTGTTCTTTAGAGCGAACATACAGTTTAACTTAATGCTGCCAACAAGCCTAATGAATGCTCAAGCTTGATGTGTCTCATGAATGTCACTTTAAATGCTTTCTTATTGAAATGGAATAGGGACCTAGTTAAAGTTCGCTTAGAAAGAGGGTGACAGAGAAAATAAGAATGTTAAGCAATTAAACACAGGGAGCCTCTATATAAATTATTCTGGCTCCATGGAAATTATATGGTAACTCAAAGCCCTTGGGCCAGATTATTAACCTATAGAGTACAACCTACTTTTACTGGATTTCAAGGAACTGGAGGGAAATTTGATCTAAGGGGGAATTTTATATGCATGAGAAACTACTTAAGAGTTTCTGCTCTCACCTTTTCAGTGGCCCTAGAGCGTCATGAAGTCAAATACAAACACTGGGCTTGAGTGAAAATAACTGTGCAACAGGTCCAATAACTAATGGATGAATAGTGTAATTGATTACAAGCAGGTTCCAGAAGGTATAGGGAGGAAATTTTAGCAATTGGTCTATGAGGTCTTTGGAAGGGCTAAAAAGTTGTTTGATTTCTGTGGGTTCATTTTGATGGGCTTGACATGAGCGTATTTCATTTTATATTGATCTCCATAGCACAAGAAAATTGGCCCTTGTGTTTTCTAGTTTTCAAAAGCTTCTGAGTCTTGTGCTTTTGTGTACATTGTTCTCTCCCTTCAGACCTATTTTGAGTGTAGAAATCGAAGGGATGTAGGCACATTCCTTGAGCAAAAGTGTTACTGGCTGATGAGAAGAGTAGAATTTTCACTAGAAGCTATTGTTAATATGTATTTATTGGCCTTCAGAATGAGATTGCTTAGGGCCAGTAAGACTCTTTCTATAGCAAGCATAGTCAAGTGAAGTAGGTCATCAAGTAATTAGCTGAATATTTATATTTATTTATTATACAAATAACGCAAATATTGAAAGTGAAAATTTGGGCCAAATAAATCTATTTTCCTATAATATCCTTATGGAAGTATGGTTAGCTGGAATTATCTATAAATGTACTTGTCTCCATTTTCTTTTGCCTCTAATCTTTCCACAATCTGGTTTCTCTTCTTCACCATTGACCAGGCAATACACTGCTATGATCGTGTTACTTCTCTACACAAATACCTTTAAGTGGCTCCCCATTGCCTACTGAACAAAGTATAAATTCCTGATCCTGCCTGTTTGCCTCAGTTCCTCATCTGTAAAATGAGTTGGAGAAAAAAAAGTGGCAAACCATGCCAGTAACTTTGCCAAAAAAAATAAAAAACCCAAGTGAGGTCATGAAGAGTTGAACACAACTGAAATGACTGGACAATAAGGATGACAACATCAACTCTACATTCCATCAAACTGGAATATTCTCCATCCCTAATTCTTGTCCTGCTTTCTTTAGGCTCCATACCTTTACTCACAATGTTCCCCATGCCCAGAATTAACTTCCTACTTATTTCTACTCATTGACATCGAAAGTCTTCCTTCAAAACCAAAGTCAGATGCAACTTTCCATATGAAACCTTTCCTCAGTGTCCTCAACTGTAAACAAAGTGGTTGTATATAGGTGGTCTCTAAAGTTCCTTTTAGGACTAATTCTGATCCCAAGCCCTATTTATTAATGTAACACTGACTCATATACAAAGGTGACAATCCTTACTGTTGACTATCCAAGCTCCATGTATGGTATAATGGGGAAAAAAATCCCACTAGAGTTGGGATTCACAAATCTGGGATTCAGATCTTTGATCTGCAACTTACTCATTATGTGATCTCAAATATGTCACTTCCTATTTCTAGACCTCATTTTTGGTAAAATTGACCTGGAGGTCCTTTTCAGATGGCCTCCTCTCCGTTCCTCATACTCTCCCCTCTATCATCTCTCATCTCCATGCTCTTGGGATGACTCTCTGCCATTCTGAATGCTCTTTGTCCTTACTTGGAACTAACAGAATCGTTCTCTTCTTTGAAGATGAAGCTTAAACACTACCTCCTGCATGGTCTCTCTTGATCCCCCCAACCACTAATTCTCTCTCTCTCTAACGACCTTGCATTTAACTACTTTTTATTTAGTTGAATTTATTATCTTTGTATTTATTCTACAAGCATTGATTTAGTTACTTATCTCCTCATTAGGATACAAGTTCCTTGTGGGTAGGCATTATTTTATTCTTTGTATCTATATCCCCAACTCTTAGCACAGTGCCTGATACATAATAAGCTCTGAATCAATGTTGATTGAATCACTGATTGATCCTATGCTCCAGGAAGCTGCTATAAATGCTTTCCTATCGAAATAGAGTGAGAAGCTGGCAAAAGTGCAAGTCTCAAAAATGTGGTATGGAGAATGTGGGCCTAAGTAGAGGCCCAAGCTTCTCTCCTTGCCGTCCTTTTCGCCCTTGAGTCTTTGTAAGTTTGATTTTGGTAGTGAAATCCTCTCTATGCTTCTTTGACCATTGCAGCCCATAGTGGGCTCCACCTCTGGTCTCTTATAGCATTGACTGTCTGTACCACATACCTGGCACTTATCATATGCTTTCCATCTATTACCATTTAACTTTTCATTTGGATACGTATATTTAGTATAATGTAAAGAGCCTTGGGTTTGGAGTTAGGAAACCTGGACTTGAATTCTAGCTCCTTCCTCCCTAGTTATGTGAGCACAGGTAATTTATTTTTCATTCTGGACCTCAGTTTCCTCATCTGTAGGGAGGAATAATCTGCATCTGGGAAGAATAATATGCATACCACATACTTCATATAGCTGTTTTGAGGGAAGTGCTTTATAAGCCTTTAAAAATTTGTAATTTCAAACTATTATTCTCTCCCTCCAAGTCTCATTTGCATTCCCTCAGATAGCCTAGCACAGGGGTGGGGAACCTGTGGCCTCAAGGCCACATGTGGCCCTCTAGGTCCTCAAGTGCAGCCCTTTGACTAAATCCAAACTTCATAGAACAAATCCCCTTTAATAAAAGAATTTGTTCTGTAAAACTTGGACTCAGTCAAAAGGCCTCACCCAAGGACCTAGAAGGCCACATGTGAACTCGAGGCTGCAAGTTCTGCACCCTGGCCTAGCACAATGCTTTGCACATAGCAAATGCTTACTAGTATCTGTTCTTTGATTGACTGGTCCTTCTCTTCCTTCTCGCTTTTATCCTCTCTTAAGAGCAGTGATTAACATTCTGTTTTAAAATTCATTGAGAATTTTTAAAATTCTCAATGCATTTCAATTCTTTTTTTAAAAAATTAATTCCACAAAACACTTTTTGAGGGAAGTATCGGTAAGTACAAAAAACCTGAACAACCTAACAGTTTGGCAACTTGGAAAGCTTGGCCACCCTATTTTAGAGATGTGGAAAAAATGGGAACCATGAACCAGATATTTCCCTCGTGGACTTTCCTTTGTTCTTATAAGAATCATACGGTGGAACTGCATGCATATGGAGCATCTAGAAGCTGGCCCTTCCTGTAAGTAAAGGGGCTGATTCAAACACTACAATCTGTAAATCCCTTTCCAGAAAATTGGTCAAAGTCTGAAAAACATCACTTGAATGGACTGAATCTCCCTCCTTAGATCACAACCAGGTGTTCTGATTTAAATTCAGGGATTAGACAAAGAACTGAGCAAACATGAATTTTTCCATTCTTTGTTTTTCAGATCAGTTGAGAGACATTAAAGCAAAGCAGAAAGTGTTCAACTTAGCATGAGTCATGGGTTCAAATCCCGACTCTTCTATTACTAGCACTCATGTGACCTTGGACAAGTCACTTTCCTTGTTCTGAGCTTCAGTTTCCTACTCTGAAGAATGGGAATGATAATAATCATATACTTCATGAAGCTGTTGTAAAAAAAAAGGCTTGGAAACTATAAAGGATCATAGAAATGTTAATTATTTCCTTTAAGAAGGAATTATGTACCTGAGGAAAAACTGACCAAAGAGTAACAAAAATTATTACCCATATGGCTTTGGGCAAATCACTTATTCTTGACCCTCGGTTCCTTCATTTCTAAAAGGAGAGAGGGTCGGACTGAAGTCCATTCTAACTTTAGGTCTATGGTCCTATGCTTAGCTGAAAAAAAAAGACAGCAATAACCAGAAATGATGTATTATCTCTCCATCAGAGGAAGAGTGATAGCGGAAAGAGCGCTGAATTGAGTATGCAATATATTTTAGTCCCAGTTCTACCAATTCACTTGACAAATGGTCTTAGCCAAGTTACTCACCTTTCTGGGTCTCAGTTTCTTTATCTGAAAAAAGAGAGTTGGACTAAATGATCTCTAAAGTCTTTTCTGGCACCACAATTTAAAATCACAATTCTTTTTGATGTACGACAGGTCTGGCTTTCCCTAATTTCATAGCTAGTCCACAACACAGACTAGCAGTAAACTTGTGTGGTCGGTGAGCTCATGTTTCCAGTGAACACCTGGCAGGCCTTATTTGAGATCATTCTTATCCTGTTACATATCATTTAATGCCAGGTTTTTGAATGGAACAAAAAAGAAAAAAAACTCTCTTGTGAGGAAGAAAAATGTGCATTGATGGTTAGTTAAATGAGGTCAGTTACTACAAAGAGAATTGGAGTTGTTAAGCGCATCCTATTCTTAAAAACAAGCAAAAACAAAATGTCAGATCCTTGGATTTTCATTTACGTTCGGGCCAATGTCTGTTAATTTCCCATTTTTTCTTTTTATAATTTTTTATCAATCAACCAACAAACATTTATTAAGTGTGTACTATGTGCCAGGCACTGCACTGGGTGATGGGGATATAAAGTTGAAAAATGAAACACCTGCTCATAAGGAACTTCTTGGTGCTCTTTTTATATATCACTGTCACTTCTCCCAAATTCCCCCAGCAATAGAACTTTCTCTCAAAACAAGTAAGTACAGCCAAGCAAAATGAATCAGAGTATTGTCTCTGGTCAAAAACGCATACCACATTCCATACCTATAGATCAATCAACGAGCATTTATTAAGCACTTACTAACTGCTAGGCACTGTGCTAAATTCTGAGGATAAAAAAAAAAAGCAAAATAGTACCTACCCTCAAGGAGCTTATATTCTAATGGCAGAAACAGCAAGTGCCAATCAGAAAACATAAGATAAAAACAGAGTAGTTGAAAGGTAATCTTAGCAGCTAGATCATTACTTCTCAGATCAGCTACTGCTTTTCTTCTTTAAATGCAAACCAGCAGCAGGGAATAGCTCCTGATGGAGAATGGACCCTTGCTGAAATGAGAGAGCTTTTCATAAACTCCATTAGGAAAGCTCCTCTTTTTCTTCTTTCACTCACGGTCAGAGCTGTTCAGTAAGATGGCACTAGAACAAAAGAGCCCACCATATACATTGCACAAAATGCCAGTTCAAAATCCTCCAGAAGATGTTAGAGAAAATCATAATTCTTCAGACCTTTGCTTTCCAATTAAAGATATCCTCAAGAGACTGGGATTCTAGCTCCGGCCATGTGACTGGCTCCTTTGCTGTATGACCCCTGGGCATGCCGTTGGCTTTCTATATACCTCACTTTCCTCATCTATAAAAGAGGCTGTTGGATTAGATGTTCTCTGCTTTTCCTCTCAAAATCAAAAACATGAAGCTTTTAGGAAAATAGAAATTTTAGCTATATCTTCACTTTCTATCACATGTACTTTTTTCCTTTCAAATAGAATATAAACTTACTGATTGTAAGGATTGTTTTATTCTTTGTATTTGTATCCTCAACACCTAGCAGAGTACCTGGCACATAGTAGGCTTAATAAATGCTTGCTTATTTGACTGACTGTGAGCTAGCATATTCCATGCACTTTTCATTCCTTCGTCTTCATAAGCCTGGAAGACCCTATGAGGTTATCTTTCTAAGGCACGGATAGGTCTTTCCTCGTCACTTCCTTGCTCAAAAAACTAAGGCTATTCTCTGTTGTCCAGGGGACAAAATATAAACTCCTTAGCCTGGCCATTCAAGGTATTCTACAACCTGGCCCCAACCTACCTTATATGACCTTATTTTCCATTATTCCCCTTCCTGTAGTCATATATATTCCAGCTGTACTGTACTACTATCTCTTGCCATGCCGTCTCCTACTTCTTTGAATTCATGTGAACCATTCCCTATCCTTAGAATGGACTCCTCTCTCCTTATCTCGACCTTTAGGAATCCTCATCTTTATTCAATTCTCTGTGCAGGTATCAACTTCTTTGTCAAACTTGCCCAGTCCTCCCACCTGAAAGCATTCTTTCTCTGTCTTTTCTAAAATTTTTCTCAAATACTTTGTATTTATTTCTTCTTTATCCCCATCATTCCCTACCTTTTATTTACCTGGGTGTATGCATCCTTGCCCCAAGTCCTTCCCAGGGAATGTAAGCTACTTAAGGACAGGGACCCTGTCATTTTTGTCCTTATATCCCCAGGATTTAGTATAGTGCCTCATATATAGGGAGTGTCTAATAAATATTTGTTGAATTGAATGGTCCAGGGAGGGAGGTAATTAGGGCAGGTATTATTATCCCATTTTATCAAATCAGAAATATGATAGGATCATAGAATAGGACCTAAGAGATCATCATTCAACTGTCTCATTTTACAGATGAATAACCTGAGTGTTGAGAGGACGTGATAGGTCATAGAGCCCCATTGGGCTCTCTAAGGAGATGACATTGAGACAAAACATCCAGTAGGCCCTACCGAACTGGAAAGTGGTCACATACTAGCCTGGTTATGCATCTGTTGACTGAGCAAGATCTTAGGTAAGTCTGAAGATTCCCACGTCACTAAAAAGCCACAGCAAGTCATGTAGATGGTCCACTAAAGCACAGAGGAATTGTGAGCTGTATGGTGAAGTGTGTGCTCATACCAGCAAAACGAACACTCTCTGAAACACGATTGATTACACAGCCTAACAAAGAAAGCACTTGAACCCTTGCTTCCAGAGACTCTTCCGCTGGTGCTCCTGAGGTCAGGCTGTGTTCCTCTGTCAATATCCAACATGGTAGCATTTAATAACTATGTATTGAATGGAATGTGCTATCAGCGGCCCTTTTAACATTAGCAGCAAGTTTAGCAAAGTGTTTCTGCCTGACAGCACAGTAGAGTCAGGAAGACCTGAGTTAAAATCTGACCTCAGATACTTACAAGCTGTGTGACCCTGGGCACAAGGTCTTAACCTTTGTCTGCCCATTTCCTCATCTGTAAAGTGGGGATAATAATAGCACCTAGTACTTCTCAGGGTTGTTATGAGGATCAAATGAGATAATATTTATAAAGTACCCAGCACAGCGCCTGGTACACAGTAAGCACCATATAAATGTTAGCTATTATTGCTGTTACCACCACCACCACCATCACCACTACTACTGTTGTTATGCACAAGTTCTCAGAGAGAGGCAGTGGAGAAATCTCTACATACACAATGATTGCAATATCATTAGCTCACATTTTTTACCATTAAAAATTTGTTTTAATCCTCAACTTAGCAAACTCCAAATGAAACAGTTGTTTCCATATAAATAGTAAAATAGATTTAAAAAAAAAAGATTATACACAAAACTGCAAACCTCCTTTATGTACTAGCTCATACTTCTCAAGGCTTTAGGTTTAATAAAAATGCTGTTTCACAATTTTTGTTTTGAGAATATAACCCAGGTCTTCTGAGTCTCAGTCTAGTGCAACCCATGATATAACTTCTGTAAATATAATGGAGCAGCTAGATTGCTCGGTGGATACAGCATTAGCCATGGAGTCAGGAAGACCTGAGTTCAAATTTGACCTCAGACACTAGCTGTATGACTCTGGGTAAGTCACTTAACCCTGTTTGCCTTAGTTTCCTCATCTGTAAAATGAGCTGGAGAAGCAAATGGCAAGCTACTCCAATATCTTTGCCATGAGAACTCCAAGAAGGGGTCACAACAAGTTGGACACAACTAAAAATTGATTGAACGGAAACAACAAAATAAATTATAATGTGTATTTAATTAAATTTTAAACTATGTAGAGGGTTACAAGGTGCTGGTTTTCCATATGGAATGCTCTTCTAAAAGGACAAGAAGGATAAGCATAAGTGACGATTCCTCTTAGCTCTGCCATACCATGTTCTAAGGTCTCAGCACAAATACTATGTTCCAGGAACCCTTCCAGTTTTGATATGCAATGTCCTATTTTTGAAGCTCCTTTCCAGCTCTGATATTCAATGACCTAAGGACCCTTACAGCTGAGAAATTTTATGGTTCTATGAAGGTGGCTATTTAACTTTGTAAATTACTCACACACACACACACACACAGAGAGAGAGAGAGAGAGAGAGAGAGAGAGAGAGAGAGAGAGCTATATTTAAGCCACATTAATAGAAAGAACTGAGATGAACTTTCCTAGTGACTCTTGGTATGGCTGTGACTGTGAGGAGTCATTTAACTCCTTGGCTTTCATTTTCTTTCACTTGAAAATTAACATGTTCAGATCATTTCCCAGTATGATGTCGTGGTGAGTGTATTAGATTTAGCAGCAGAGAATAATGTTTCACATTCTACCTCTTCCACTTAACACCTTTGTTACTTTCTGGGCATCACTTCCTCGGCTGTAAAATGAAGGGACTGGACAAGATGACTTCTAGCCCTAAATCCATGAGTCTATGACTTCAAAGAGAATTTGGGTGGTCTTATTTAACGAAGACCTAGCAATAATGTTGCTATGAAGGTTAAGTGGTCCACAGTGAATAGGTTGTGTGGGAGACAGTAGCTTTAGCATTAAGAACTGAGAAGGTAAGAAGAAACCATAATTCATTTACCCTAACAATCCCACTGTGATCTCAGACAAATTTCTCTTTATTTTACCGTGTATTTTTAAAGTAAAAAACAAGTTACCTTTGTTCATACACATGCATTATAAGCACAAGAAAACAATAAACTTTTGGAGTAATGACAACATGTTCTTGGTATTCAGCAAGGAGTCTTTAGCTGGGACATTTATTTCCCAGGATTGACAAATTGTTCTTCTGTATTAAAGAACTTTCTACATAATTAAGTTTTTGCCTTTAGGAAATATATTCTAAGGAGCAAAGTCTGATTCAAGACCATTAGGATGGGCTATTATTTGGAAATTATAACGCCAAGACACTTTTTATGCCTGATTAATACAATAATGTCTAGCTTCATTGCTCAATAAAGCAATGTTACATGGAGCAAACAAGAAGTAATGAGTGAAAATATGAGCTGTATTTAAACAAGGCTCTTAAACCGGGTTTATGAGCCAAGAACTACTGTTATAATTTAAAACAAAGACTTAAACGAAAGGTGCTATTTACAATAAACAAAAATATAGTCATATTATGTTATTTCTTAGCTCAATGGAATAAATTATTTGTACCTGGTTTCTCAATTTTTTTTTTGGGTCAGGGACTCTTTTGGTCTGTGAAGCCTATAGATTCCTTCTCAGGATAATGTTTTTAAATGCATAAAATATAATACATGTGGTTTCAAAGAAAATTAATTACATTCAAACGAGGTTATCAAAACACTATGAAAACAAACCAAAAATGGTTGATCTCATCATCTAGACTGAGAACCTGACTATGACCTTCTATAGTGCCTATCAAAATGCTTTAATCCTAATATTTGTCTTCAATTATTGCAGATTTCTTTCTCTCTCTTTTTTAAGGCACATAAACACAACATATGTATATATACATATATATATACACACACATGCACATGCATACACCCATATACATACACACACACGTATATCTATCTATCTATCTATCTATCTATATATATCTATATATCTATATATCTATATATATATATATATGTATACCTCCTAGAAAAATAGGCCACATAATTTTAAGGTAACACGTTTCTGGGTAACTAACAATTACTAAGTCACAGATGCTTTGTTGTGTTAGGTTTCATTCAAGACTCTTGTCTACTTTACATTAGAGATTTTGTTTCAGTATTGGGGAGAATCGAGGGGTGGGCCCAGTACTTCAAAGGACATAATCTCATGCTAACAACCTCCAGTCCAGATCCTGAATAAAATCAGCTCATTATTTTGACAGTTATCTATCAAGTACATGGGGAGCCATCATGATACAGAAAAAAGAGGACAAGATTGGGAGGGAGCAGATCCAGCCATTCCAGAGTGGCCACTAATTAGCTGCATGACCTTTCATAAGCCATATAACATCCCTAGGCCTTTATTTTCTCCTCTGTATAATAAAGGACTTAGACAAGATGATGTCTAAAGGTCATTTCCAACTCTAACATTCTATGATAACTTATATCTCCTTTTGTAAAAATGAAGCTAAAACTTGTGTCTATCCACATTATGGAGACAACATGGATATAGAATTGTAGATGACAAACCCTTTGAAAAAATAAAAAGTACTGTACAAGAGACAGTTCACAAAACCATTGCATCTTTAAACTGGAAAGCTCTCTAAATACAAATGCCCTATTAGAAAATTAATGACGGAGATGACAAAGCTTGAACTAGACCCCAGGCATACTGATACTCCAGTGCTCTCCTGTGCAGTAAATTTAAAAAAAAAATGATAATGATATAAAATCATAGTTTTCTTCCTTTTGATAAATGGAAACAATCCGATGGCTGAAACTTAGAAAGACAGATGGAAATCATATTGACGATGAATCCCTAGGTAACTTTGAGGTTCTAGAATAGATAATAGCTGCCTCATGTTCTTCACTTCTCTCTGTGCAGACACATGATCAACATCCCCCACTATTTTTTGCTTTGCCAATCTACAGGCAAAGTTTGGGGCACGTGAATCGGAGAATAATTAAGTGATACATTCCTAAGGACTCTGGTAAAAACAGAATAGATAATTTATAAAAAATTTAAGTGCATTTTACATCTTCAGAATATTAGTTCATCCTCTCCAGAATATATTCTATTCAAAGCATTAATGGGGGAAAAAAATTGTCAATCACCTACCCCATGGCGGTCTTCAAAATATGCTAAGTTGGCTTTGGTTAAAACGAAGAAGCGCACTTTGAAGTTGGATGGGGATGTCCTTCTCTTTTGTTGGGATTTTTTGATCAGTTGTTCCTCCAGAAGGATACAGTTATTCATGGTCCAGCCCTGAGAAAGTCGAGCACCTTGGACATAACCCCTCTGCACAACTGGAGGAAGCAAGTTTAGGAAAAAGACTGTGAAGGGGAGACGGTTAATTCTCAAAGCACTATTGAAAGGCAGTCTCGATGCCTCCAGTTTTATCTTTCTATCTACATTCAGTCAGCATCACTTGGCTTCCTTTCTGATGTCAAAAGCCATAACCACATCCTTTCAAAATTCACCAAACGAGGCACCATGGACTGAAAAAAAATACCCTTTACTGTATGTTTTGGAAATTTTTTTTTGAAGGAGACAGTGATCAAAGTGAATTTAAGGATTAGGTCTTTAATTTTTTTTAAAAAAGTAAATGGCTATCCATTTTTTTCATAGCTTAGCTAATCCATGAGCCATTTAATTAATAAAGTTAATGTATTCCAAAAGTAGATGGCTGCTGATCTACACATTGGTAACTTAATACAATTGATCTGGCAAAAGCGGGACATACATCTTGCTGTCTACCTGTCACGTATAGTATTTCATGGTGCTATACGTCAACCTGGCTTCAGCAAACCAGACGGTGCTACAGAAGGTGTATTCTGGATAGGTATAAATAAAGGAAGGAAAAAATTGTCCATCTCTGATATAGTGAAATAATTCTTTAAAAGTTTGTTATTTAGGGGGCAGCTAGGTGGCGCAGTGAGTAGAGCACTGGCCCGGGAGTCAGGAGGACCTGCGTTCAAATCCAACCTCAGACACTTGACACACATACTAGCTGTGTGACCTTGGGCAAGTCACTTAACCCCAATTGTCCTGCCTTCCCCCCTCCAAAAATAAAAAAAAAACAAAAAAAGTTTATTATTTTGCGTTAAATCATGAAGCCACAGCTTAATTTCATACTATCCATTGGATTTCCTGTTTATTATATTTGATAAATATTTCTGCTTGACAAAAGCTTGAGATTATGGTCTTGTCATCACTTTTGACTCAATGTGCCTAAAACTAAATTCATTCTTCTATACCTGAAATCAGCCACCACTCCTAATTTCCTGGTTTGTGTTCATCATACCACAATTAAGTCAATCATTGCAGCTTGAAATGCTAGTCTCCTTTGAATATGAGTGATGAGGAAGACGGAGGTGTCAGCCAATTGCCAAGATGAAGAGTCATAGAATCATAGTGGTCACCCTAAGTCAGGCTCTTGTCACCTCTCCTCTGGACTTTTGCAATAGCCTTCTCACTAGTTTCCTTGCCTCAAGTATCTGCCCACTCCAGGCCAACCTCCACACTCAGCAGCTAAGGTGATTATTTTTTAAAAACTTATTTCCACATTAGTCATGTGGTAAGGAAGAATTAGAACCTAAGGTAAAAACCATAAGAAAGAAGAAAAATGTTATTACTTTAAAGAGTAGGTCTGATTATGGCCCTTTTCTGCTCATTGAGAGCTCCGTATTATCTTTAGATTTAAATATAAAAATTTTTTATTTTCCTTTTAAAGCTCTTCATAACCTGGCCCCTTCTTCCCTTTCCATTTTACTTCTCTCCTCAATCTCTACAATAAACGTGTTTATACTAGGCTTCTTGATTCCCTATCTCCACTTGCTTGCCTTGGTACTGACTGTCTCTGGGGACTGGAATGCCCTGCTCCCCACTCTCAGCTCTGCCTCTTAACTTTCCTGGCTTTCTTAAAGACTCAGCTCAAATCCAACCTTCTGCAAAAGGCTTTTTCCGGTCCCCACAACTGCAAAAGCCTTCCGTTTTGAAATTAACTTTGTTCTTTCTTCATATATCTTGTATATATCTAGTTATTTGAATGCTATCTTTCTCCCCCATTAGAATGTAAACGGAGACTATTTTTGGCATTTCTTTCTATCCCTAGCGCTTAGCATAATGTCTAGAACGTAATCAGTGCTCAATAAATGCGGACTGATTGACTAAGATCCCAATCCACTCTAAAATTCTGTGGTTTGTGGCACGGGGCTTAGCTTGGTCTGGTCTCTCTACCTCTAGTCTGTCCCTTCTTCGATTCGTCCTATACGGATTAATATTCTTTAAGCACAGATCTGATCATGTCACCCCTTAACCTACTCCTAAAATGCTTTCAATGGCTCCCCAATGCCTCCTGAATAAAGCCCAAACTCCCTAACCTTGGGAACAAAAACTTCCATGATTTGGTCTCACCTACTTAGGCAGATCTATCTGTCACTACTTTGCTTCATGTACCCTATGCTCCAGCTAAACTCAGAATTCCCTCCCTTCCCCACTCTACTGTCCTATATTTCTAGGTCATCAACTTTCCCCCTTCCATGCCTTTGTTCACCATGTGACCTGCAAATGTTCTCCCCCTTAACAACTGTTTCAACTGATTGGTACATCCTTCAAACCCAGCTTCAATGCTACCTCCTCTGTGAAGCTGCCCAATCCCCGGCCTAGCTAAAGCTCTCCCTCCTCTGACATCCATGGCACATGATTTGTACCTCTTTTATTGTACTTTCATATTATACATCATATTATAGTTTTTGTATCCATCTTATCTCCCTTCCTAGACAATAAGCTCTTTGTGGGAAGGAACCATGTCTTGTTCATCCTTAGTGCCTTGTGTTATCGTTGTTCAGTTATTTCAGTCATGTCTGGCTCTTTGTGACCCTATTTGAGATTTTCTTGGCAAAGAAACTGAAGTGATTTGCCATTTCTTTCTCCAGATTATTTTACAGATGAGGAAACTGAGGCAAACAGAGTTAAGTAACTTGCCCAGGGTTACACAGGTTCTAAGTGTCTGGGCTCAAATTTGAGCTCATGTCTTCCTGACTCTAAATCTGACTCTATCCATGATGCTACCTACCTGCCTTGTAGGTACTCAGTAAATAACTTTTGGATGAATGAAACAAAGAATGAGTGAGTGAGTAAATGAATGGTTAGACATAATGACTAGATGTGTAATGGATAGAATATCAGACTTGAAGTTGGAAAGACTGAGTCCAAATCCTGCTCCAGCCACTGGCTAGTTCTGAGACCCTGGGCAAGATGCTGACTCTTCACAGCTTCAGTTTCTTCATCTATAAAATGTAGATAGTGATAGCATTTACCCGTCATGGTTTTGAGGACCGAATGAGATAATACATGGGTAAAGTCCTTTGCCAACTTTAAAGTGCCACATAAAGTCAGTTATTAGTATTTTTAGCCCATGGATACCAGACATCAAAATCCTGGTCTGGGTATCATCCGGTTGCTTCACTCAGGTCTCCCCAAAGTTAGAACTAGCTGGAGGTGCACTAATATCTCAGCAAATGCAAAAATTTTTCAACAAATTAAAAATATTTCACCTTTCCTCTGCCCGCTACATAGAAAGAATATGAGAGAGAAATCAATAAAAGGAACTGAGAACTGAGATGGGAAAATCAATGGATCATATTCACAACATAGCTCAGGGTACTGGGCTGGGACAAAGGTCATTTGGTTAGGGAAAAGTAAGTAGAGCAGAAAGGAGTGGAGGTCAGAGGGTCGGGGTAAAGAAGAAGGGAAGGAGGGAAGGAGGGTGAAGAATGAGTGGGAAGATGAAGAGTTTATCATAATCCTTGGCTTGCTCCTTAGAGTCAATCACCTTTCTTTGAGGCAATAGGCAGATTGACCCAAGCTGACTTTTTTAAAAAGGGAAGTATCTAAGTGACTGTGGTCATTCTCAACTGGTAGAAAGCTCAAGATTGCTTCCTGAAGTCCCTGCCAGGTTTCTTTATAGACTGAGGCCTAACCACAGTTTAGCTCCTGCCACCTCTGCTGTTCAACACTAATAGTACAAGAGTCCTATCTCTCCTGGTTATAAACTGGGGATTTACCCAGCAGGTACTTACTGTGCAGAGGATGGAAATCTCCCCACCCTCACATCCTGCTCGGCTCAAAAGCTCTCCTGATGTGCAGTCACTGAAAAAGTTATAAATAGCTGCATGTTCTCTTTTGCTCTCTTTTTTTCTTTCTTTTAAATAAAATACAGGAAGGTAGCAAAAGTTATTAGAGATGGCCAAAGAAAATATTCTCCCCACAAAATGTTCTTCCAGAAAAACCTATTGATTTATAATTTGTACCCACAAAATCTAGACTTTGACCATCTCTAATCATGTATGTTGACATACACTTGAGGTTTATCTGGGATAGTTTTTATTTCATTCTCTGGAGCTGATTTTTCCAGCCTTAGACCGCTTAAGAATATCTTTAGATCTGTGGTTTTGTGGACTTTTCTAAAGAAAATAGTTTTTTTTCCATAGATGTCCTAGAAATCCAGAGCTAGGAAGTCTCTTCTGTCCAATATTTTCATTTTCTGTGTTCTGATCCATGGATTTTCAAGTAGCTTTTAAATACAATGGCAAAGGTTGAGGGGCTTCATTTATTTAACATTCACAGACCACACGACTGAAGACTTAATTATATACAATATCTTAGTCTTAGTCTGGAAGAACAGTGGTTGGAATGTTGCTCCCTTCTTTTGGTTGAGGAGTGAAGACTATGGGTTCTGAATGCTGTATAAACCGTCAGATATGGACATTATCAGTTGGTTTTTCTTAACTATGCTTCTTTGTTACAAGGTAGGGCTGGCTATATCTGAGAGTTTGGCTTGCTGGTTGTTTAAGATGACTGTTTTGTCTCCCTAAATAGATTATAAATTCTCTGAGGCAAGAGACCATGTATAACTCACAATGGATGGGGCATTGAGCCTGGGGTTAGGAAGATCTGAATTCAAATCCAGCCTCAGATACTTAGTTGCTATGTGGCCTTTGGGAAATTACTTAGCCTCTATTTGCCTCAGTTTTCTCAACTGTAAAAAGGGAGTGACAATAGCTCCTACCTCTCAGGGTAGATCAAATAAGATATTTGTAAAGCCCTTAGCACACTGCCTGGAACAAAAGAGGCACTTAACGAATGCCAGTTATCATCGTTATTATTGTTGTGGTGGTAGTTGTTATGTTTTTGTATCTCCTGCAGTGCTGGGTATGTAACAGCTACTCAATAAATATATAGGTCAAATCAGAGGTATGAATTGTTAAATAGAATGAGTGTCCTGAATATCTTACTTCTGGTAGTTTGGGAGTAAGAGAAAAGGTACATTTTCAGAAGGTTGCCAAGGGAAGAAGAGAAGCTAGGAAGGATTTGCCTTGGCTGATTTGCACTTATTTTCATATCAGGGTATTTTAG
This sequence comes from Phalanger gymnotis, assembly GCA_028646595.1. Classification (NCBI taxonomy): domain Eukaryota; kingdom Metazoa; phylum Chordata; class Mammalia; order Diprotodontia; family Phalangeridae; genus Phalanger; species Phalanger gymnotis. The sequence continues at coordinate 45,627,068 of CM053625.1, read as the reverse complement.
AAATCTTGAGGGGAAAAGGAGGAGTTGAGAAGATGGAGCAAGAAATCATCAGTGTGGATGACACTCTCCATTTGTTTTCCATTTTTGTTCATTGGTTGGATTTTGGAGGGCCTTTTTACAGTCAGCCTTGAATTTGCTTCGCCAATTAAACGCATTATTAGGGCATTATTCTTCTGGTCATTCAATTCAACAGGCATTAAGTGTCTACTTTGGGTAAGGCAATGTTCAAGGGCCCTACTCTCAAGCAGTTTACCAATTAATGGGGCAACAACAAACAAATGAATTAAATTCAATTGAACAAGGGTTTATTAAGCTCTTACCATGTGCCAGGCATGTGTTAGTCACTGATGGTACACGGATAAAAAATGGGAACATTCCCTGCCCTTAAAGTGTTTACATTCTATTAGAGAGAAACAACTCAACAAGGATATGCAAATTTTAAAAATATTCAAATTAAATACAAAATAGTTTGGGGAGGGAAAAGAGCATTAACAACTGTGGGATCAGGAAAGAATCATGTGGAAGATCACATTGGAGTTGAGCCTTGAAGCATTTTAGGAATTGTAAGGGGTGTGAAGGAGAGTGTTCCAGGTATGAGGACAACCTGTGCAAAGACATGCAAATGAGGGATGGAACATCACACCTGGGAACAGCAAATAGCCCAGTTTGGCTGCAGCAAAGAGTGTCTGAAGGGAATTGTTATGAAATCAATCTGGAAAGATAAACTTGCTACAGATTGTGAAGGGTCTTAAATGTCGAACAGAGGTGTCTGTATTTTATTCTAGAGGCAATAGAGAGCCATGGAAATTTTTTGAGCACAGGAGTGACGTGGAAAATTTGTACTTTAGGAGTATAAATTTAGCAATTATGTGGAGGATGGATTGAAAGGTGGGGAGAGAATAATGTGAAGGGGACCATTTAGGAGGTTATTGTAGTAGTCCAGGTAATAGATTAAGAGGGCATACCTGAACTAGTGATGGTTATGTGAGTAGAGAGAAATGGACAGATGTGAGAGAAATTTTGAAGGCAGAAAGGACAAGATTGGACAACCAATTGTTGGGGTGACAAGAGAGAATTAAAAGCAATAGGTAACTCTGAGGTTGTGAACCTGGATGACTAGAAGGATGTTCACGTGCTTTACGAAAATAGAAAAGTTAAGAAGAAAGATGGGGGTGGTGATTTAGAGGGCAGATAATGGATTCCATTTTAGGTGCATTAAGTTTGAGGAGCCTTTGGGACAGCCAGGGGTCTCATTGCCTGTGGGCAACTGGTGATGCTGGGCTAGAGCTCAAGAGAAACAGGAGAGTCAGATATTCGAATTTGGGAGTTATCAGCTTAGAAAAGAAAATCCATGGGAACTTATACGATAAGAAAGAAAGATAGCATAGAGAGAGAAGAGGGCCTGGGATAGAACCTTTAGACACACCCACACAAGTGGAGTGGGATTTGATGATGAGCCAGTAAAGGGCACTGAAGACCAGTATGAGTGCCAGCGGGGTGAGCCATGTCATGAAAACTCAGAGATAAGAGAGAATTCAGGAGAAGAAGGTGGTTAACAGCATCAGATGGAGTACAGAGAGGTCAAGAAGGACGAGGACTGGAAAAGGCCATTGAATTTAGTAATGAGTAGATCACTGGTAACCTTAGTGAGGGAAGTTCCAGTTGAATAGTGGGGTTGGAAGCCAGACAGCAAGGGGTTGAGAAGTGAGTGGGATGTGAGGAAATAGAGACGATGAGTATGGATAAGTTTTTTTCTCTAGGGGGTTGTCAGTGAAAGAGAGGAGAGAGCATTATCACCTGAGAGAAGGAGAGGGTAAAATGAAGGTTTTTATTTTTTTATTTTTAAAGGATGAGGGAGACCTGGGCATGTTTGTAGGCAGACGGAGAGAAGCTCTTAGATAAAGAGAAATCTAAGATTGGAAAAGGGGATGATTGAAGGTGGAAAGAAATGGGACAGGATGGGATTGAGTGGGACAAATAGAGGACTTAGCCTTGGGAAGGATAGGACCACTTCTTTCCTTCAGACTGGAGCGAAAACAGAACATAAGATGTTATAGGCATTTGGGGTGTATAGAAATAGGGAGAAGAGGGAACTTATAAAGGAGGGTCCCAATTCTCTTAGCAAAGTATTTGCTATGACAGAGCCATAGAGAGTGGCTTGAGGAAGGAAGGAAGGTTGTAGACAGACCCATGGTGGAGGGGGAAAAATTGTGATAGACATCAGTCAGCAATGAGGTGCCAGTGGAGATCAGGTGACAAATTCAGAGTGGACACAGTCAGGAACTGTTGTGTGATTTCTTATTTTAGTGTTCCAAAGCTTGTGAGTAAGAACAGAGTGAGCAGATAATTCAGAGTTGGGGTTTGGAAAGGAATGAACCATAATAGGACTAGAAGGCAAGGAATTTAAAGGTAAAAGCAAGCACAAAGCTGAACTGCTTGGCTATAGTGTCAAGATTTCAAAGAGAAGAAAATAAGATAGAGTAGGGCTCATAGCTTGGGAAAGGGGAGAGGGATAGAATGAGTAAAGGTTGCAGTGATAAGACAGGGAATATAACATGTTTAAAGGAGAAGGCCAAGCATGTGCAATAAGAAATGAGAAATCTGAGAAAGGAGAGATCACGTTGATCGGGGAAGGGGTGGGCACACAAGGGAAGAATGGAAGTTTTATAAAGGAGATAACATTTGAGATGACCTTGCAGGAAGAGAAAGCTTTCAAGGAGATTGAAATAGAGGAGGATTCCATTCTAAGCAGGAGGGGTGGCATGAGCAAAAACACAGCAAAAACAAGAAGAGAGCAAGCACTCAGCCAGAGTGTGGAGACAAGTCCAGTTTTACTGGAACATTAGATATATGAAAGGGAATAGCATGACATATGACTGCACTAATGGGTTGGAGTAAGATCGTAGAAGGCCTTGAATGGCAGAGTCAAAAGATCCATCATTCAGTTGACAGCAGAGAGCCACCGAAGCTTTTGAATAATGAAGTTGCATGATGTGAATAGTGTCTTGGGAAGATTACTCTGATGTGAAGTGAAGCATAGATTGCAGAAGGGAAATGATAACGACAGATATTTCCATAACATGTTCACAAAGCCTCTTCCATACATTATTGCATGGATTCACACTTATGAACTAAGGGATGAAGGTAAAATTCTCTCCATTTTACAAATACAGAAAATAAGACTCAGAGGTTAAATGATTTCCCATGATCACATAGCTAGAAAGTACCAGAGTCAGGGTTTGAACCCAGGTCTCTCCTGACCTCTGTTCCAGGGTGCTTTCCAATATACCATGGTGCATTCTGGAATCAGGAAGACAAAACTGTAGTTGTTCTGTCATGTCCAACTCTTCATTGCCCCATTTAGGGTTTTCTTGGCAATGATATTAGAGTGGTTTGCTTTTTCCTTCTCTGACTCATTTTATAGATGATGAAACTGAGGCAAATAGTGTTAAGTGACTTGCCCAGGGTCACATAGCTAGCATCTGAGGACAGATTTGCACTTAGGAAGATGAGTCTTCCCGATTCCAGGTCTAGCAATCATCCATCCACTATGCCATGTAGTGCCAGGAAGACAAAATCTAGACCTTTAAATTATGACGAGCACGTATATAGGGCTTTGAGGTTTGCAAACTGCTTTACCCACGATTCATTTGAAACCCGGCATGACCCTTTGATGAAAGGGCTATTATCAATTCCATTTTATTGAAGCACAAAGAGATTAAGCGACTTGTCCTAACATCGCACTGCTAGTGCATGTCTGAGGCTGGATTTGAATTCAGATCTTTTTGACTCTGGGTCCTACACTCTATCCACTGTGCCACCAAGCTCTGTAGAATAAATATGGCAGAAAACTGCCTTGCCACTATACAGTTTAATATTGTTTACCATTTACTGTTGATCACTAGTGTTGGATTATCCCTTTAAAATGGAAAGTGAACCACTTAAGTTGTATCTGGTAAGAGACATTTGTATGTAGCAAATAAACAGGCTATGATTGGGGGACAAGTGGGAATGGTGATGGTGAATAAAATCCAACGTTTTGGTGGCACCGTTTTCTCAATGAAGCAGAAGGAATTGGGGGTCGTCATGTTATGACAAGAAACAGAGCTCCATCTTGTACGCTTGCTCTAATTTCTATGAAAAGTGTTTCGAAGAAATAGAATGTCAAAGCCTTATCATATGGGTTACAGACATGAAGTCACAAGTGCTAACACTGTGGCAAGCAGAGGGTGATTCAAAACTTCTGGGAAGCTCTTGAAATTCCAAATACACTTGCAGATTTACTGCTGATTTCTGAAGGGGCTATATTTGGGTAGACTGATCATGTTGCAGTAACCCCATACCCACCTTATGACTCTGCTTTTGTTCTAGCCCACTGCTGACACTGCTTTTAAATTGTGCCCAAAGAAATAAATAAAAGGCATAGTATTCTTATTTAACAATTTAGCATCGGCAATAAATCTGATCAATGGAAATGCAATAACCGACTCAGATCCTCTATGTGGTTTTCCATTGCCCTTTGCCTCAGCTACATTTTGACTCTATTGAAGCCATGGTGTTCTCTCATTTAATGACTTGTATTTAAGAAATGACATCACATATTTGAGCAGAAGAGGAGGTGGGTCTGGCATATAGTAATAATAATATTAATATTTAACAATATTATAATTAATAGTAATATAATAATAACATTTATATAGCACTTTAAAGTTTACAAAGCATTTTTTAATAATAATAGTAATAACAAGAGCTAACATTTATATAATGCTTAAGATGTTCCAGGCAATGTGCTAAGCACTTTACAATTATCCTCTCATCTGATCCTTACAGCAAGCCTAGGAGGTAGATACCATTATTATCACTATTTTACAGATGAGGAAACTTAGGCAGATAGCAGCTCAGCGGCTTGCAGAGGATCACACAGCTACAAAGTGTCTGATGCTAGATTTGAACTTGGATTTTCCTGACTCCTGGCCTAGTGTTCTGTCTACTGTGCTACATGGCTGCTTGTCACAGATTAAAATAACAGATTCTGCACGGGAATCCACAAAATAGTAAAGAAACCAGAAAAAGGGCCTCTAGCCCTTTTGTTGGGCAAATTCTCTGTGGAGGATTTATGGAAAGGCATGGACAAGAATAACACAGGACAAGAAGGTGAGCATAGGGTCCAATCTGTACCACTAGAGAGCTTGTCCACATTGAGAAAATCAGAATCATTTAAGGCCTGGTTCAGGCGCTTTGGAACTAGGAGCATTCTCTTCAGGAATATTACTTCAGATCCAATTGAAACCCCACATTGTGAGTTCCCTCTTCTCTCCCCAAAAACTAAACAAGGATGTCAGTCAGAGTAGGGACGATGTGTGAGAATCAGACACCTGAATCATTTCTTCAAGAATGTTGACGAAATCTCTTTCATTTCTTTCATTCAGGAAGTCAATCAGAAATTCAATTTTTATTACCCCAAAGTCCAACTATTATAATTATAATTATAATATTATAATTATAAGCTTATTAATTAATCAACAAGTATTTATTGAGAGGCTATCCTCCTGGTGAGCAGCATGTGAAAAGCAGGGAATGAGGAAGAGTGAAAAAAATGCTAAGATTTGACATAGTATTATCATAGAATCATAGATTTAGAATAAGAATAGATTATAGAGGTCATCTAGTCTAATGCCTCCCAAGGGCATTTCTGTTCAAAGAGGTTGATGAATAACCCAAGAGCGCTCGATGCCAAAACCAGAATTCAAAATGAGGTCCTTGGGTGCCAAACCTAGCACTCTTTCTAATGTACATCACTGCTATATAGAGTATTAGCAAATTTGATCACCATGGGTTGTTTTGATTTTATTTTTTCCACCAAATGAGCAAAATGCCATCTTTTCACTTATACCAAATATGTTATGGATCATTAAATTATATCCTGAATCTCAAAGGAAATTTAAGGTTAGCAGTCACAGGTCAGAATGAATGCCCTGAAAATCACAAATTGTTATCTTTTCTCAAACTGTGGACTTCTCATTGCTTTGATTCTCACTCTTAAAAAACAAAAAATCCATTCTCTTTCATTAGCCTGTAAGCTCCTCTTGGGCCTGGAATCATGCCACAGCAAACTTGGACAGTGAGGTGGCACAGTACATGGAGTTCTAGCTCTAGGGTCAGGAAGACCTGAATTCAAATATGATGTCAGATGATTCTGGGCATCAATCAAACAGACCTGTTGAAAACCTTAGCTTGAAAAGACCAAGGTCCTCCAATGCATCCTGGGCTGTCTCCGGTTGTCTTGATCTATATCTGGCCACTGGACCCAGATGACTCAGGAGGAGAAAGTGAGGCTTGTGATCTTGCACAGCCCTCCCTCACTTAAATCCAGTTCATTTTCATGTCATGGCATCACCTCTCTGATGTCGTGGTCCTTTTTGAGAAGGAAGGACAAATAGCAATGACTCTGGGCAAGTCAGTTAACCCTGTTTGCTTCAGTTTCCTCATCTGCAAAATGAGCTGGGGAAGGAAATAACAAATCATTTCAGTATCTTTGCCAAAAAAAACCCCAAATGGAGTCAAGAAGCATTCAATATGGTTGAACAACAACACAGCAATGTACCTCCAGCAGTCAAAGGATGCGTAGCTATGCTTTGGGTTTACTCTCCTAACTTACATGTGCACGGTCAAATTGAATCCTCAAAGGATGGCTGCAATATACCTCCGCTCTGAGTTCTTGGGGTAATCGCAAGAGATAAAGATGATTCTTTTAATGGTATCAACTCAATCACATATTCTGGTGTGTTTCCCTCAATATTAATCACTGCTGCTGAGCATATGACCTAAGGAGGAAAGAGATAGAGAGAAAGATGTTATATATAACAAAATATGCATAGCAAGACTTTTTTGGCAACTAAAAAAACTATAAACATCAGTGGAGGAATGACTAAAAAATCATGTCATACAAATGCAATGTAATTGTGCTGTAAGAAATGACAACAGTGAGAGAATTCAGGGAAATATGGGAAAACTTGTATGAACTGATGCAGTGACATAAGCTGAACCAGGAAAACAATATACAAAACGACTATAATAATGTAAATAAAATGAGTGCTAAAACAAAGCTGAATTCCATGTACTTTGTAGTGACTTGTCTTAGACCAGAAGAAGAGTTGAGGAAATAAACCTCCTCCTTGTAGACAGATGGGGACTCTGGATATGGAATCTTGATTAACTTATCAGACATGGTCACCATCTAGCTTAGTTTTGCTTTGTTCCAAGGGGTTTGAGAGGAAGTGTTCGCAATAGCAATTCACAGAATTCTAGAAGCAGTCGTGCCAACCTCTCTGGAGAACTGACCCATTAGTGCTAGGGAGAATGAGCCAAAAAGAATGTTACATATAAAACACGTTTTGTAAACTTTAAAGTGCTATGAAAATTTCAATTATTATAATCATCATGATTAGAAGCTGGGTTAATATAGGGGGCTAAGAAGGATGAGCCTCTTGGGGGTGCAGTGGATGGATTGCAGGGCCTGGAGTCAGGAAGGCTTATCTTCCTGGGTTCAAATCTGACCTCAGTTACTTAGTAGCTACGTGACCCTGGGCACGTCACTTAATCCTGTTTGCCTCAGTTTACTCATCCATAAAATGAGCTTGAGAAGGAAATGGCAAACCACTCCAGTACCTCTGCCAAGACAATCCCGTATGAAGTCACAAAGAGTCAGACGTGACTGAAACAAGTGAACAATAACAAACATCATCACCGTCTCATTTTCCTTTCTGAAAATTTGCATCTATTATTGCAGAATCACGTACCATAAAGTCTCTGAGGTCCCTGAATCACTGCCAACTTATTGCAAAAGCTTTATAATATGTCTTCCTCTCCAATCTCTCAATATTCTTGCCATGATTATATTATCTGGATCTAGTCATATAACTCATATAACTCCTCTACTCAAAGGTTTTCAGTGATTCCTAATTGTCCGCTGTATAGAGCTCACCTTCCCTAGTTTTCGAGATTTTCCACAATAGGGTGTCAACCTACCTTTCCAACTTTATCTCTTATTATTCTCTTCATACTCTGATATTTCTCTTTCATAACTCAAATACAACCTCTCCAAAGCTCGCCCTGACTGCTGCCATGTCAAACCAATATTAGTAACAATCTTCGACTTCATGTAGCTCTTTGTTTTGTGATTCTTTTGTAGGATACTCAGTGTGGAGTAGTGAAAAAAGAAGAGCTGATCTCAGAGCCAGGAAGACCTGGGTTCAACTCCAGTCTCTAACACATGCTAACCATGTGACCCTGAGCAAGCCACTTAACTTCTCAATATTCTAGGCAGCTCTCTAAGGCTGCCTCTACCTTGGGAAAGTCCACATCTGGATCTCCTTATGTCAGTGAAATCACCGCTCTAGACCTCAGCCCTATGGTGAGATGTGTCTGTGTGTGTCTTATACATTGCATGAAGTTGAGGACCAGATCTTGTCTAAGTTTTCTATCATCAGCTCTTGCTTCTGTCCTTTTTTTAAAACAGGACTTGGCTTAAAGGGATTCCCTTAACCAAAACCAATCAACATCTGTTCTGCAACTTGTAGTCTCAAAGAACTGCCTAGGTCACTGAGTCAGTCAACAAGCATTAAATACCATGCTAAGCCAGGGGATACAAATAAAAGCAAAAATGAGATCCTGCTGTCAAGGAGCTTACATTCTAAAGGGGGAGGGGAGCAAATGTAGGAAGGAGAGCTTAAAAACACTGCCTAACTACTTTGATGACAAAACAGACTATTGTAGAGAAGGGTGGAGGTATCTGGAAGGGAGGAGGGAGGGTGGGGACAATCTGAAGTGACTCTGGTGGGTAGCTGCAGAACCTATCTTGTGGTTTCTATGGGGCAAAGGGGATGGGGGAGAAGTGAATTGGGCTCTTGAGGTAGTGGGCAAAGCTGGGTGGGGAGACACTTGGGTAGAGTGTGGGGGTGGTAGAGGAAACAAGTCAGAGACAGATTGAGATGGCCTTAAGGGGATATGAACCAAGCCACTATCTGGGAATCTGAGCCATTAGCTAGTGACCTGGGAGGAAAAGGATCAACTGGAAGGAGTACATGTAGTAGGAGGTGCCCAACTTTGCTCTGGAGATCCCAAATTTCTCACCGTGCTAGTCATTCATTTGTTTACTCATTGCTTTTTCCAAAATGGTAATATTTCAAAATCTTGGGAAATATTCCCTCTTCCCCCATTTTTCTCTTCTCCAGGCCTCAATGAAGCATATTTTGTTTGTTTTTTAACCATAAATCCTACTTATTCAATAAGAGGTGCTTCCTAAGCAGCTTGGTGTCCTATTTAACGGTCACCATGTCACCAAGGGAGATGGCAGGTGGGAAATGTCGAGTGCACAGGACTAACTCCGTCATGTACTTTCTCTGCATTTCCTTTTCTATCTTGACTATTCATCAAGAGGTGAAGGCATAAGTACCAACGTTTTTCCGTCAAGCAGCTGCCTCTTACTCTGGGCTATCGACTGAGACATCTGATGGGAAGGCCCTTTCAGGTTGCAGTCAATATTTGTGACAACAGATTTCATCACCATGGCAACATCTCTGCTGGCTGATGGATTGGTTATATGCTTGGCTCATGGCCTACATTTGTCTAGGATAGTACGAAGCACACCACAGACGCAACGCGGCTGACATATATTTGGATGCCGATGGTGCTCTGGAGAATCATTCATTTCATTCAGTTCAACAACCAATCAATAAACATTTATTAAGGGCCTACTATGTGCCAAGTACTGGGCTAGGTACTGGGAATACAAAAAGAGGAAAAAGAGAGTCCCTTGGCCTCAAAAATCTTACAATCTAACAAGCATTTGTTGTGTGTCTATGATGTGTGGGTTACTCTGTTAGGGACTGGTGATTCAAAAATCAAACAAGATCGTGTCCCAGCCCTCACAGAGCTTGCCTTCTGGTGGGAACAAGGGGAGGAGAAGAAATATAAAAGCAAATAATTAACTATAACACAAACCCTTGATATTTTAAAATGTGAGGGATGGGTTTAATCTTTAAAGTATCTTCCAATTCTCAATATGTGATCTTACCATTCCATGATCCTCATCGATAATAGAAAAAATAAAAGGAACAAATGAGATATTTGATATCAGAACAGGAGCTATTGCTTGCACTGAAGGAGTAAGGGTGGTGGGACATGTTGCCTCAGAAGGGTATCTTGCCCACAGTTTATTGAAGTAGTAAGATGTGCCTGTCTGCAGAATGAATATCTCAAAGTATCTTCTGTGGGAGGAGAGTTGATATGTCAGGGAGTGATTCCTTGGTGGAGCAGAGAATCACTAAGACCAGGTATTTTGAGGCGGAGTTAAACAATGTCACCCCAGGGACCAGTGTTTCCACCAGGATTGCTCCTCCCTGCCTTGATTCAAGCACAAGTTAATGAGCCTTCCCTAAATCTGGCTCCCAAGGACAAAGTTTCAGATCCTCCCAAATAATAATTAAAAGATCTACATAACACTACTTTACATCCATTACCTCATTTAATCCTCACAACAACCTTGTGAAGTAGGAATTCCAAGAATTGTTATTCCAATATTACAAGCTAAGAGAGGTTGCTATTTAGTCACACAGTTGGAGAGATGGGATTTGAACCCAGACCTCCCCTTACACTAAGTCCAACACTTTTACTACTACTTCCCAAGGATCTCTATAATAGTTGGAATGATGAGAGAAACTTAACTGCCCAGCAAGGAGAACAGTCCAGCTGACCCTGAAGGCAGTAGGATCCAGTGGAAAGAACAACGGATTTGGAATCAGAGGACCTGGGTTCAATGTCTAGCTTCAATGTACCATCTGTATGACCCTGGGCAGGTCATTTAACCTCTTAAGCCTTAGTCTCCTCATGTGTAAAATGATATGCAACTGTATGATCTCTAAAATCTCTTAGACTAACTTTAAAATCAATCTTGTTTTTAATGGAGGAAAAGAGGCCTGGGCTGACAGAGCTTTTATAGGTTCAAATTCTTGCTTCAAACAACTAAGACACAGTCTGACCCTTCTGGCTAAGCCTTTAAAATAGAAAAGGGAGGAAGCAGAGTAACCATTAGTACTAAACCAGCCCTTCTAGAGAAAAGCAGTAGAATAAACTGCTGTATGTATGCTGAGATATGTGGTCCTTAGTTACAGGAAATAGTCAGCTCTGGGGAAGGTGGCCGACCAACAACCGGTGGGTATAAAAACCTTGGCAACCATGTAGCATGCTAAAGGGTAGAGGAAGCATGTCTAGACCCATGTTTGACATAAATCAGTTCTCACCCAGATACATGGAAGGAGGCCAAATCACACAGATCTTCCCAGGGTAGCAAGGAAGGAAGACTGGGTTTTAAGGGGCATAGTTACCAGTAGCTTTTGCCAATAAACCTGATGAGAGCACTGGCATCTTAGCCCCTACTGAGGCTGAATGAAACCATCATATAAATGCAAAGCTAGGACAGACTTCTGGGCTTTCTGTGTTTCCAAACTGGTCCCCAAAACTGCAAATCTGATTGCCGAAAAGGAGAGCTTAGTGAAACCTCAGTGTGGCTGGACTTGGCAACTCTGGAAAGTCTAGTTACCTGGGATCTTTCCCTGTGTGTTGGCATCTATGTGCCTCCATGTTATATGTATGTCTCTAGGCCAGAGGTGGGGAACCTGTGGCCTCAAGGCCACATATGGCCCTCTAGATCCTGAAGTGAGACCCTTTGCCTGAATCCATACTTTACACCTGTGGCTGAGGCCTCAGGTTCCCAGCCCCCCCCCCCCCCCGCCCCCGCCCAGGCTCTAGTTTAGCTCAAAAGAGATGTGAGATGTGCAAATTTAGTGATATCTGTACTCCAAAAGTTCATGTAAACTATTTGTACCGGACCTGTAGCAGAGCCTTCCAATCTTATATTGGTCTGATCAATCAGCCACAGTTGTACACACTGTGCCTTGACCCTGACATAGTGATGTCCTTTTGGTCCTCTTTGAAAAAAAGGACTACAACTAACAACTGTGTCTCTAGGGACTGCCTGTTCAATGCGGTGGTTTCAACTATGAACTGCTCAAGGTCTTAAGGCACAACATATGTGTGTTTAAGGCAACAATAATGCTGTGCTATGAGGCCAGCAGTATATTCATTGGGGACAACACCTTATGAGGTCATCAACTGAAAGCATTTATTGAGCACCTAATATGTGCAAAGCAGTATGCTATATGCTGGAAATACAAAGATAAAAATGGAACGGTCTTTCCCGATCTTTTGGGCATGACCCAAGACAGAATAAGGACCTTCCTAGTCAGAGGTCACAGAACTCTGACAATACCCTAAGCTCCCAAACATATTGTAAAGTAGCCTACATTGTACTCAAAGACTCTGCCTTACACTATGTTGTTTTCAACACCCTACTGCGGAGGAGAGTTAATCAAGATCTATCTTCCTGAATTTCAGCCTTCCAAGAAGAAGCCCCAAAATATGCATGTTGTGGCAAAGGAAATGATGTCAAAGGAAGGATAGGAAGAAAAAAGGCAGTCATGAGTAATAAGAAAGCCATAAAGGATAAGGTAGTGCTATCGCCAGAAGGGGATTTCCACATTCATACAGAGGTGCACACTTTTAATAAAGGATATGTTTCTTCCTCTAGCTTTTATTTCTAACCAATCGCTTTTTTTTTCTGGACTTGAACTAGGGTTATGGTCAGTTTTTTTCTTTCCAGTAGACCTTTAGCTACGAATGTAAATGCAAGATGAATCAATTAAAAATCAACAAACGTTTCTAAAATGTCTACTACGTATAATGTGCTCAGTGCTAGATCCCCAGCTAGATCCCTAAAGATGGAAAACGACATGGCAGTTAATATTTAGTTGGGAGTATATGAGATGAATAAAAACAAATATCTTATGAGGTAGAATATGAATTAGCAAACTAACTCATTTCTCTGCTCATCCAAATGTACAATATAAACCTGGACAATATATATATATATATTCTTCATCTAGAATTTAGTAGACAAAGTGCTGGGCCTGGAATTAGGAAGTCCTGAGTTCAAATCCAGTCTTAGAGATGTATTAGTTTTGTGACCTTGGGCAAGTCACTTAACTGTTGTTTGCCTTTGTTTCTTCCACTGTAAAATGGCAATAAGAATGGGTTATTATATAATAATAGGGTTATGGTGAGGATAAAATGAGATGTTTGTAAAGTGTTAAGCGTAGTGCCTGGCATATAGTAGGTGTTATACAAATGTTAGCTGTTATTATTATTAATTATTATTAATTTAGTTTTTCCAGAGAAGAGCACTAGGATCATTCTTTTGAGTGCCCATTTATCTAATTGAGTGGGTCCTGCCTTGTCCCGGGCATACAATCAGCACAATGTTAACCATAGACAGTATAGAGAATGTCACAGTCTACGAGAAATCCCTAATACATTGTGACTCTGTACTGGATGGTTTAGGTCCAGACCTATCATTTCATTGGTGTAGGAAACTGTCTAATTCATGCATTTCAGCAACTGTTCTGTGACTTAGAGCCTTAGCGAACTGCTTGAGGCTCTGAAAGGTAAGTGATTTGCCCAGTCACCCAATAGTTTGTGTCAGATAAGACTTAGGCCCTCTTTCTAGTATACCTTGTTGCCTCTTTATGCCATACAAGATATTTCCATGAAAATGGAAACATTTTTGGATAAGCACATACAGAGCTACTTTGTGCCTAGCCTGGCAACTGATACTCAGAAAACTATTGAATGAAATTATCTCTACAGTTGAATCTGTTGTACCATTTTAGGGACCATTTCCCTCCCTCCGCCTCCCACAAATAGGAACTCACACTCACAGCTTGAGTCTCTGGAGAACTGCTGACTTTTCCTCTTAAGATTAGAGGGTCATGCTGAGAGGTATCATTAGAAAGCCCCCACAAGTAAGCTTCCCACTGATAATCAGCCCATGGTCTCAGCGTATTTTTAACAAAGATGGTATAGTAAGAACAGCTGGTATAAAAACAATCCTCTCTCCCGAAAACCACAGGCCTGCTTTCCCCCCTGAATACATAAGACCCGCAGAAAGATCAGGCTCAGATTTAAAGTAGCAAGACACACATTCAATTACCTCAAGGAGGCACTAGGAGTCTCATTCTCCCATTTTGGAGTTCCCACGAAGTTCTCCTTAGACGTTGCCTCAGTTAAACTGAGACCTGATAAAGACAGCTTAAAAAAGCCAAGGTCTCCCATTGCACCCAGGTCCATCTCTAGTCATCCTGATCCATATTTTGCCTCTGGACCCAGATGGCTCTGGAGGAGAGAGTGAGTGACTGCACAACCCTCCCTCACTTAAATGCAATTCACTGGCATGTCATGGCATCACCTCCCTGATGTCATGGTCCTCTTCAAGAACAAAGGACAAACCACTGGGCACTATGGATAGTGCCTTTCTAGAGTCTATAGCTAGCATTTTCTCCATCATAAGGAGTCACACTTCCTGAAAAGAGAGTAACTCTTGTGTGCTTATACTTCTGTATTCATCTATGTCCCTATTTGTCTATATTTGTCTTCGTTGTTCCTTTCTTTGCTTCCAGCTATGTTATGGCTATTCTGTTAGTCCAGTCAGTACACGTAGGAGGGGTTATACTTATTCTGATTTCAACCTCTGCAACCCTTAACCCCATCTTGCTGCCCTCTCATATGGAAGCAAGGGTCTGCCTCCCTGTGGGATGGTGGGGTCTGAGGTCCTCATATCCCGGACTAAAATCTTCTCCCACTAGACTAGATTCCTTTGAACTCTACCATTAGACTGCCCTGGTGCTGTAGTGCCTTTTACAGAAATTCCTCTTTCTCTTTAAATTTCTCAGAAGTGTAGTTAGGATTTTTGGTTAGAGACTTCCAGTCAGATTGGCTGAAAGAATGGAGGGAGGTTGTCTAGCTTCCTGACCCCTACTCCTGCAAAAATCTGAAATCTGAAACACATCAAATAAGAAAGCCTGTGGGACCTACTGTATGTGACTTCTTCCTCCAAAGAAATGTACAAAAAGGCGGCTGGAACCGGAAACGGGGCTACCAGAAAAACCAGTCTAAAGCAGACAACACTCATAAGCACCAAACAATAAACAAATTCAAGATTTGAATTCTTTACAGTTCTCAGTCAATTATATGGTTGAAGATGTAATCTGCTATATAAAATTGTCTGGAAAAGGCTGTCTGTTGATTTCTAAGGCACTACAGATGAACGATGAACCATCCTGAGAATAAAATTGGAGAAGAGAGTGGGCTAGATAACATTTGGGAAATTGTGCAGGACTTTAATTGACCCCAACTTGCTCCCTCACATAAAAGTTGATTTGTTTTTAACATCAAGATTCTCCTGGTCCTAGTAAATAATTGTGGATTCATGGAATGCCATGATCGTACTAGCATAGATTTACAACTGGAAGAAGGGCATCTAGTCCAAACCTTTCATTTTATGGCTGCAAAAATGGAGGCCTAGAGAAATTAGGTGACTTGGCCAAGGTCACATAGGAACTATCAGAAATAAGATTTAAGTTGAGAGCCTTTGATTACAGAGCTTTCTTCCATACCCTCTGATATCATAATGACACATTAGATATTTTAAAAAAGTTCTATGTCACTACTAGCCACAAATAAAAATAAACTTTAAATATTTTGTATTTAAAGCAATGCTGGCATAATATATAGTGGGCTGACCTTAGAATCAGGACACTTGGATTCAAGTGTCACCTCTAACACATCAGGTGAACTACAAATCTGCATTGGTGGAGGGGATTTCACCATTGGAACACATGTATACTGATGAAATCACAAGATTAGCCCTAGTTAATTTTTTTTTTCTTATATATGTACATATCTCCCCAGAAATGTGTAAGTTCCAGGAGGGCTGGGGTTTTTTTGTTGTTGTTGTTGTTTTTTAATTGCTGACTGTATTTCTAGAGGCCTAGAACAGACTGGCACAGATTAGGAATTTTGTGAATCCTTATTGAGTTGAATTGAAATGAACCAGGGCTAGAGAGAACTCGGGCCAGGAAAAGGGAGAAAAAAGGATCACTGCTGCCCTCTACTGTCAAGGAAAAATCTAGCAAATAAAACCAAAACCAGAGATGATTTTGATTAGCCTTTCTTTCACTCACACCTGGATTGTTGTTCTTAGCAATGTCATTAACATTGATCAAGCATTAAAAGAGTAGTGACTGAAAATGGAAAACAAATTCCACGCTACGGAGAACATTGCATTAGCTATGTCCCTGGCCTTGTAATAAAAGTATGCTAAGGTATTAATGAGCTAATTTAAGTATGAGATGAAAAGCAAAGAACAGGAAACAAGAAATCTAATGTGTTTATTTTAGAAATATTTGTGCTGATCAATGAGGAATAACAGATATAGTCCGAGGCTAGATTTGGAATCAGGAAGACCTGAATTCCAATCCCACCGCTGACATTACTACCTGAAAGACAAAATAAAAATTTGACTGAAAGTCAAGTCACTTAACCTCCCTGATACTTCAGTTTCCTCATCTGTAACATAGGGATAATACCTGAAAAACTTACCCCACAGGATCAAATGACATCCTGTAAATTATGTGCTTTGCTAACTCTGCAGCACTCCACAAATAACAGCTCTCATTATTACTTGCCTGTCCCCGAAGTGCCATTTTTTTTTTGTCACAAAGATTATTACTCACAGCTACTATAACACTTTTTTCTTTTCTCTAGGATTCTTAGGGACTGGGTGACTTGATGAAAATGTAACATATAGTTCTGTTCCTGTATTCTAATTTTTATCAAAGTTTTCTAACTTGCATTATTTTATATATTGAGTCACAGAATATCAAAATTGGGGAGGACCTTTGCCATAATGGATAGCTCTCTGAAAAAGAGAAAGGCAAAGATACGTGGGGAAATTCGGGTGATGTAAAAACAAAAGATACCAATAATTTTTTTTAAATTTAAATTTAAAATCTTTAATCAGTCATTCTACTTATTTACAGATGAGAAAAGAAACCCAGGAAGGCAAAAGCAACCAGCCCAAAGTCCTGCAGCTAGAAGTATGGCAGGTGAAAGATGAAATGACTGAGGAAACAAAGGTTTGAGCTTCCGAGCATATAGATTTATTAAACAATGCGTACAAATTGCACAACAAATTGGGATGAGGCCCCTCAACCTTGGCACTAGACACCAAATACAGAAGTAGACAGATTTTATTCATTAAAAACAATCAAATAAGACCAATTGATTAAAAGAAAATGATTAACCAGGAAACAAAATTAGGTAATCTGATTTCTATTTGGAGGACTTTCCAAGTTGAGAGGGGGAGAATGAACAGGTACAATTCCCTGAAATCAGAAAAAGAGGTATCCCAGTCCCCTCAAGAGTCTGTATTCAATCAGAGGAACATGGAGACATGACTCGATTGGCCACTACAGGGCCAGTTTTCACATAAGATATATGGGTTGCTTGAGATGTGTAACCGTGAGAAAAATCCTTGCATCAACCTTTGGATCTGACGGAGATTCTGGTCAGCATAACCTTGCTGTTATTGCTTGTCCTTCATTCTCAAAGAGGTCCATGACAGCGGGGAGGTGATCCTGTGACATGTAAGTGAATTGGATCTAAATAAGAGAGGGCTGTGCAAAGTCACCAGCCTTACTTTCTCCTCCAGAGCCACCTGGGTCCAGTGACCAGGTATAGATCAGGACGACTGGAGATGGCCCTGTCAGCATAACCTAGGTCTTTAGTTAGGGGTCTCTAAGCAGCAGGTAGAGGTGATCCGGCTTCCCAGTCACGCAGGGTTAGATTCAAACAGCACGATAAGGTTTTCTTCCAATTCCCACAATTGAATAAAGTTTTCTCACAAGACAGAAATTGAACTAGACCCATAGTTGAAGAGAAAAGGAACAGAGCTAGCTCCAGAATTGAGCCACAAGGTGAAGTGAATGTGGTTCACTCAATTCCCACTACCACTTGCTGTTCTAATTCCCTCAAGCAGGTGGAAGAGTCAAAGCTTGAACTCCATGTTTCTGATTTTAAGGCTAGTGATCTTCCTATTACATCTCATGCAGCTTCCAGAGCTCAACTTAGAGCACCATCTGGAGGACCTGTTAGGCACAGGTCCTCTCTAGGACTCCAGAGACACAGACCTGAGCTAAGTTATGTGCTCCTGCATTATGGTTCCTGTCCACTAGAGATGTCTCTCAAGCACATGTAATTTATATATGTATTCCTGGTGCCTAATGTAATTCCTAGCACATAGTAGGGGATATAAAGTATTTTAATGCATCACACACACACACACACACACACACACACACACACACACACACACACACACACTTCTGCTTACCCTAGATGCAGAGTCAACATGTCTCTATTCTCTGAAACATCTGCCCAAAGATGACAAAAAACTGGAAGTAGTCAATGTTAAAGGGGCTGTAGAAATACAGGTACACTGGTGCCTTCTTTTAAATATCTCAAGGCTTTTAATTCTTTTTCAAAAGCAAATTAAAAAATTTTAAATTCTGAACATAAACACCAAAAAAGAATATTTCCACATACACAACAGGAAACAAAAAGAGGATCGCATATGAAACTGTGAATCTCCATTTCATATTGCAAAAAGTATATAACAAATTCCACACTAATTTCCAAACTGTCCTACTTTTCTGATTCCTTCTCAACTTCCTTCTGTTCTCTTTTGTGCATTTCAAACTATATTTCAATGGCCTTTTAAAAAAATTAAAATTACTAATTTTCACCTTCTAATCCCTGCTCTTATAAAAATAGCAACAATTAAAAGGGAAAAAAAAAACCCTTTAAAACTCTAGCCTGCCCTATGAGGCGAAACAATCTCAGGATGCATAGCAATGTATATTTAAAAAAAAAATGTATACGAGGCTCTGTATGTATTCATGTGTGTTCATGACTATAAATAGTTCACAGAAAATTCTACAAAGAAGATGAGAGGTGCAGAGTTGTTCAAGAGATGATAAATTCTCCATCTTGAGGCTATTGCCTGTACTCCAAGAGACTATGAGTACAGATAACTGCAAAGAAATGTCTGGCAGTATGGATGTCGTATTGTGAACTATATCTGGTTGAATAAGACTACTCTGTCAGTTAGTCAATAAACATTTTTTAAGCAACCACTATGAGCCAGGCCCTGTGCTAAGTGTGTGCATGGAGGAGGATACAAAGAAAGGAAAAAGACAGTTCCTGCTTTCAAGGAACTCACAGTTTAATGGGGGAAGGCAACACACAAAAGGAAATGAAGAGGGAATAGGATATCTGGCTCTAGGGCATGGAGAAGACCCTTGGAAATTTACTGAGCTCTTCCAATTAGGGCTCTGAAGCTTAGCGTTTTAACAAATTCTTCTTCACTTAAAAGTCCCTTTCCACTACTCCGATTAGCCTTATGACTATTAGTTTCATTTCAGTCGTTTTCATCTCCCCTATACCCTCGGGCAGGGGCAGGGCTGTCCAAAATGCGACAGCCTGCAAGCATAGAAATTTACATAAATGCTTTAGTAAATGAAGCCAAGCTACTTGCAGAGCTCCCACTAAAATGGCAAATCAAAATACATTGTCTATTTTTTCAATAAAAACCTAAGGGTGGACTGCCCTGCCTTAGGGAATCTTTGGTAGATGAGTAGCTAGGGATAAAAGTGAAAGTAGTCTAAGGCCCACTCATTGTTTCCGAGAGGCCTCTTCAATTAAATTAAGGAATTCGCCCACCTACAATTTCTAGGGTAGGGAATCGACTTTGTCTTAGACTTGGTATACCTTCAGTTTTTTCTAAAGTCTTCACTGGGACTTTACCTCTCCCTCCTCAGTTTTACCTATTGATTTCCCTATCTTCCTTTAAGTCCCAACTAAAATCCTTTATTTTATTGGAAGCCTTTCCTAAAGCCTATTAATTCTAGTGCCTTTCCTCTGTTAATTATTTCCTATTTATCCTGTGTATATGTAACTTTCTTTGTATATATTTTTATGCATATTGCCTCCCCCATTAAGCTCCTTGAAGGCAGGGACTGTCTTTTGTCTTTTATATTTCCCTAGGACTTAGCACAGTGATTGGCACACAGTAGGCACTTAATACATGTTTAATGATTGATTGACTGTTAGGTAAATAACAACCGTTACCTGATTTATAACCTAACTCCTGGAGAAAAACATTTTTGAAAGTATATGATGTATTAGGAATAAATATGTTAGGAAGAACAACTTCATTTGGCTTTCAGCCTCTATTTTATGACGAAATCGTCCATATGTAAGCAGTTTTATTCTCCCTGTAATAAGATAAGCACTTGAATGGCATAGTTAGGCCCACAAATCTGTTAAATGTTTAGGGACTATCTCCAGTAGTTCTGATCTATATCTTACCACTGGACCCAGATGGCTCTGGAAGAAAAAGTAAGGCTGGTGACCTTGCACAGCAGTCCCTCTCATATCCAATTCACCTGCAAGCCATGGCATCCTCATTGTCCCCTTCTAGAAAAAGACAAATAACTAATTATTAATGACTGTGTAGCCTCAAAATCTGTTAAGCAATAGTCAAGTATCTGCAAATGGCATTAAGTATGCTCTCCCAAATCTCCCTAAAGTCCCAAGGTAACACTTGCTAATGACATTAGGAAACTAAAACTTGGATTGGCAGTTCTATAATGGATAATTTCATCAACACCTTAGGTACTAATCACCAATCAGAACAGAGATTTACCTTGGGAATTCCCTTCACCAGAACCATAAAAACCCCAGCGCTAAAGCCCTTGGCCTTCGCCTGGCTCTTCAGTCTCCATTAAGACAATTTTCTGCAGACTGTCTCAAGACCAGTGCAAATTGGTTGTTGATGGAGACTCACCAGAATGCCACCTCCTCAGGATCGAGGGAGGGAAGGGAACTTTCCATGAGCGCTGAGATGAGACATACCACCTTTAGGAATCAGGTTGTTGGTTTGTTCCTAGAGGGGTTGATATTATCAGCCTTAGTAAGCATAATATTAAGGACTAAACACTATGGCAGTAAAAATTTGGGCAAAAAATGCTAACCCTTAGCATTTGCTTCCCGGGTTCTTTGCTCTTGGCATGTGGAATTGAGAATCTCCTACTCAGGACATAGCAGGCCCCAGACCTGGGTTTCTGAGGGAATGGCCTGGGGGGTTCTTTCTGCTGGTCCTCAGGCAAAGATTCCTGCTTTTTCTCTTAAGGGCAAGGTATGTCCTTACCCAAGAACTTCACTTGAGTTCAGAATAACTACAGGAGTAGCGCAGCACTAACCTAATAATTTAAGGTTTGCAAAGTACTTCCTTACGTATTGACTTATTTGATTCAGGGGCTGGAGAAGGTGCAAGCTGCAGGTAAGCAGCGTCCAACAGTGACCAGTGGGACAAGGCACAGACAAGCAGCATCCAGGAAGGTCCAACAGGATCCAATAAAGACTTCTTTGAGGCCAAGATCAGCAGGAGCGACACAGAAACAAACTAATCAGCGTGCCTTCAGAGAGGTAAATTTCCTTTCCTTGCACATTCTTTGGCTTCGCTTCCCTAGGAGTGCCTTGGGCTGGCACCGGTTTCTGCAGGAGCTTTTCTACTCTTCATCTCTATTTGTATTTACTTTGCTTCCTATTGAGGATGCCTGTGGGAGAGTTTGAACTGTTCAGTTATGGAAATGTTTAGTTGCTACTTTAAAAAAAATTATATTTCAACACATGCCTTTGCTTTGAGCTTATTGTATACTCTGGGTGACTATTGCAAGTAAATACACCATTGAGGGTTTGTGAACCATAGTCTTAGGAATTCAGGTCTTCACTATACCTGAAACCTCTGTGGTAGCCAACCTCTCCGGTGGGCAGGGACTGGGTTTTTGCCTTTTTTTTGTATACCCAGTGCTTAGCATAGTTCCTAGTACTTAGTAAGCCTCAGAGACATAATCTCTCCATGATTAATCATTAATAATGCCAGCGTGTTTTTTAGTAAAAGGATGGTCATTTGCCTGTTTCTCTTGACTTAGACCAAAGATAATCATGGCTGCAGCTGAAGGTTGTATGCCCATTGGAAGAGGAGTGTTCCTGAGGGTAGCAATCAATTCTGATTAGCTAACAATGAAAGAATGAAGATTAAGGTGAGGGGCTCACTCAGGAACTTTGATTATGTCATTTACTTCCTAAATTACTGCCTTGGGCAATGTATTCAAAGAATTTATTCTCCTCCCAAGCTGAACTGTACAAAATGGCTTCCCCAGCTGGGTGGGGTAGGAACAACAAAGTCCCATCTCATTATCAATACCGTTCTTTGAGAAACTGAACTTTTAAAATCAGGACTTTAGAATAAAAAAAAAGGCGGGGGTGGGGGGTGGGGAGAATGTTCCCAGATCATTGGTTATTGCTAATCCTTTCTCTCAGTTTTGTTGACTGACCGCCCCTAGGGTACTACATTTTTATCCCCTATTAGATTTCCCTGTTTTTCCAGCCTGTGGGCGATCTTTTTGGATCCCCCTACTATCATCCGATTGCATTTTATATCTGTAGTCATCTTCCCTTACAGAATAGCTCCCAAATTGCTTTTGTTCTGAGAATCCCTTTCAACAGGAACAACAAAAAAAGAAATGTGTTGTGAACCCCTAGGATAATTTAATATACTACTCCTTGGACTATCTCGGGGTTTTGAACCACTAATGGTGCCTACTGGATAGCTACCATTTATGTAGAGTTTACTGTGTGCCAGGCACCGTGCCAAGCACCTTACAGTTATCTCACAGGATCCTCACAACAACCCTGGGATGGGGTAGGTGCTGTTAACAACTTCAATTTACAGATTACTGAGATAGAAGGTTAAGTGACGTGCCCAGGGCTGCCCAGTTACTTTCTGAAGCAACATTTGAAGTCGGGTCTTCCTGACCCCCAGTCCAGCTTTAACCACTGCACCTCTGCCTTGAAGGCAAAGAGCATGTATTTGAGGAATTGCTTTCTAGGTCTATAGGAGCCCCTACTTAATTCACACATTCTGAGAGCTAAGTTTAATTCTACTTGAAAAGCCTTGATGAATTTGGAGTCAAAAAGACTCCGGGCTAATTCTGCCTTTGACAACAAATGTGTGGACACGAGCGGGTTACTTAATTTCCCAGAGTTTGTTTTCTCGCTGCAGGACCCCCTCCCCCGCCCCCCCGCGGGTCTCAATCGAATTCAAAGGGGTTCAACTTGTGTCTAGTGTATGCGAAACTTGACAGCTGGATGAACGATTACGGTTAGAGAATTGTTTTTAAAGTATCTCCTTTCCATTATTTTTCCCCAACTATTTTTCCTTCACTTTTTTAAATACTAGGGGCGTTATCACTTGTCTTTTGACAAAAAGGTTCTTTATTTGCCTCTCACTGGAAAAATTCCCCCCAAATTCCCGCAAAAGTCACAGGGAGCATGCGCGAGCGTAGGAGCTCGGCGAGATGCGAGCAGAGCCCGCTTCAAAACAGAAAGTGTGTGGGGAGGGTCAGTGCTTTAACGGACGGCTCCGGCAGCCAATCAGAAGGCGCTCCATAACGGAGGCCGGGTGGGGGGGCGCTTCTTCCTGGCTTAGGCGGCCGGAAGTCGGCAGCCATAGACGCGATTTATCCGCGACGCTCTAGAGACTGCTCGGCGTTGTGGGAGGTGAGTGTCAATTTCGGCTTGGGCTGTGGAGTCTGGGCACCGCTTTTTTTTTTTTTTTCCTCCGGGAGGAATTTCTTGGCCAAGTTTCCTGAGGCGTCGGCCGGGGAAAGGACCAGGGGAGCTGCGGGCTTCCGGCTGTTGTGAGGAACCTGGGGGCACTCCCTCTTTTGCTCTTCTATAAACAAATCCCCGCCCCCTCCCTCCCCAGTTTACCCGACCCTACGAGGCCCCCTCACCGTGGGGAGATGGGAGAACCTCCCCGATGCCTCTGGGTAGGAGAGAAAGGGCGTGGGAGGTGTGTCCCCCGCCCCAGTCCAAGAGTGGCCCCCTGCTGAGAGTCTTGTCCCTTCTCGCCACCTGAGGAAGGTGAGACTCTCCGGAGGTTTCGTGGTTTTGTCGTTTTCACTCCCGGTGCCCGCAGCGCTCTCGCTTCCCGGCTCCCCTCTCCACCTTCTACGAGCAGCCTTCCCATCCCTTTTAGTGCCAGTGCCTTCGCTCTGTCGATCAGCACCGTCTCTCCATTCCAGCTCTTGTTTATACAGAGTTACGTGTTTTCCCCCCGGATCGTATGCTACTTGAGGGAAGCGGCTCTTTTTTATTTTTTAACTTTCCCTGTGTTCCCACACTTAGCACAGCCCCCGGCACACGAGGGGCTTAATAAATGCCTGTTGACTTTTACAGCCGTTTTGTTAAAACTGAATGAAACTCACTTTAGATTGGTGGGAGACTTTAGAGATGCTAATAATACCCAGAGTGTATCGCTACTGCTGCTTTAATGTGTCCAGGCATTTTTTTTTAGTAGTATCGTTTGATGAAAAACAACCCCGCTAATTAAGACATTTTTATATTCCTTATTTTACAAAAGAAAAAGGAGCTCCAAGAAGTTGAGTGACTTCCACGGGGTTATTTTGCCGGTGATTGGTTTAAATGAATCTACAAGCGTTTATTACATGAGAACAGTGTGCTGGGCACTGGGGATCCAGAGACAGACAAAAGCTCTTTCCCACAGGCTTACGTTCAGCTGCATGAGATACGATGGGCGCACTAGCCGCTGGGAGGGACTAGAGGCGGTATTTAAAAGGAGCTTTGAAATAAAGCAAGGATACCAAGAGGGGTGAGAAGGGACAGTTTTTTGAAAAAAGCCAGGGTTATAGGATATGAAATATATTTTTAATTCTCTTGACTAAGAAACCCTTATCTTGCGGGTGAAACTTTAGCTTGGTGACATTTAAAGCAGCTTTTTCACGATCACACAGGCAGAGGCGGGATTAGTGTCTAGACGTTTTTTTTTTTTTTAATTTGCAAGGTAGCGGTTTTTAGACGTAGGACTTTATCTAGATAGGATTTATTTGGCTGACTGGTAAGGAGACGGGGAATTCCAGGGGAGGTAGAACAAGAGTTAGGGTGTTATTTTTGGGACAGTGAGGAAATTTACCGTACTAGTTAAGATGCTTTCAGGCCATCACCTTGGTAGTCATAAGGGGCTGTGATGAGTGAGGACCTTGGCCAAGATCACACAAATGGTAACTGGCAGTCTGAGGCCTTGAACCTATGTATTCTAATGGTGAGTCCACTGCCTCTGTACCCTTGTTCAAAGCCACCTTCATCACCTTCCCCATCCTAAAAAATAGAAAAGAATGATGAACTGTTCCTTCTTTTCATAACTTCTGTTATTTCATTTTCATTCATGTGTTCATGTATTACTAGGATTTTGATTCAAGGCAATTTCAGCTTTGGAGAGACTGCACCCTCAGTGGCCATCTAGTCTAACCCATTGCCCAGAAGGAAGTCCCATTATACTATATCTGGAAAGTGGGCATTAAGAGCCTTTTTTCCTCTTTCCACATCTCTCATATCCTTCCCCTTTTCTCACCTGGCCTGTCATTTAGTTTAGCTGTTCATTCTCTCTCAGCTGGATGATTATAATAGCCTCCTAATTAGTTTTCTTGCCTCAAATATCTTCCCCCTTAACAATTCATTCTCCACACAGCTGTCAAAGGGGTATTCTTAAAACAGCAATGATATCACTCCCCTGCTTAAACTTCAGTTGGCCCCTTCTTGCCCCTAGGATCAAATACAAACTTCTCTTTGGAATTTAAAGCCTTTTGCAATTTGGCTCCAGCCTACCTTTCCAAACTTACTACCTCTGTTCACACACTTTATAGTCCAACCACACCCGCCTTATTTTCTGTTCCATCTTCCATCCTGTGCCTCCATACCTGGAATGTCTTGCAGTCAGCTACAAGTCATGTCATTATTTCCCTGATGTCATGGTCCTCTTGGAAAATGATGGACAAACACAACCTGTGAATAAACTGAACTGCCTGAAAGGGGACCCAGCTAGTTGGGTAACTCAGCTTGTCCCTTCCCTCTTCTCCAAAGGAAGGTAAATTTTGATGGCCAGAAGCTGCCCATTTAACTTGGGGTTTACTAGCTAGATTTCTTTCTTCCTCCTTCCCTCCCTCCTTCCTTCCTTCTTTCCTTTCTTTCTCTCTCCTCTCCTTCCCTCTTTTCCCTTCCCTTCCCTTCCCAGTTCACTCTGAAGCTCATAGATGGGACCACAATAGGTCCCTGCCCAAGCTCCACTAAATAGCTGTATTTTGGGCCCTCCTGGCTTAGAGTGAATGTCAATGGTAATTTTCTCTTTGGAACAGCAACCTTGAGAGTCTTTCTCTCCAAGCTTGATTTTTTTTCTATTTAAAAGGGAATCCCTTGACTCACTTCTTAAAGAGGCCTATTCACTGAAAGGGCGTTGCCTCACTCTAAGTGAGTACATGACAAGGCCTTAGCCTAAAAGGGCCAGGGTCTCCCATTGCATCCTGTGTCATCTATAGTCATCCTGATAAATATCTGGTCACTGGATCCAGATGGCTCTGGAGGAGAAGGCAAGGCTGGTGACCTTGCACAACCCTCCGTCACTCAAATCAAAGTCAACTGCAAGTCATATCATCATTTCCCTGATGTCATGGCCTTCTTGGAAAACGAAGGACCAACACAACAGCAACAACCTGGAATGTATTCTCTTCTCACTCTGCCTCTTAGAATCTCTACTTTCCTTTGGAGTTTGGTTTGGTCACCGTCTTGTTGTACATGAGACCTTTCCTGGTGTCTGTAGCTGATTGTATCTTCTTGTCTTCTCCCAACTATCTCTATATATACTTTGTATTTTCCTGTTACAGTGTAAATAAATCCTTTGAGGGCAGATTCCTAACACCAGGCAATGTGTCTGAAATATGATAGGTACTAATAAGTGCATATGGAGAAGGGCTATCTTGTACAGAATAAAGGGCTCAATATGTGTTTAATGAATGAATCCTAATTAGGACTCTTTTGTTCAATTTTCACTCATATAGTAATACCATATAACATGTCCTTGGAGCATTCTAATTAATGAATCCTTTGGGAAAATTAAGAAGATTGTGTCAATGTCGATGAAGTTTGCTTGTCATTCTACTTCAAATTGAGTCCATCTTTGCCATTTCAGTTGTTTATTGTACTGTTTTAGACAGGGTAGTGGAGTTTAAAAAAAAAAATTTCACCCATGAGTTTTGAGCATTGATAATGGCTGGTTTAAAAAGGAACCCAGGAAGAAAGCTCCTCCTTTTTTGATCACTCCTTTCCCTTTGTGTACAAGGTAAATCTGCTAACCAAAGAGATTCCCTTTCCTCTGGTCCCCCTACTTCCAAAAAAGGCCAGGGTAAATTATTTGAACGGCCATCTCTAAACGTAGCATTATATTCTTCTCTTTTGAGACAGAAAGTAGTTTGTGGCTCTGATCTGATCTTTGTTGTATAACTGTAGGTACCTGGATCTTTCAAAATGGGTGAACCTCAGCAAGTGAGTGCACTCCCTCCACCCCCAATGCAATACATCAAGGAATATACAGATGAAAACATCCGGAAAGGTCTAGCTCCTAAGCCTCCACCTCCAATAAAGGACAGTTACATGATGTTTGGCAATCAGTTCCAGTGTGATGATCTTATCATCCGCCCTTTGGAAAGTCAGGGCATTGAACGACTTCACCCTATGCAGTTTGATCATAAGAAAGAGCTAAGAAAACTCAATATGTCTATCCTTATTAACTTTTTAGATCTTCTAGATATCTTGATTAGGAGTCCTGGGAGCATAAAACGAGAAGAGAAGCTGGAAGACCTGAAGCTGCTTTTTGTCCATGTGCATCATCTTATAAATGAATATCGACCCCATCAAGCAAGGGAGACACTGAGAGTCATGATGGAAGTACAGAAAAGGCAGCGCCTCGAAACAGCTGAAAGGTTTCAGAAGCACTTGGAAAGAGTTATTGAGATGATCCAGAATTGCCTGGCTTCTTTGCCTGATGATTTGCCCCATACAGAAGGAGGGATGAGGTTAAAAACTGAGCCAATGGATACTGATGACAGCAAAAATTGTGTTGGACAAAATGAACAGCGAGAAAATTCTAGTCACAGAAGAGACCAGATCATAGAGAAAGATGCTGCTTTGTGTATCTTAATTGATGAAATGAATGAAAGGCCATGAAGTCTTTTAAAAATTTGTTGTACAAACTTTTGGGGGATGGGGTGGGGTTATGTAGTCAAAAATCGTATGACATTGTCTTGCTTGATACTCTTGAAACTTGTATAGAAATATAAATTTGCCTGATCATGACGTTATGCTTTCACAAGCTGGGAATTTTTTTTAAACCTAAGTTCTTAACTACAGGTAAACAGAACAGGTGAAGTATTGCCTAATGGCTTGAGCCGAATCCACAGATTTACTTCTTTTTAAAAATAGGGTACAGTTGGCACTTTTCTGAAGAAAACTAAATACATCTAAGTTAGGTTGCAAACAGTTCTCTTAATGTAATTTCATCTTTATTTTTGTTGGTCCTTCACAAACGAGGTTATATTTTGAGCTACAGAAGATGCCCCGTAGCATGTTAAGAGCTTAACATTTAAATAATTTAAAAGTGAGTTTAATTATAAGTTGAGTAAAGTTTTTTCAAGTTGTTTGTAGTTTGTTTTCATAAAAATCTAATCAGTGTCATGAAGCAAATATTTATTTTAAAACTGCACAATTCAGAATAACTTTCCCAAGAATAAAAAACTCAAGCGGACTGAATTCAGACCCCTTTTTTCTCTCTATGGTCTTTTGTGTGTCAGATTCATGATTTGAGGGAATTTCCAGTTCTGTTATCTCTGTGAACCTAGAAATAGCTATTTTGATACTGCTTTGTGAATATAAAAACCACTGATAACCCCATTAATATGATAATGAATACTAAAGTTCAAATGTGTTCATGGGTGACTGGGATGGCAGAAGCAATCTAGAAACATGACTTTAACTGAGCTTTAGTTTTTACTTTTTTGTCAGTGTGAAATCGAGTTTTATCTCTTCTTTCTTAAAATGAAATCACAAAAGTAGTGAGCACCCAGGAAGAAAAGCAAGAATTTGTAAATTGCTCCTGAACACTAGATGCATTTCAGCAGCTCTGAAAAAGTAAAATTAAGAAGCTGAAAGTTTCCTGCAACATAATAGCTTTCAGGCTCAGATTCAATCTAGGTCAGTAGACTGATTCTGGCCCCCTTGTGAAAACAGGCATCACAAAGGGTGAGATTTCTTAAGACAATGCATTATGGTGAATCCCTAATAAACTTTGTCTTTTCCCTTGGCAAAAAAAAAAAATAATAATAGCTTTCAGATATATTTTCTAGTATTACAAAACATTCTGCTAATATTGTATGGCATACAAGTAGAATTTGGAAGCTTAAAGGCATCCATATTATTTCCCCCAAAGTTGTTGAAATTCAATAAAAACTAATGTATATTACAATACAAAACAGCAGAAATACACTCCTCTCTTCCATTCTCCTATTTCAACTCCTACAGTCCTAAATGTGGAGGAGGAAAAGTCTCCCAACACCCAGGACCAAATCTAGTAAGGGTGGACTGGTCCAGGGCTGGGGTCAGACGATGTTGGCTCAGAAGGAGCAGGTAGGATGAGTGGTGACTCAGGAGGCTTTAAAGTAGCTGAAATGATTTTGGTCACCCCCAGTCAACGCCAGACTGGGCTTCTACACCAAATCCTCATCTGGGTAAGATGGAATAGAATGAGGATTGAAGTCTGATGTTAAGCACCATGTCCACAGAGATGAATGATGTCTCCTGTAGGAGTCCAGCCATTACTTTATTCCAGTGGTGTTTATAGTTGTCCACTCGTGATGCCCATGTAGAGGATAAAGCCAACATGAATAACTGGACAATGGGACTCAGGAACCATGCCCACCTCTAGCATCTTTTCACACTACCATATGCAGAGGGCTCCGAGTACAGAGCATGCATATTGGGTATGAGATTGGGACGAGATTGAGGGCACTGAGCCTTAGGGTCTGGAGTGGTACCAAGGGAAGGAGGCAAGACAACAGGAGTCTCATTTCTATATAAAAAGGTTAAGGAACTGTATAATAAGTTTAATAAGTATTTAGAAGTTGGGCAGACCAGGAAATGAGGTCACCTGAAAGGACCTTAATTCTTAGACGTGCGCACACACTTTCCTATGCCTGTTCCTCATCTGTAAGATGAGAGTAATAGTCGCACCTATCTTCTAAAGTGGCTAAATTGTTCCATTTGGCATTAGCAATAAGTATAATTTGTAAAGAGATAAATTTAGGCTTGATGTCAGAAAAAAATTCTTGACAATTAAGAGCTGTCCCAAAGTGAGATGGTTTGCCTTGGGAGGCAGTAGGTAGCTTTCCAAGCTTTTTTTCCACTCTGTCTTCTCATATCCAATCAGTCACCAGGTCAAGTTGGTTGCAACTTTAACATACCCCTCTGATCTGTTTCATACTCCTAATTTCCTCTGCCACTCAAGCACAAGCCCACCTTATCATCCAGCTGCTCTTCCTTTGCCTCCTATCAGGCTCTCCCACCTCCAGCCTTTCCCACTCCAGTCTGTCTCTCATAGTGCTAGAATAATCTGGTCATGTACTCTCCTCTCAAAAATCTTCAGTGGCTCCTTATTTCCTCCCTAGTGAAGTTTAAACTCCCCTTTCCAGTATTCAAAACCCTTCACATTATGCTGCTACCCTCCCATTTCAGCCTCACCTGGTACTTCCCTCCGTGCACTGTATGCTCCAGCCAAGCTGGATTACCGCCTTGCCTTCCTGACCAATGATTTTCCCCAACCTCTCGTTGGTGCTTGGAATGTCATTAGTAACTTTCTCTCATCAATCTCACATAGCACTTTGTTTTAAAACTCTCTTAATGTTCTTTTTGTATGATACTGGGTTATTCCTAGCTCAATAAACCCCTTATTTTCTCCAGAATCAAATAAAAACTCTTTAATTCCCTTGTTTGGCCTTTAAAGCTCTTCACAACCTGGCCTCTTCCTACTTTTCCAGACTTCTTACACACTTCTCCCCTCCATACACTCTGTGGTCCAGACATACTGGTCTGTGCTCTTCCTCACCTATGATGCTACATCTTCCATCTTTCCATTTTTCACTGGTGGTCCCCATGTCAGGACTTCTCTCCCTCCTCATTTCCACCTCCAAATTCCCTCGCTTTCTTCAAGACAGCTCACAAATCACCTGTAGGAGGCCTTTTCTGGCAGCCCCAGCTATTGGTGATTTTCCTTGCTTTGTATGTACTCTGCACGTCAGTGTGGTCAGTGGACAGATAGAATGCTGGACTTGAGTTCAAACACTGTCTCAGACACTAGCTGTGTTACTCCAGGCAAGCCACTTAACCTCTCAGCCTCAGTTTCTCCATCCGTAAAATAGGGATGATAATCATACCTATATCATAGTATTGTCATGGGGATTAAATAAGAGTTCATGTGTAAAGTGCTTTGCAGTCTTTCCAGTGCTATGTAAATGCTAACTGTATTAATGCTATATGATATACGTCCATATACATATGTCTTCCTCATCAGAATGCACATTCCTTGAGGACAAAGAGGTTGGGTTTTTCTTGCTTAGCCCAGTGCCCTGCACATAATAAACACTTAATAAATGCTTATTGAAAGCCTGGCTCCAAAGAAGAGATAGGAGGAAAGGCCTTCCTACGGTCCTCTGAGGAGGTAGGAGGTACACAGCTATAGAACACTGAACATATTTTAAGGGAGTTTTTCATTATATTGATCAGCTTTGCTGATTCTCTTCATCTTTTTTCTTTTAAAAATATTCTGTGTTATTTGGGATGGCTTTCTGGGGGGGAAGGGGAGAAGGGATATAGGGGGAAATTTGAGCAATATAAAAAAGACACCAAAAAAACTATTTTTAAAAATGTTTGTTGATTGATTAAAATCATGCATTATAGTTTTCTCTGGTGATGACTAGCCTGTGAGCTCTCTGAAGGCGGGGATGATGTTTTATCTCAGTTACACATTGCTTTCAGTACTTAATTATAATGGACGGAAATTTTCAGTGGTTGTGCTAACATTTATCTGAAGCAACTTTTGCTGCTATGCTAAATTCTATATTAAGCCAAATACTAAAAATTTATCAGGGTATTTCTGACACAGGGACAGCGATGGCAAAAATGATGCCAACTCGCATTACTTAGATTGGTTTATAAATACCAAACCTACTGTTGGCTGGGCTGTGGGACAACTGGTACTCTAACATACTTTTGATAGAATTATGACTTGTGCAAACATTTTGAAGAACAATATGGCAACGTGCAATAAGAATTGCAAAAGTGACTGGACCTTTTGACCCAATAATTACATTTGTAGAACTCTATCTCCCCAGATACAAAAAAGAGGAAGTGCATCCTGGATGCTGGAGACAGTCTATGTAAAGGGATGGAACAGGGGATGGAGTGTCATGTGTGGGCAATGTCAGGAAGCTCATTTGGTGGGATCATAGAATATGTAAAGAGAAGTAATGTGTGATAAGATTGGAAAGGTAGACAAGAGGCAGACTGTGAAGTGGTTATAAATGCCTAATGGGAGCTTATATTTGATCTTAGAGGAAATAAGACATCAATGGAGTTTCCTGAGCAGGGCAATGTGCTTTAGGAATGCTCTTTTGAAAGCTGCCTGGATGTGCGTTGGAGGTGAGGGAGAGACTTGAAGGAGGAAGTCTAATTAAAATATTCCAGGCAAGAGGCAAGGAGTGCCTTAACTAGGGTGATGGCAGCCTGAGTAGAGAAAGAGGGATACAGAAGCAGAATTGACAAGACTTGGCCATTGATTGACTATGTGGGGCAAGAGAGAGTGAGCAATCAAAGATAATAATAGTAGTATTAA